>OW386556.1:22890600-22960995 GCA_936435175.1 Glyphotaelius pellucidus
ATCCCCAATCCGATGATTATTTATGTTTTCTCACTGAAAACGCTTATACTCCGGTAATTGACACCCCCACTAGAGTACAAGGCTTACGTAAATCCTGCTTGGATCACATCAATGTTAAAAACATTGATTTTATAGACTCGTTTGTTATACACACAACAATTTCAGATCATTATACCACGGCGCTCGGCTTACGAAATAAGCCTTCATCTCCTTCTAAAAATAAATATATTACTAAAATAAATTACAACGATCTAATTGAGGAGCTGTCTACAGAAAAGTGGCAAAACGTAATCGATCAAACTGACACTGACCAAGCGATGCAGCAATTTATCATAAAATTACAATACTACATACCTAAACATACTGTTAACAAAGTTATACCGAACAAAAAATTTAAACTCATGCCATGGATCACCCCTGGCCTAGTCAAATCCATCCACCGACGTAATCAACTGCACAAAAATGCTAAAAGACAACCAGGTAATATTCTAGTTCAAGAAAAATATAAGAAATATAGAAACTTATGTAAAAAACTAATTAATTCCACTAAAGAAAATTTCTACAAAAAATACATTTACGAAAACACCATAACTCCAAAACATTTCTGGGAAATATTTCGTAAAATTACCAAAACAAAAAATAGCAAATCGTCTTTCATACAATCATTGGATATTAAAAACACAAGTAGTACTAACCCCAAAATGATGGCTAATTTTGCTAATCACTATTTCACTGCAGTAGGAGCCTCTCTCGCAAATAAAATCCTTGAAAAATGTAAGAAAACTGAATCTGAACTAGCCAACATACCTACAACTGTTCTTAATCTTAAAATAGACGAGATTCAAACAACGACTAATGAAGTCATTAAAATGTTAGATGAGCTTAAGTCATCGAATGCCTGTGGGCCTGACAAAATTTCCTCGAATCTGCTGAAAGTATTGAAATCACTTATAGCAAGTCCTATTGCACACATTTGTAATCTTAGTTTCAAGACAGGCACATTCCCAAACCATTTAAAACAATCAGTTGTCATATTGATTCATAAAAATGGAAACAAATCGGATATACAAAATTATAGGCCAATATCTCTACTGAATTCATTCTCAAAAATTATTGAGAAAATCGTAAAAAATCGTCTCACTATCTACTTAGAAAGTCATAAAATCTTATCTAATAACCAGTTCGGCTTTCGACCAGGTCTAGGAACAGAAAATGCTATTGCTAAGCTGGCGGATATCATTTCAAATAATATTGACCGGGGAAATAAATCTATCGCTCTCTTTTTAGATCTTGCCAAAGCTTTCGATACCATCTCTCATAAAATACTTCTAAAGAAACTCCAGGCTATAGGTATTCAGGGACAACTGTACAAATGGATGGGTAGTTACTTAGCTAACAGATACCAAAAAGTCAAAATTAATGATATTGTTAGTGATCCGGCCCTTATAGAATTTGGTGTACCTCAAGGGAGTACCTTAGGACCTATTTTGTTCAGTATTTATATAAATGATCTGTGTAACAGCAATTTTTCCAATCACATCATAACATTTGCAGATGACACTGTATTAATATTTGAAGGTAAAACATGGAATGATGCACACAGTAAAGCAGAAGATGGAATAAAACAGGTAAAACTTTGGTTAGACTATAATCTGTTGACACTCAACTCGGAAAAAACTAAATTTATACGATTTAGTGCCACAGAAGCGGGCCAACCCAAGGAAGCTTATAATATTATTATACACAAATGCACTGAGTCAACTACCTGTAATTGCCATAAATTAGAATGCGTGGACAGTATAAAGTACCTTGGTGTTATATTGGACAAATATCTTAGATGGGACGGACACATAGAACTAGTCACTGCAAAGGTTAGAAAGCTTACATACTTGTTTATAACGATCAGAAATATCTTACGTAAAAAAGAATTGAAACTCATTTATGATGCTATGTCTGGGTCACTTCTAGACTATGCGTCCCTAGGTTGGGGTGGGTGTGCAAAAACTGTGTTGGAAAAATTAGCTAAAGCTCAAAAATCACTACTAAGGGTAATCCTCAAAAAACCTTTTAGATATCACAGCGATGCACTATTTGAAGAGTTACGAGTTCTGGATGTTAGACAACTATATATGCGAAAATTAATTTTAAACACCCATAAACAACGCCACCTCTACCCATCTATTAACCACTCTCACGACACCCGACACTCACGGAGAAATCCAATTGTACCACTCACAACCAAAACGTCTCTCGCTCAAAGACACTTCTCATTCCTAGGTCCAAAACTATACAATTTCATGCCTGATGCTTGGAAAAAGGAAAGCGCAGGTGTTATTCGCAGATTGACCACAACTTGGTTTCACCAATTAGGGAGAAAAGAGAGTGAACTTTTACTTTATAAAAAATGAAATCAAACACAAACCAAAACAATAACAAAAATTCCAACAAAAATAAACTATGTAAAAGATACCTTTCTGTTCTAATCGTTATTACTATGTGCGTGTATTTAACTACCTATTACTTTTAAATTAGAATGCTACCAAGCAGCAGTTAACATTTGATTCTATCACTTCTTTTTTTTATTCTCTTTTATTCATATTTATACAAAATATATATGTATGCTTATAATATGTAATGCAAACACCATGTATAAGTAAACATACCTATTATTTTATTATTATTTGATAACTATGCAAGCAAAAAAAACAGTAATAATCATGTATTAATTGCTTATTTTATTTTATTGTATCTGTTTTCTTTATAGTTCTCATTAGTACGACTATAATATGAAACGCAAACACCAGTTACCTTTATGCTGTAATCATTTGCCTTATTTATTTTTTTATTTTCCTTTTATTTATTATTATTATCATTTCAATAGCCATACTAAACAAACCACGGCTTTTGTATAATAATTTGTTGGTTATTTTATAATAATTTTATTTCTTTAGCTTTTTTTTTTTTTCTGTTTTTCTACTATAGTATGCAATGCATACACAAGTTATCTATATATTTTAATCCTCTGTTTTTAAGAACCTATATGTATATTAACTACTATATTTTAACTTTTGTTACTATGTTTTAAACTTTCTAACTTCATTTTTTATTATTTCTCTTCTTTTTATTTCCTCGATTTTTCCTCTTTTTTGTACAAATCATGTTCCATATGTTGTCACTAATCCTAATTTGACTGTTCTAAAACGGGAATCATCCTAGTTGAACAGTCAAAACATATCATAAAAAATGTTTATAAATGTATTATACTATACTAAATAAATAAATAAAAAAAAAAAAAAAAAAAAAAAAAAAAAAAAAATAAAAAAATTAAATTTCACATCTCAAGTACCTACATCAAAATTAAATTTTTATGTGAACTAGTGGTCACCCAATGGTCGAAATTCGAACATAATTAATTTAAAGTGTAATAAATAAATGTAAAAAAACATAACACATTAAATTAATTATGTTCGAATTTCGACCATTGGGCGACCACTAGTTCACAATAAAATTTAATTATGATGTAGGTACTAGAGATGTGAAATTTAATTATGATAGTACTTGAGATGTACTCGAAGTCGGGTTCTTAAATTCCTTTCAACCAATCGCCTTACAATGCAGAAGAAGATATGGATTCATATGTCCATCTAATCCACGACATTCGTATAGCAGTTAAAAACCCGCTTCGTGGGTTTTTGCTGCTAGGCCCTGCGCGCGTCGGCGACATCCCGGTAGCTTCCGGGCTAGAGTCCGGCCGGAGGTGTCAAAATGCCTCCCTCAACCAAG
The DNA here is from genome assembly GCA_936435175.1 of Glyphotaelius pellucidus. Classification (NCBI taxonomy): domain Eukaryota; kingdom Metazoa; phylum Arthropoda; class Insecta; order Trichoptera; family Limnephilidae; genus Glyphotaelius; species Glyphotaelius pellucidus. Next base: position 22,894,384 of record OW386556.1, read on the forward strand.
CTCTCCTGACCCGGCCCGCCAGTTAAAAACCCGCTTCGTGGGTTTTTGCTGCTAGGCCCTGCGCGTGGTGGCGACACCCCGGTAGCCTCTGGGGAGAGAGTCCGGCTGGAAAGGTCAAAATGCCTCCCTCAACCAAGCTCTCTTGATCCGGCCCGCCATGCAGCAGGTGGGCAGACGCATCCGCCGCCAAGACCTGTACAAACCTCACCCCATGAACCCGGGCACCCCTGCTAGTCACCAAACGTAACGAACCACTTTAAGTGACCTATGGCAGAGGTTGGTTATCCAGTAAATGATTCCCGGTGCGGCGGTACCCAAGCTCCCAAGCTAACTTGAAATGACCTTAGTCCCTACCGGCCTCTCTCCATCTCCTTCCGGGGGGGGGGGGGGTAGACTGAATGCTGTAGAAATGATATCCCCGAGGCGTATGTGTGGTGAAACCATGTATGATCGTGTGAGAGATGAGGAGATTATTTGATGATTGTCAACCTCCGAAAAGAAGATTTACCATAAGAAGAACATAATTATATAAAGATTTGCAGCCTGCAGGGTGAAGATTTATTGATTATAGCCAACGTCCGATCAGAAAATAAAACAGAAGAAGAAGATAATAATACGATTTGTTCCCGATACCCGGATTCATGGGTGAGGTTTGTCCGGGTCTTGGCGGCGGATGCGTCTGCCCACCAGCTGCATGGCAGGCCGGATCGGAAAAGAGTGGTTGAGGGAGTTCCTTTGACTTCTCTAGCCGTAGTCTCTCGGAATATCGCAGTGGGAGGCATGAATTCATACGTCCGTCACTCCTGGACACACTGACCCCCAGATTCCTACCCATCCCTAATACCCTTCGCCTTCTCAGAACTTCCTTTACTTCCTTTTCTAAAAAAGACACTCCACACAGCATCCCCAAAGATGACATAGGCCTTGAGGAGAATTATTTTCCTTGATATTTCATAATAAAATGTTTATATTATATTAAATATTTATACAATATATTATTAGATTTTAGTAAACCTAGTTAAACTATTGTGTGAAATATTGAAACTAAAAACAAATCTGAATACTTTCTAAAGCAGCCAAAAAAAAAATAAGAAAGTGAAACTTGTGTTTCAACTTGTGTGTAAACAAACTTGTCACGACATAAACAGACAACGATCACGTGAAACCAATCCAAATAACATTCAAAACGTCACAATGAACGCGTGATCGAAGAACGTTCTTCCCAGTTTGAAATTTTGAGAGTGCACTTGGTATCTATTTGAATTTATAGTAATATTTGCAGAAATATCACGAGTCCACCGAGAGAATTTAGAGATTTTAATTTTGGATATTACATTATTTGTGAGAATTTAATTGCGCATATTATAAATATTATATTGGTGTAATATTACTTCACATTCCAGAGTTTTTTTTAATGTGACTACCGGACAAGAGCCTCAACTGCTCCCGCCTGGAGCCAGTGAGACTATGGCATCCCCAATTGGGTTATATTGTGAGGCTGGGGGGGGGGGGGGGGGGGAAGGAGATGGAGAGAGGACGGTGAGAAAGTACCTGGCTATTCGGACCTAGTCACCAAAAAGGCTAAAGTCATTTCAAGTTAGCTTGGGAGTTTGGGTACCGCCGTCCCTAGAACCATTTATTGGATAACCAATACCTGTGCTTTAGACCACCTCAGGGGGGGGGGGTTGGTAGAGATGAATAATTGTAAATGAGTAATTCCAATTTGGGTACATGTAATACGGGATACCGCCGCCCGGGGAACCGCCGCCCCGGGAATTCGATAACCAACTCCTCTGCCATAGGTCACCCGGGCACCCCTGCTTAGTCACCAAACGTAACGAACCGCTTGAGGTGACCTATGGCAGAGGTGTTGGCTTTGTCTTTAACTTTGGTTGGTTGTTCTTCTGTCTTTAACTTTTATGCGTCTAAAATCAAAATTCTTTTATTGCTCCATCAATCTAATATTTTTTAAAATTATGCATAAAAAAACATTAAATCAATAAAAAAACATTACACATTAAATTAATTATGATCGAATTTCGACCATTGGGCGACCACTATTTCACATTAAAATTTAATTATGATGTAGGTACTCGAGATGTGAAATTTAATTATGATAGTACTTGAGATGTACTCGAAGTCGGGTTCTTAAATTCCTCTTTCAACCAATCGCCTTGCAATGCAGTGGGAGAGATGGATTTATATGTTCATCTAGTCCTTGGACTTGTAAAATTTGTTCTCTTTCATATTTTTCAATTTCGGAGTAAAACTATAGATTTGCATACAAATCAAATCCACACCGCCCGCCCATCACAGATTTTCTTCCTTATATTTTATGTATATTTTTTAATTAATCGTTAATCGAACTTGCGACTTCTGAATTCTAAGTCAAGGAACGTAAAGCAAAGAATTATCGAAAATAATACAAATTTATCAAAAAAAAAAATACTTGCGCAAGCTATAATTTGATCTTGCAACTTCTGAATTCTTAGCTGAGAAGTTGGTTATCCGATAAATGGTTCCCGGGGCGGCGGTACCCCGTATGACATTTACCCAAATTGGAATTACTCAAAATGCAAATCTATAGTTCTACTCCGAAATTGAAAAATATGAAAGAGAACAAATTTTATTTCGGAGTAAAACTAGATTTGCATACAAATCAAATCCACACCACCCGCCCATCACAGATTTTCTTCCTTATATTTTATGTATATTTTTTAATTAATCGTAAATCGAACTTGCGACTTCTGAATTCTTAGTCAAGAAAAGTTAAGCAACGCATTATCGAAAATAATACAAATTTATCAAAAAAAAAAAATTACTTGCGCAAGCTATAATTTGATCTTGCGACTTCTGAATTCTTAGCTGAGTAGTTGGTTATCCGATTAATGATTCCCGGGGCTGTGGTATCTCGTATTACATATACCCAAATTGGAATTACGCAATATGCAAATCTATAGTTTTACTCCGAAATTGAAAAATATGAAAGAGAACAAATTTTATTTCGGAGTAAAACCATACATTTGCATACAAATCAAATCCACACCACCCGCCCATCACGGATTTTCTTCCTTATATTTTATGTATATTTTTTAATTAATCGTTAATCGAACTTGCGACTTCTGAATTCTAAGGAACGTAAAGCAAAGTATTATCGAAAATAATACAAATTTATCAAAAAAAAAATTACTTGCGCACGCCATAATTTGAACTTGCGACTTCTGAATTCTTAGTCAAGGATCGTAAAGCAACTTACTGTCGTAAAATAATACAAACTTATCAAAAAAAAAATGTACTTGCGCACACCATTATTTGAACTTGCGACTTCTGAATTCTTAGTCAAGGATCGTTAGAAACGCATTATCTCAAAATAATACAAATTTATCAACAAAAAAAAAAGTACTTGCGCACGCCAAAATTTGAACTTGCGACTTCTGAATTCTTATTCAAAGATCATTTAGCAACTTATTGTCGTAAAATAATACAAACTTATAAAAAAAAATGTACTTACTCACGCCATAATTCGATCTTGCGACTTCTAAATTCTTAGCTGTGTAGTTGGTTATCCGATAAATGGTTCCCGGGGTGGCGGTACCCCGTATGACATATACCCAAATTGGAATTACTCAAAATGCAAATCTATAGTTTTACTCCGAAATTGAAAAATATGAAAGAGAACAAATTTTATTTCGGAGTAAAACTATAGATTTGCATACAAATCAAATCCACACCGCCCGCCCATCACAGATTTTCTTCCTTATACTTATGTTTATTTTTTTAATTAATCTTAAATCGAACTTGCGACTTCTGAATTCTTAGTCAAGGAACGTTAAGCAACGCATTATCGAAAATTATACAAATTTATCAAAAAAAATGACTTGCGCACACCATAATTTGAACTTGCGACTTCTGAATTCTTAGTCAAGGATCGTAAAGCAACGCATTATCGAAAATAATACAAATTTATAAAAAAAAAATTACTTGCGCAAGCTATAATTTGATCTTGCGACTTCTGAATTCTTAGCTGAGAAGTTGGTTATCCGATAAATGGTTCCCGGGGCGGCGGTACCCCGTATGACATTTACCCAAATTGGAATTACTCAAAATGCAAATCTATAGTTTTACTCCGAAATTGAAAAATATGAAAGAGAACAAATTTTATTTCGGAGTAAAACTAGATTTGCATACAAATCAAATCCACACCACCCGCCCATCACAGATTTTCTTCCTTATATTTTATGTATATTTTTTAATTAATCGTAAATCGAACTTGCGACTTCTGAATTCTTAGTCAAGGAAAGTTAAGCAACGCATTATCGAAAATAATACAAATTTATCAAAAAAAAAATTACTTGCGCAAGCTATAATTTGATCTTGCGACTTCTGAATTCTTAGCTGAGTAGTTGGTTATCCGATTAATGGTTCCCGGGGCTGTGGTATCTCGTATTACATATACCCAAATTGGAATTACGCAATATGCAAATCTATAGTTTTACTCCGAAATTGAAAAATATGAAAGAGAACAAATTTTATTTCGGAGTAAAACCATACATTTGCATACAAATCAAATCCACACCACCCGCCCATCACAGATTTTCTTCCTTATATTTTATGTATATTTTTTAATTAATCGTTAATCGAACTTGCGACTTCTGAATTCTAAGGAACGTAAAGCAAAGTATTATCGAAAATAATACAAATTTATCAAAAAAAAAATTACTTGCGCACGCCATAATTTGAACTTGCGACTTCTGAATTCTTAGTCAAGGATCGTAAAGCAACTTACTGTCGTAAAATAATACAAACTTATCAAAAAAAAAATGTACTTACGCACACCATTATTTGAACTTGCGACTTCTGAATTCTTAGTCAAGGATCGTTAAGAAACGCATTATCGTAAAATAATACAAATTTATCAACTAAAAAAAAGTACTTGCGCACGCCAAAATTTGAACTTGCGACTTCTGAATTCTTAGTCAAGGATCGTAAAGCAACTTATTGTCGTAAAATAATACAAACATATAAAAAATGTACTTACTCACGCCATAATTCGATCTTGCGACTTCTGAATTCTTAGCTGAGAAGTTGGTTATCCGATAAATGGTTCCCGGGGTGGCGGTACCCCGTATGACATATACCCAAATTGGAATTACTCAAAATGCAAATCTATAGTTTTACTCCGAAATTGAAAAATATGAAAGAGAACAAATTTTATTTCGGAGTAAAACTATAGATTTGCATACAAATCAAATCCACACCGCCCGCCCATCACAGATTTTCTTCCTTATACTTATGTTTATTTTTTTAATTAATCTTAAATCGAACTTGCGACTTCTGAATTCTTAGTCAAGGAACGTTAAGCAACGCATTATCGAAAATTATACAAATTTATCAAAAAAAAAATGACTTGCGCACACCACAATTTGAACTTGCGACTTCTGAATTCTTAGTCAAGGACCGTTCAGAAACGCATTATCGTAAAATTATACAAATTTATCAAAAAAAAATGACTTGCGCACACCACAATTTGAACTTGCGACTTCTGAATTCTTAGTCAAGGACCGTTCAGAAACGCATTATCGTAAAATTATACAAATTTATCAAAAAAAAATTTCTTGCGCACGCCATAATTTGAATTTGCGACTTCTGAATTCTTAGTCAAGGATCGTAAAGCGACGCATTATCGAAAATAATTCGACTTCCGAATTCTTAGTCAAGGATCGTAAAGCAATTTGTTGTCGTAAAATAATACAAACTTATCAAAAAAAAATGAACTTACTCACGCCATAATTTGATCTTGCGACTTCTGAATTCTTGGCTGAGTAGTTGGTTATCCGATAAATGGTTCCCGGGGCGGCGGCACACATACCCGCCCCAGAAATATTGAATACCCCATTTGGGTGAAAACCCTCAATCAGTCTCTCCCGATCCGACCCGCCACGCGGTAGGTGGGCAAACGCATTCGCCTCAAGGACCTAGACACACCTCACCCCTTGAACCCGGACACCAATCACATGGGGTGACCTATGGCAGATCTACTTCACCAAAAACGGCTTAAGTCATTTCAAGTTAGCTTGGGGTACCGCCGAGATATGGTAGCGGTAGAAGTGAAACCTTCAGAAAACTTAAGTAGACAATTTTCATCAGTGAAATAATTTTTTAATCTTAAGATGGTGTTTCGGGGATCTTTTTAGAAAGGGAAGAAGACGGTAGTTTTGTAAATTCTGGGACGCATGTCCTTTACCGTGCTTCCCGTTCTCTTCCACCTTCCCCGCCTTCCCCCTCCCTCGTCTCTTCCCTCTCCGTGAAATTTTTTGCCGCATTTCGTACTACCGAAAATATTTATTGTCAAATAATAATAATAGATAATTTAGAGTCTGTAGCAGCCCTGCAATAATCTCACAACTCTGTGGCAGCCCTAGAACGCGCCATTATATATCGGATCAACACATCAACAGTAAAACTCCATATAGGTACATGTTTTTTATGACCAATCAGAAGGCTTCCTTCACAACCTCTCTGATTGGTCATTTAAATCGGATCAGCAAAAGAACTGTAAAACGACATATAGGTACATAAGTTATACGATTATGTAGATCAACCAAGTATGTTGATTCACAAGCGACAGATCAACATAGCATGTTAATTTGCAAGCGATTCCCATACAAATTTTGAAAATTTTATGAAAAGTACATCAAATATTTTTCACGATAAAAAAACAATCTTTTAACTGTAATTAATTTATCCATGAAATTAATTTTAAAACAATAAATTCATTATTAACATGAAAAACTGTTTTAAAATGGAAAATTGCTTTTGACGACAATTTTTTGATGAAAGAAAATTTAAGAAAACATGCTATTTAATATTTAAGAAGGAAATTCTTTTTCCACAGCAGAAAAAGATTTTTTATTTATTTATAGCAAATTTAAGCAAACTTTTTAAAAGAGCAAAATCGCACGGACTTCCTTAATAAATACCTAAACGGCATTCAAAGAGAATTTCATTGTAAATAAAATTATTCTTTAAAGATTGTTTTTTATTAAGAATTTGATTAAAGGAATGAGTCAATTTTTTAGATTAAGATCATTTACACTTGGGAAATTGCGTTTTATACAAAATGTAAGGTCATTCGTAATGGAAAACTGTCCTTTTAATACGATTAAGACATCAACCGTCGCAAGCTGCTTTTCAAAGTCCGAAAAGGTATCAATCAAGGGAGAATATGTATTTTTGCTACTTTTAAAATGTTTGCGAGAAATCTGTTTTTTTTGGAAATAAATTTTCTTTACCTAACAATTTTTTTGGGAAAAGATTTTTCTTTAATGCCGTATAGATATTTATTAAGGAAGGCTATGTTGTTTTGTTATTTTTAAAAAGTTTGCAAAAATTATGTTTTTTTTTGGAAATAAATTTCCTTTTCTTAACAGTTTTTCATAAATATAATAGAATTTCCTTTTTAAAAATTTGATAACATGGTTATTAAATTTTCTGCTTTAAATTTTTTTCGTTTACGACAATTTTCTTTTCAAAAACAGTTTTTCATCGGTAATGAATTTATTGCAACGAAACAAAACTTGAAATGAAATTACGGTTTAAAGATAGTTTTTATGGTAAAATATATACATTTTTTAACTTTATAACTTTTATTTTCTATTTGAGAGCGGCTTAGATATTTGTCAAGGAAGGCTGTATTTTTTTGGTATTTTACAATATTTGAGAAAAATGTTTTACTTTGTAAATAAATTTGCTTTTTATAAGATTTTTTTTGGATAAAAATTTACTTTTCGAAAATTAAATGAAAAAAAAATGACTGAAGTACCTTTGTTGTTTATCGTGGTAAGTGACCTCGATGTCCATAAAATATTTTTATGAAATCGATATTTTCTTGTTTTAAATGACCGCGAAAGAGAGATTTCGTTCAGAAAGTGTGGTAAATACATATTTAGGACAATTAACCGTGATTTATTTATTTATTTCAAAAATATACGGCACAACATGTGCCATTAACATAAATTATATTATATATGTATTATAAAACAATAACAAAACGAAAGTAACAACATAAATTGAAGTTAAATATAAAAACAAAAGGTAAAAAAAGGAGTTGAGGTAGTAAGCAGTAAGTAAAAAGTAAGATAGATAAATGAAAGTATAAAGTAAAAGCATAAAATTATAAAATTAAAGTATAATGAAAAGTTACAGATTGAGATAGAAAGTTAAAAGGTAGGAAATAATACAGTCAAAAGTAGAATGTATAGACTATAAGTTAGATATCTTAAAAATAATAAAAAGTGTAAAGTTATAAATATTAAAAAAAAGTGTAACAAGTAAAGAGTAAGAAATGCTCTTAGGAGCCAAAAATTGAAGATAATATAAATTTACCAAATATAAAATGTATCACTGATTATGTTTCTAATCCATAGATATTAGGAACGCTCATACAGTTGCGTATACATACATCTGTTTACAAAGTTAATAATAGCGAGTGCGTACTGGTAGGACATGATTAATGATTATATTATGATTACGTCGTAGTAATAGCAGACAAATTCTGTTTTATGCATCTTTTGTATGATGACAGACTTCCGGCATTATCGATATGAGCAAATTCATTATGATCTTTCTGTGAAAAAATTGCAGTTTAGTAAGGTTAATGTACTTAACGTAAAAAATGACAATTTCGCTTTATAAACGACCTTGTTGTATAAATGGACAGTTTGCAGTTGTTACCTGATTATATAAAAATACTGTTTTCCATTATAAATAATCTTCTTAACTAAACAGTTTATCCTCTAGGATAGAACCATAAAAAATCATTTTTAAATTGAATAATCATGGTAATTTTTTTTTTTAAAATCAAATTCTTAATAAAAAACAATCTTTAAAGAATAATTTTATTAACAATGAAATTTTGTTTTTAAAGTTATTACTTTAAAAACAAAATTTAATTTATTAATTCGGAAACCACGAAAAACACAAAAAGTTTTTTTCACAGAAAATTTAGTAACCATGTCATAAAATTTTAAAAAAAAATTCTTTTCCGATGAAAAACGGTTAAGAAAAGAAAATTTATTTAGAAAGAAAAACATATTTTTGGCAAACTTTTTAAAATTAGCAAAAACACAGCCTTCATTGTTAAATGTCTAAACGGCATTCAAGAGAAAACTCTTTAAAAGGACGAAATTCTTTTACCATAAAAAACTATCCTTAAACCGTGTCATATTTTCCCTTTCCACTCTTAACTCCGAGACGACGTCAAAAGAGTTAATAAAATTAAAAAAAAATCTTTTACCTTAAAAAATAATCCGATAAACCGTAATTTTATTTACCATGAAATTTTGTTTTAAAGCAATAAATTCATTTATCTTGAAAAACTGTTTCAAAAGGAAAATTGCTTTTTACGAAAATTTTTAACTAACAGAAAATTTATAAACCATTAGAATATATATATTTTTTTAATTTTAAAAAAGAATATTTTTCGCAAACATTTAAAAAATTGCAAATAAACACGGTCTTCCTTGATAAATTTCTAAACGGCATTCAAAGAAACTGACAGAAAACTTACTCTACTTGCATTAGCTTAGCATTTCACCGCTCAGTAGTATGTCGATTTCGGCTTCTTTCAGAATAGAGGTTGCACTTTTTGCGTGTTTTTTTATTGAACGTAACAATATGCATATGCATAACACTCTTTTAAGGGTTTCTGGTCTAAGAATACAATTTCTAAGTCTCATAAATATTTTTATGTTTTCATTTGACAAATTTACAAGTAAACAGACTAACTGAAATCTCTGAATGTGAAATTTATTTTAAGAATATTTGCAAAAGCTATCCATCTATCTAAAGAAATTGTCGTTATTATGTTAACAATACTTTACTTTTAAATTTATCGAAATACTTGCAAGTAAATGAAAAACAAAGAACAGTTAAAACTGCAGTTGTTTACAAATTATATTTATATATAAATGTATCCCACTGTTTAGAAAGCGCTGGCTACTTACGGCTTCAGAGGCTGTTAGCTCCAGTCACACTCTCTGCCAAGCCAGATGGTTGACAAGACGTCACTTAAAACACACTATATTTTGAAAGCGCTGGCTACTTACGGCTTCAGAGGCTGTTAGCTCCAGTCACACTCTCTGCCAAGCCAGATGGTTGACAAGACGTCACTTAAAACACACTATATTTTGAAAGCGCTGGCTACTTACGGCTTCAGAGTCTGTTAGCTCCAGTCACACTCTCTGCCAAGCCAGATGGTTGACAAGACGTCACTTAAAACACACTATATTTTGAAAGCGCTGGCTACTTACGGCTTCAGAGGCTGTTAGCTCCAGTCACACTTTCTGCCAAGCCAGATGGTTGACAAGACGTCACTTAAAACACACTATATTTTGCGATTTGTACAAATTCCTCCTTACACTCCTTTCCCCATTTATTCGCTCTACATGCCCAAACCATCTGAGCGTCCCTTTCTTAATCGTATTCATTACGCTTACATCAGCCTTGCATTCTTTGCGGATCTCCACATTTCTCACACGATCATACATGGTTTTACCACACATACGTCTCAGGGATCTCATTTCTACAGCATTCAGTCTACTTTCATCCTTTCTCTGCCAGTTCCATGCCTCACTGCCATACATCAGGGTAGGTACGAGCACTCCATTATGGACGGCTAGCTTCGCTTCTTTTGACAATTTTTTGTTACTGCCAACGGCGTTCAGACCTCCATTAATGGAGTTACCGGCATTTACCCTTCTTTCGATATCTCTATCAGTCTTCCCATCTCTCGTAAACATACTTCCCAAATACACAAACTCATCCACCTGCTCCAAGTATTGGTCGTTCACAACTATGTTGCACATTGTTTTCTTTATAGTTTTCTATGGAATACTAATTTTCTTTTTAAATATTTAATTGCATATTTCATAAATTTTCCGTCATAAAAAAAATTGTCGTAAAAAACAATTTTCTATATAAAATCGGTTTTTCGTGGTTAATGAATTTGTTACTTTAAAACAAAATTTCATGGATAAATAAATAACGGTTTAAGGATGGTTTTTTTATTTTATTTTTTTACATGAGCTCCACCCAGGCCCTTAGGAAAATAATTTCCCTCAGGGCCTATTTCATCTTTGGAGATGCTGTGTGGAGGGTTTTTTAAAGGAAAGGAAAGGAAGAGGAGGAGAGTTCTGGGAAGGAAAAGGGTTTAAAGGGTGGGTAGGAATCTGGGGTTCAGTATGTCCTGGTCATCCGCCTCCAAGACCTAGACAAACCTCACCCATGAACCCGGGCACCCCTGCTAAATCACCAAACGTAGCGAACCACTTGGAGTGACGTATGGCAGAGGTGTTGGTTATCCAATAAAGGTTCCCGGGGCGGCGGTACCCATTCCCGCCTCCCAAATTTTATGGTAACAGAATATCGTTTTTTTTAAGAATTTTCTCTTTGAATGCCGTTTAGGTATTTATTAAGGAAGTCCGTGCGATTTTGCTCTTTTAAAAAGTTTGCTTAAATTTGCTATAAATAAATAAAAATCTTTTTCCTAATAGTCTGCTGTGGAAAAAGAATTTCCTTCTTAAATATTTAATAGCATGTTTTCTTAAATTTTCTTTCATCAAAAAATTGTCGTCAAAAGCAATTTTCCATTTTAAAACAGTTTTTCATGGTTAATAATGAATTTATTGTTTTAAAATTAATTTCATGGATAAATTAATTACAGTTTAAAGATTGTTTTTTTATCGTGAAAAAATTTCGATTTTTTTAGAGAATTTTCATTTCGAATGCCGTTTAGGTATTTTTTAAGGAAGTCCGTGTAATTTTGCTTTTTTTTTAAGTTTGCTAAAATTTGCTATTTTTATTTTTTTTTGTGTTTTTCTGAATTTTTTTAGATTTTTGTGAAAAAAAAAATTTTATTTGTAAAAAATTTCCTTCTCATAACAAAGGATTTCTTTTTTAAAAAAAGTTTATCATGGTTTTTATATTTTCTGTCAAAATTATTTTTCAAAATAAGCAATTTCTTTTTAAAAACCATTTTTCATGGATAATGAATTTATTGCTTTAAAACAAAATTTCATGGTGACTGAATTTACGGTTAAAAAATAGTTATGGAAAAAGAATTTTACATTTCAAAATTTGAAAATATGGTTTTAATTTTTCTGTCAAAAATTTAATCGTTGTAAGCAATTTACTTTCAAAAAACCATTTTTCATGGCTAATAAATTTATTGCTTTAAAACAAAATTTCATGATAAATGAAAAAACGGTTAAAAAATATTTTAAGTTTAAAAAAAAATTCGTTTTTTAGAAGAATTATCTTTTATTGCCGTTTAAATATTTATAAAGGAAGACCGTGTTTTTGTGCAATTTTTAAAAATTTTGCGAGAAATATGTTTTTTTTTGTACATAAATTTCCTTTTCCTAACAGTGTCATGGGTAAAGAATTTCTTTTTGAAAAATTTATAAAACGGTTTTTAAATTTACAGTCAAAATATTTTTTCGTTAAAAGCAATTTTCTCTTTAAAACCGTTACTCATGGTAAAGGAATTTATTGCTTTAAAACAAAACTTCATGGTTAATGAAGTAACGGTTAAGAGATAGTTTTTTATGGTACAAGAAATTCGTTTTTTAGAAGAATTATCTTTTATTGCCGTTTAAATATTTATAAAGGAAGACCGTGTTTTTGTGCAATTTTTAAAAATTTGCGAGAAATAAGGTTTTTTGTACATAAATTTCCTTTTCCTAACAATGTTTCATGGGTAAAGAATTTCTTTTTGAAAAATTTATAAAACGGTTTTTAAATATACAGTCAAAATATTTTTTCGTTAAAAGCAATATTCTCTTTAAAAACCGTTACTCATGGTAAAGGAATTTATTGTATTCAAACAAAATTTCATGATGAATGGAATTACGGTTAAAAAATGGTTTTTTATGGAAACAAATTCGTTTTTTTGAAGAATTTTCTCTTTGAATTCCGTTTTGATATTTATCGAGGAAGATCGGGTTTCATTGCAATTTTTAAGATTTTTTCAAAAAATATTTTTTTTTTGGGTAAATAAATTTTCCTTCCTTAACAGTTTTTGATGGTAAAAGAATTCCTTTTTTTAAATTTAATAACATGGTTTTAAATTTTCAGTTAAAATATTTTTCGTTAAGCAATTTTTTTAAAAACCGTTTTTCATGATTAATGAATTCATTGCTTAAAAACAAAATTTAATGGTGAATGAAATAACGGTTAAAAAATGGTTTTTTATGGAAAAAAAATCAATTATTTTTTAAAAATTTTCTTTTTGAATTCCGTTTAAATATTTATTAAGGAAGTTTTATTGCTATTTTTTTGCCTCTCCTTGCCTTTTCTTGCCTAACTTGTCTCTTCTTGCCCTTTTTTGCTTCTTGACTCTTCTTGCATCCAATTGCCTTTTCTTGCCTCTTTTTGCCTGGATTGCCTCTTTTTGCCTTTACTTTCCTCTTCTAGCCTAATTTGCCACCTCATGACTTAAAATGCTTCTTCTTGCCTCTATTGCTATTCCTTGCCTCTACTTGCCTCTATTTGCCTCTACTTGCCTTTCCTTGCCTTTTCTTGCCTATCTTGCCTATTCTTTGCCTTTTTTCTACTTCTGGACTCTTCTTGCATCCAATTGCCTCTACTTGCCTTTTCTTGCTTGAATTGCCTCTTTGCCTCTTCTTGCCTCTAATTACCTCTTCTTGCCTATTACCCACCTCTTTCTTCTACTTGCCTTTTATTTCCTCTTGCCTCTTCTTGCGTTTTCTTGCTTCTGCTTGTCTCTTTTTGCTGCTTCTTTAAAAAGGAAACCTCTTCTTTCATCGAATTTTGAAAACAAAAATTCTTTTTCAATGAAAATTGTTAAGAAAAAGAAATTTATTTTCAAAAAAGCATACTTTCATAATTTTTTTAAAAATAGCAATAAAACTTCCTTAATAAATATTTAAACGGAATTCAAAAAGAAAATTTTAAAAAAATAATTGATTTTTTTTCCATAAAAAACCATTTTTTAACCGTTATTTCATTCACCATTAAATTTTGTTTTTTAGCAATGAATTCATTAATCATGAAAAACGGTTTTTAAAAAAATTGCTTAACGAAAAATATTTTAACTGAAAATTTAAAACCATGTTATTAAATTTAAAAAAAAAGGAATTCTTTTACCATCAAAAACTGTTAAGAAAGGAAAATTTATTTACCCAAAAAAAAAATATTTTTTGAAAAAATCTTAAAAATTGCAATGAAACCCGATCTTCCTCGATAAAAAAAAAATAATTTCAAAACGGAATTCAAAGAGAAAATTCTTCAAAAAAACGAATTTTTTTCCATAAAAAACCATTTTTTAACCGTAATTCCATTCATCATGAAATTTTGTTTGAATACAATAAATTCCTTTACCATGAGTAACGGTTTTAAAGAGAAAATTGCTTTTAACGAAAAAATATTTTGACTGTAAATTTAAAAACCGTTTTATAAATTTTTCAAAAAGAAATTCTTTACCCATGAAACACTGTTAGGAAAAGGAAATTTATGTACAAAAAAAAACATATTTCTCGCAAAATTTTTAAAAATTGCACAAAAACACGGTCTTCCTTTATAAATATTTAAACGGCAATAAGAGAAAATTCTTCTAAAAGACGAATTTTTTTTTAAACTTAAAATATTTTTTAACCGTTTTTTCATTTATCATGAAATTTTGTTTTAAAGCAATAAATTTATTAGCCATGAAAAATGGTTTTTTGAAAGTAAATTGCTTACAACGATTAAATTTTTGACAGAAAAATTAAAACCATATTTTCAAATTTTGAAATGTTAAATTCTTTTTCCATAACTATTTTTTAACCGTAAATTCAGTCACCATGAAATTTTGTTTTAAAGCAATAAATTCATTATCCATGAAAAATGGTTTTTAAAAAGAAATTGCTTAGTTTGAAAAAAAATTTTGACAAAATATAAAAACCATGATAAACTTTTTTTAAAAAAGAAATCCTTTGTTATGAGAAGGAAATTTTTTACAAATAAAATTTTTTTTTTCACAAAAATCTAAAAAAATTCAGAAAAACACCTTGATAAATATTTAAACGGCATTCAATTAGATAATTTTTCAAAAAAACGAATTCCGTGTACCATACAAAACTATCTTTTAGCCGTAACTTCATTCTCCATGAAATTTTGTTTTAAAGCAATAAATTCAATAACCGTGAAAAACGGTTTTTCAAAAGAAAAAGAAGTAGCGCCTTAAACGTGAAAACCGTTATCAATTGCCATCTGCTACTGAAGTTGACAAAAAAACTTCAAAATGGTGACAAACGGTCCATTTCGCTAAATCATCTTTTAACAGTT
Source organism: Glyphotaelius pellucidus (assembly GCA_936435175.1). Taxonomy (NCBI): domain Eukaryota; kingdom Metazoa; phylum Arthropoda; class Insecta; order Trichoptera; family Limnephilidae; genus Glyphotaelius; species Glyphotaelius pellucidus. The sequence goes on from OW386556.1 coordinate 22,909,729, forward strand.
CTGATGATTTAGCGCTAAAATCTACAAAACCTTAAAACTGTGAAAAACTGCCTGTGGAAAGTAGTTTTTGAGCGTCGGGATTACCAATGTTGAAAGAATTGGTTCCAGGCTGAGGAGCTGGTGGAAAATGTTTGACCTGTGCTCCGTCTTCTCATCAGACGAGTGAATATTAATATTTAATTATGAGGAATAGTCAGGCTCCTGGGGGTCGCGGTACTTTCAGGCCGCGCCCTGTGTTATACTGATTATGATTATACTGGATGATGATTGATAACACTGTTCTCTTATTTGAGTGATTTAACATTTATTTAAGATTTTAATAATTTACACAATTAGTGTTCACGTATGAAACGGGTAGAGAGGTACAAAACGCGAACGGGCGATTGAATCGAGTGCTAGGAAGGGAAGGATTTGCACGGTCATTCTCGGAGCGGTGCAGAGATATTTTTTGGAGAGGTGGCAATGATACCACACGTAAAAATAAATGTAAGTGATGCCCATATGCCAAAAAACTCGAAAGGGTTATTTACTGCCATCTAGCACTGAAGTCGTCAAAAAACTTTAAAATGGTTGAAAACCGTCCATAACGCTAAAACCTCAAAATTGTTATAAACTGCCATTAAGCGCCTAAAACGTCATATCTATGTTATTTTCAAAAATACGAATTTTGCACGGCGAGGTCATTTACAACGAAAATTAGTTTTTTATGCATAACGGACATTAAAACGGAAACAGTCTTTTTTCAACGGATAGTTTATATCCATAAAAAACTTTTTTGCACGGTTGGGTCATTTACCACAAAAATCTGTTTTTTATGCATAACGGACATTAACACGGAAACAGTCTTTTTTCAACGGATAGTTTATATCCATAAAAAACTTTTTTGCACGGTTGGGTCATTTACCACAAAAATCTGTTTTTTATGCATAACGGACATTAACACGGAAACAGTCTTTTTTCAACGGATAGTTTATATTTATAAAAACTTTTTTTGCACGGTTGGGTCATTTACCACAAAAATCTGTTTTTATGCATAACGGACATTAACACGGAAACAGTATTTTTTCAACGGTTATTTTTTATCCATAAAATACTTTTTTGCACGGTTGGGTCATTTACCATAAAAATCTGTTTTTTATGCAAATCGGACATTAACACGGAAACAGTCTTTTTTCAACGGATAGTTTATATCCATAAAAAACTTTTTTGCACGGTTGGGTCATTTACCACAAAAATCTGTTTTTATGCATAACGGACATTAACACGGAAACAGTATTTTTTTAACGGTTATTTTTTATCCATAAAATACTTTTTTGCACGGTTGGGTCATTTACCATAAAAATCTGTTTTTTATGCATAACGGACATTAACACGGAAACAGAATTTTTCAACGGTTATTTTTTATCCATAAAATACTTTTTTGCACGGTTGGGTCATTTACCATAAAAATCTGTTTTTTATGCATAACGGACATTAACACGGAAACAGTATTTTTTCAACGGATATTTTTTATCCATAAAATACTTTTTTGCACGGTTTAACACGGAAACAGTATTTTTTCAACGGATAGTTTATATCCATAAAAAACTTTTTTGCACGGTTGGGTCATTTACCACAAAAATCTGTTTTTTATGCATAACGGACATTAACACGGAAACAGTATTTTTTCAACGGTTATTTTTTATCCATAAAATACTTTTTTGCACGGTTGGGTCATTTACCATTAAAATCTGTTTTTATGCATAACGGACATTAACACGGAAACAGTATTTTTTCAACGGATAGTTTATATCGATAAAAAACTTTTTTGTACGGTTGGGTCATTAATCACGAAAATATGTTTTTTATGCATAACGGACATTTACACGGAAATAGTATTTTTTCAACGGAAAGGTAATTTTCAGAAAAACTCTTTTTTTTGCACGGCGAAGTCCTTCCGTTAACGAACCTTCCGTTCAAAAAGAGTAAAAAATGAAATTCTTACTAAAACAATAATAATTAAAAATAAACTTATAATTAAAGTTATAATAATTTATGTAACGTTAATAAATCATATTCAATTCTAAATTTATTGCATTTTTCTGCCAAAATGATTTTAAATTTTTTTTTTTTTTCTCATATTACTTACTTATAAATTCATTTAAAATTCTCGATCCTCTCGTACTAAAAAAGTATTTTTATTAAAGATAGAAACCAACACCGGTTTGAACTCAGATCATTAAAGCCGAACAGACTTAATTATTAAACCTTTACATTTAATTTAAATTTTAATCCAACATCGAGGTCGCAATTTTTAATTTTGATGAGATCTAAAATTACCCTGTTATCCCTACAGCATCTTATTCTTTGAATTATAATAATAACACATTCAACACTTTCAATAATGACACTTTTGATAATGCAAAAGAATACTGCAGATTCCATAAAAAATTTGAGGAAAAGTCATACAATTGCATAAAACCATGTACTTTTAAATCTTTTAATCGCAACAAGTTGGGAAACGACTAAGGGAACCCGCAGTAGAGACATGCGACCTTTCCAGGAAAACTTGCCGTCTCTTCGTTCACGAACTCGTGACACGACAAAAGTTTTTGATAGACACCGGCGCTGACGTTTCGGTCATCCGAACCGGAACCGCCATAAAAACCTACCGTACCAGAATCATTCAACTACAACTTGGACTGCGACGTGAAGTAAAGTGGACATTTATCGTCGCGGACATATCAAGAGCGATTATTGGAGCGGACTTACTCCATGACTACAATCTGAGCGTTAACCTGAAAAACACTACATTGACGGACCAGACCACGGGACGTCAGATCCAAGGAGCAAAGTCACAAGAACCCTCATCTGGTATTTCGACGATATCCACAAACCAGAGTATCGGGAAATAATAAATAAATACCCGTCATTAACCCGCCCCAATATGCAATTACCGATTGCCAGAAAACATAACGTCACACAAGTGATTGAAACACGGGGACCGCCCGTAACAGAACGAGCCCGCAAGCTGGCACCAGAACTCCTAGAAGCTGCAAAAAAAGAGTTCAGATACCTCATGGAGCACGGAATCTGCCGCCCATCCAAAAGTAGTTGAGCGAGTCCATTGCACATGGTTAAAAAAACCAATGGAGAGTGGCGTCCGTGCGGGGACTACAGACGTTTAAACGCAAGCACAATCCCCGACAAGTACCCTATTGCTCAACTCCATGATTTCTCACACAAATTGACCACGGCGAAAATATTTTAAACAACAGACTTAAAAAGAGCCTATCAGATCCCGGTAGAAGATATCTTGACAGTTAAGAGCCATCTTAACATTTTAGGCGCTATATGGCCATATTTAACCGTTTTACGGCTTTTTGACTATTTAAGCCCTTAGTGACAGTTAACAGTCATTTTGACGATTTAGGCGCTAAATGGCCATATTATACCGTTTTAAGGCTTTTTGACTATTTAAGCCCTTAATGACAGTTAACAGCCATTTTGACGATTTAGGCGCTAAATGGCCATATTTAACCGTTTTGAGGCTTTTTGACAATTTAAGCCTTAAATGATAGTTTACTGCCATTTTGACGTTTTAGGCGCTAAATGGCCAAATTTAACCGTTTTGAGGCTATTTGACAATTTAAGCCTTAAATGACAGTTAACAGACATTTTGACGTTTTAGGCGCTAAATGGCCCTATTTAACCGTTTTACGGTTTTTTAACTATTTAAGCCCTTAGTGACAGTTAACGGGCCATTTTGACGTTTAAGGTGGTAAATGGCCCTATTTAACCGTTTGGAGGCTTTTTGACAATTTTAAGCCTTAAATGACAGTTAACAGCCATTTCGACGTTTTAGGCGCTAAATAGCCATATTTAACGGTTTTCTTGTTTTTTGACGATTTAAGCCCTAAATGACAGTTAACGGCCATTTTGACGTTTTAGGCGGTAAATGGCCCTATTTAACCGTTTTACGGCTTTGACTATTTAACCCCTTTGTGACAAGCCGTTTTGACGTTTTAGGCGCTAAATGGCCATATTTTACCGTTTTAAGGCTTTTTGACTATTTTAGCCCTTAATGACAGTTAACAGCCATTTTGACATTTTAGGCGCTAAATGGCCATATTTAACCTTTTAACGGCTTTTTGACTATTTAAGCCCTTAGTGACAGTTAACAGCCATTTTGACGTTGTAGGCGCTAAACGGCCATATTTTACCGTTTTGAAGCTTTTTGACAATTTAAGCCTTAAATGACAGTTAACAGACATTTTGACGTTTTAGGCGCTTAATGGCCCTATTTAACCGTTTTACGGTTTTTTAACTATTTAAGCCCTTAGTGACAGTTAACAGCCATTTTGACGTTTTAGGCGCTAAATGACCATATTTTACCGTTTTAAGGCTTTTTGACTATTTTAGCCCTATATGACAGTTAACAGCCATTTTGACGATTTAGGCGCTAAATGGCCATATTTAACCGTTTTGAGGCTTTTTGACAATTTAAGCCTTAAATGACAGTTAACAGACATTTTGACGTTTTAGGCGCTTAATGGCCCTATTTAACCGTTTTACGGTTTTTTAACTATTTAAGCCCTTAGTGACAGTTAACAGCCATTTTGACGTTTTAGGCGCTAAATGGCCATATTTTACCGTTTTAAGGCTTTTTGACTATTTTAGCCCTTAATGACAGTTAACAGCCATTTTGACGTTTTAGGCGCTAAATGGCCATATTTAACCGTTTTGAGGCTTTAAGACCATTTAAGCCTTAAATGACAGTTTACTGCCATTTTGACGTTTTAGGCGCTAAATGGCCAAATTTAACCGTTTTTAGGCTTTTTGACAATTTACGCCTTAAATGACAGTTAACGGCCATTATGACGTTTTAGGCGCTAAATGGCGATATTTGACCGTTTTGAGGCTTTTTGACAATTTAAGCCTTAAATGACAGTTAACAGCCATTTCGACGTTTTAGGCGCTAAATAGCCATATTTAACGGTTTTCTTGTTTTTTGACGATTTAAGCCCTAAATGACAGTTAACGGCCATTTTGACGTTTTAGGCGGTAAATGGCCCTATTTAACCGTTTTACGGCTTTGACTATTTAAGCCCTTAGTGACAGCCGTTTTGACGTTTTAGGCGCTAAATGGCCATATTTTACCGTTTTAAGGCTTTTTGACTATTTTAGCCCTTAATGACAGTTAACAGCCATTTTGACATTTTAGGCGCTAAATTGCCATATTTAACCGTTTTACGGCTTTTTGACAATTTAAGCCCTTAGTGACAGTTTGACGTTTTAGGCGCTAAATGGCCATATTTTACCGTTTAAAGGCTTTTTGACTATTTTAGCCCTTAATGACAGTTAACAGCCATTTTGACGATTTAGGCGCTAAATGGCCATATTTAACCGTTTTGAGGCTTTATGACAATTTAAGCCTTAAATGACAGTTAACAGACATTTTGACGTTTTAGGCGCTTAATGGCCCTATTTAACCGTTTTGAGGCTTTAAGACCATTTAAGCCTTAAATGACAGTTTACTGCCATTTTGACGTTTTAGGCGCTAAATGGCCAAATTTAACCGTTTTTAGGCTTTTTGACAATTTACGCCTTAAATGACAGTTAACAGACATTTTGACGTTTTAGGCGCTTAATGGCCCTATTTAACCGTTTTACGGTTTTTTAACTATTTAAGCCCTTAGTGACAGTTAACAGCCATTTTGACGTTTTAGGCGCTAAATGGCCATCTTTTACCGTTTTAAGGCTTTTTGACTATTTTAGCCCTTAATGACAGTTAACAGCCATTTTGACGTTTTAGGCGCTAAATGGCCATATTTAACCGTTTTGAGGCTTTTTGACAATTTAAGCCTTAAATGACAATTAATAGCCATTTCGACGTTTTAGGCGCTAAATGGCCATTTTTAACGGTTTTCTTGTTTTTTGACGATTTAAGCCCTAAATGACAGTTAACGGCCATTTTTACGATTTAGGCGCTAAATGGCCATATTTAACCGTTTTGAGGCTTTTTGACAATTTAAGCCTTAAATGACAGTTAACAGACATTTTGACGTTTTAGGCGCTAAATGGCCCTATTTAACCGTTTTACGGTTTTTTAACTATTTAAGCCCTTAGTGACAGTTAACAGCCATTTTGACGTTTTAGGCGCTAAATGGCCATATTTTACTGTTTTAATGCTTTTTGACTATTTTATACCTTAATGACCGTTAACAGCCATTTTGACGTTTTAGGCGCTAAATGGCCATATTTAACCGTTTTGAGGCTTTTAGACCATTTAAGCCTTAAATGACAGTTTACTGCCATTTTGACGTTTTAGGCGCTAAATGGCCATATTTGACCGTTTTGAGGCTTTTTGACAATTTAAGCCTTAAATGACAGTTAACAGCCATTTCGACGGTTTAGGCGCTAAATAGCCATATTTAACGGTTTTCTTGTTTTTTGGCGATTTAAGCCCTAAATGACAGTTAACGGCCATTTTGACGTTTTAGGCGCTAAATGGCCATATTTGACCGTTTTGAGGCTTTTTGACAATTTAAGCCTTAAATGACAGTTAACAGCCATTTCGACGGTTTAGGCGCTAAATAGCCATATTTAACGGTTTTCTTGTTTTTTGACGATTTAAGCCCTAAATGACAGTTAACAGCCATTTCGACCTTTTAGGCGCTAAATGGCCATATTTAACGGTTTTCTTATTTTTGACGATTTAAGCCCTTAGTGACAGCCATTTTGACGTTTTAGGCGCTAAATGGCCATATTTTACCGTTTTAAGGCTTTTTGACTATTTTATTGCCTCTTCTTACCTTAATTGCTGCTTCGTGCTTCTTCTTGCCTCTACTTGCCTCCTCGCCTGAATTGCCTCTTCTTTTGACACTAGTTGCTTCTTCTTAGCATACTTGCCTCTTCTTGCTTCGAATTGCCTCTTGCCTGAATTGCTTCGAATTGCCTCTATTTTACTCTACATGTCTCTTCTTAGCTAACTTACCTCTTCTTGCTTCAAATTGCCTCTTCTTATTCTTGCTTCAGCTTGCATCTGCTTCCTTGCCTCAACTTAATCCTTTTGGCATCTTTTAGCCTTTTCTTACTCCTTCTACTTTCTTCTTTCCTTTTCTTTCCTTTTCTTTCCTTTTCTTGCCTTTACTTGCCTACTTGCTTCTAACTGCCCTTTCTTGCCTTCTCATGCCCTGACTTGCCTCTTCCTGCTTCTTATTTACCTGCCTCTCCTTGCCTTTTTTCTCCTTTTTTGCATCTATTTGTTCTTTTTTGTCACCTCTTGCCTCTTATTGCCTCTGCTTACTTCTTCTTGCCTATATGCACCACAACATGCCTCTTCTTTCGTCTTCTTGCCTCAAATTACCTTAACTTGCTTCTTTTTGCTAATGTTTGCCTCTACTTACCTTCTTCTCGCTTAAAGGTGCTTCATCTTGCCTTTTCTTTAAGCTATTTACATTAGCTTACCTCAACTCTCTTCGTTTTGCCTCTTCCTTTGCCTTCAACTCTCCCCTTCTTGCCTCTACATACCTCCTCTCGCCTGACTTGCCTCTCCCTGCCCCTTTTTGCCTCTTCTTGCATTTACTTGCCTCTTCTTGCCCCTGCTTGCCTCAACTTCTCTCTAATTGCCTAACTTGCCTTTACTTGCCTCATCTTGCCTTACTTGCCTCTTTACGCTTCTCCTTGATTTTTCATGCCTCTACTTGCCAAAATGCCTTAATTTGCCTCTTTTTGCCTAAATTGCCTCTCCTTGCCTTTTCTTGCCTAACTTGTCTCTTCTTGCCCTTTTTTGCTTCTTGACTCTTCTTGCATCCAATTGCCTTTTCTTGCCTCTTTTTGCCTGGATTGCCTCTTTTTGCCTCTACTTTCCTCTTCTAGCCTAATTTGCTACCTTATGACTTAAAATGCTTCTTCTTGCCTCTATTGCTATTCCTTGCCTCTACTTGCCTCTATTTGCCTCTACTTGCCTTTCCTTGCCTTTTCTTGCCTATCATGCCTATTCTTTCCCTTTTTTCTACTTCTGGATTCTTCTTGCATCCAATTGCCTCTACTTGCCTTTTCTTGCTTGAATTGCCTCTTTGCCTCTTCTTGCCTCTAATTACTTCTTGCCTATTACCCACCTCTTACTTCTACTTGCCTTTTATTTCCTCTACTTGCCTCTTCTTGCGTTTTCTTGCTTCTGCTTGTCTCTTTTTGCTGCTTCTTTAAAAAGGAAACCTCTTCTTTCATCGAATTTTGAAAACAAAAATTCTTTTTCAATGAAAATTGTTAAGAAAAGGAAATTTATTTTCAAAAAAGCATACTTTCATAATTTTTTTAAAAATAGCAATAAAACTTCCTTAATAAATATTTAAACTGAATTCAAAAAGAAAATTTTTAAAAAATAATTGATTTTTTTTCCATAAAAAACCATTTTTTAACCGTTATTTCATTCACCATTAAATTTTGTTTTTTAGCAATGAATTCATTAATCATGAAAAACGGTTTTTAAAAAAATTGCTTAACGAAAAATATTTTAACTGAAAATTTAAAACCATGTTATTAAATAAAAAAAAGGAATTCTTTTACCATCAAAAACTGTTAAGGAAGGAAAATTTATTTACCCAAAAAAAATATATTTTTTGAAAAAATCTTAAAAATTGCAATGAAACCCGATCTTCCTCGATAAATATCAAAACGGAATTCAAAGAGAAAATTCTTCAAAAAAACGAATTTTTTTCCATAAAAAACCATTTTTTAACCGTAATTCCATTCATCATGAAATTTTGTTTGAATACAATAAATTCCTTTACCATGGGTAACGGTTTTTAAAGAGAAAATTGCTTTTAACGAAAAAATATTTTGACTGTAAATTTAAAAACCGTTTTATAAATTTTTCAAAAAGAAATTCTTTACCCATGAAACATTGTTAGGAAAAGGAAATTTATGTACAAAAAACCTTATTTCTCGCAAATTTTTAAAAATTGCACAAAAACACGGTCTTCCTTTATAAATATTTAAACGGCAATAAAAGATAATTCTTCTAAAAAACGAATTTCTTGTACCATAAAAAACTATCTCTTAACCGTTACTTCATTAACCATGAAGTTTTGTTTTAAAGCAATAAATTCCTTTACCATGAGTAACGGTTTTAAAGAGAAAATTGCTTTTAACGAAAAAATATTTTGACTGTAAATTTAAAAACCGTTTTATAAATTTTTCAAAAAGAAATTCTTTACCCATGAAACACTGTTAGGAAAAGGAAATTTATGTACAAAAAAAAACATATTTCTCGCAAAATTTTTAAAAATTGCACAAAAACACGGTCTTCCTTTATAAATATTTAAACGGCAATAAGAGAAAATTCTTCTAAAAGACGAATTTTTTTTTAAACTTAAAATATTTTTTAACCGTTTTTTCATTTATCATGAAATTTTGTTTTAAAGCAATAAATTTATTAGCCATGAAAAATGGTTTTTTGAAAGTAAATTGCTTACAACGATTAAATTTTTGACAGAAAAATTAAAACCATATTTTCAAATTTTGAATTGTAAAATTCTTTTTCCATAACAATTTTTTAACCGTAAATCAGTCACCATGAAATTTTGTTTTAAAGCAATAAATTCATTATCCATGAAAAATGGTTTTTAATAAGAAATTGCTTAGTTTGAAAAAAAATTTTGACAGAAAATATAAAAACCATGATAAACTTTTTTTAAAAAAGAAATCCTTTGTTATGAGAAGGAAATTTTTTACAAACAAAAAATTTTTTTTCACAAAAATCTAAAAAAATTCAGAAAAACACCTTGATAAATATTTAAACGGCATTCAATTAGATAATTTTTCAAAAAAACGAATTCCTTGTACCATAAAAAACTATCTTTTAGCCGTAACTTCATTCTCCATGAAATTTTGTTTTAAAGTTTAGCAATCAGCTTTCACTATGTCACGCTGTGGATTGCATCAGAAATGAATCGATGCATCCAGATGCAACGCCCGTGTTTTGATTTACACAATCGAACCTACTAGCACCGCCGTCAGCCTTCTAGCGAAGACGGCGAGTAACTGAAGCAGTAGTGCTATCCCAGCGGAACAAAACTACCCACTGTCAAGTAATATCACCTGCCTCCTCCGCGAAAGTTCCTACATTACTCGCTCACTTTGGAACATGGCGACGAGAACGTTCGGGAGTCTTCCCGTTTGGAGCCGGGCCCCGATTTCACGGTATTCCAGAAACGTTGCTGATTTCGTCGCCCATACTATAAAAGCGGACGCATCTCGGCAGAGCACAGAGAGTCCTTCCAACTGATCGAAGCATTCGCCTCGCAAATCTGCAATTCACCTTGACCCAGTGTTTTTACAACGAAGTATTCAGATATATCGTAGACCGTGTTCGCGTGTGTTTTTTTTAACTGTGTAGTACTCATTAAAGAATTTTTATCACGCAACCTTGGGTTCTTATTTAAACCAGCCTACCACGAGTACCTACATTTGGTGATCCCGACGTGTGCAAATATACATTGGTGACCCGACGTGTGCACGACACGTGCACACTCTACTACCGCGAGCACGTCGCGCACGATATCGACTTTCCTGTAATTAATATCGCGCAGCATCATCATCATGTCTACGAGCGGGACATCTGAGGGCATCAAGCAACAAGTGGCCAGTAACCAGCAACCCAACATCACGTCTCCACCGTCTGAGGTCAGCCGAGTCGCAGTACGCGTTCCGCCTTTTTGCCCTACTGACCCGGAATTATGGTTCGCTATGGCGGAACGCAGCTTTGAGGCAGCTGGAGTAACCGTGGATGCCACCAAATTCGGTTACATTCTCGGAGCCTTGGATCCCGCCCACGCTCAAGAAGTCCGAGACATCATCGTGAACCCCCCTGCTGACGGTGCATATGCACTATTGAAGTATGAATTAATCAGACGCCTCAGCTCCACGCAGGAGCAGAAGACCAGGAGACTCCTGGAACACGAAGACATCGGAGACCGCAAACCCTCCCAATTCCTAAGACACCTGCGCACCCTCGCCGGTAGCGCTGTGCCCGACGAGGTCTTGAGAACTCTATGGATGGGCCGTCTTTCGAGAAGCATGCAGGTGGTTCTGGCTACGCAGCAGGATACACCGCTTGACAAGGTTGCCAGCTTGGCAGACGCCATATCAGACTACGCTGGTAGACCCGCGGTCAACACAGTGGCTGTTACATCACCCGAAGACACAATGGCTAAACAGTTGGAGCGGTTGATGCAGCCTCTCCAACAGGAGCTCGCTACCCTGAGGCGCGAGGTTTCAACACTACGCTCCGGCCAGCATAAGAGGAGCGCCAGCCCGCATCGTTGGAGCAATCGTTCACGCAGTCACTCCAGAGGTCGTCAACCCGAAGGCACATGCTGGTACCACTGGAAGCATGGGCCCAAGGCACACAAGTGCACCCAACCCTGCAACTTCCAACAGGGAAACGCCCGGGGGCTCAAACTGATGGCGACCAGCGCCAGCCCCAACCAAGTCAGTCGCCTTTTCGTTACCGACAGGGTAACCCGAACCCAATTCCTCATCGACACCGGCGCAGATCTCTGCGTTTTCCCACGACGCCTTGTCCAGGGACGTCCCACTAAGGCGACGTATGAACTGGCAGCAGCAAATGGCAGTTCAATCGCTACCTATGGCAGCCTAACGCTCAACCTGGATCTGGGATTGCGACGCGACTTCACTTGGAGCTTCGTCATTGCAGACGTCTCCAAGCCCATCATCGGGGCAGACTTTCTTGCTAAATACGAACTACTGGTGGATATCCGTAATAAACGGCTGCTGGACCAGGTGACGAACCTAACTATCACGGGAAAACGAAGCAACAACAAGATCGCTTCCATTAAGACGGTCACAGGAACGTCCCCGTATCACAAACTTCTTCAACAGTTTCCTGACATCACTCGCCCTGACGGCGCCAGGAAGGAAGTTCGTCACGCAACACTACATCACATCAACACTACGCCAGGACCTCCAACAGTCGAACGCCCACGACAAAACGCGCCAAGAAGGAGTTCGAGGCCATGGTCCGTCTCGGAATCGCTCGACCTTCCGAGAGCTCTTGGGCATCCCCCTTGCACATGGTACCCAAGAAGGACGATCAGTGGAGACCATGCGGCGACTATAGACGACTTAACGCCAGGACTGTTCCGGATAGATACCCTGTACGACACATCCAAGATTTCGCACAGGCACTGAGCGGCACCAAGATCTTCTCAACGATTGATCTGGTGCGCGCATACAATCAAATCCCTGTGGCTCCTGAGGACATTCCGAAGACAGCAATCACTACGCCATTCGGACTCTTCGAATTTCCAGTGATGTCTTTCGGCCTCCGCAACGCAGCTCAGACCTTTCAACGCTTCATCGACGAGGTTACCAGAGGCTTAGATTTCTGCTACGCCTACATAGACGACATACTCATTGCCTCAACGTCAGAGGAAGCGCACCTAGCACACCTCAGGATACTATTCCAGCGCCTACAGGAATATAGTGTTGTCATCAACGCCGCCAAATGCCATTTCGGCCTGACTCAGGTCAAATTCTTAGGTTACCTAGTGTCTGACGCTGGCACTTCACCCCTCCCGGATAAAGTGGAAGCCATCAACAATTACAGCCAACCAACTTCCATCAAGGATCTCCGCCGTTTCCTGGGAGCTATAAATTTTTACAGGAGGTTCATCCCCAACGCCGCGAGGACACAAGCTCCACTCAATGACCTCCTAAAAGGAAACCAAAAAGGCAAACAACTCGTGCCTTGGACTGCCGAAACATTAAAAGCCTTCAAGGAAGCACTGGCACAGGCAACCCTGCTCGTTCACCCGAAGTGCGACGCCCCACTCTATCGTCAGCGACGCGTCTGATACTACAGCTGGTGCCGCACTCCATCAATTCGTCGCAGGTCACTGGGAGCCTCTAGCATTCTTTTCAAAGAAGTTCTCAGCAGCAGAAAAGAAATATGGCGCATACGACAGAGAACTGCTCGCCATCTATCTCGCCGTGAGATACTTCCGCCACATGGTGGAAGGCAGGTCGTTCACCATATTCACCGATCATAAGCCTATCACATTCGCATTTCAACGAAAAGCAGACAAATGCTCACCAAGGCAATTCCGTCATCTGGATTATATCAGCCAGTTCACAACAGACATCCGACACGTCTCCGGAAAAGACAACATCGTCGCGGATGCTCTCTCCAGGGTCGAGACGATAGAAACTCCTCTGGACTACGCAGCGCTGGCAGCTGACCAGATGTGCGACCCTGAACTGCAACAACACTTGCAGGGAAATTCTAGCCTTCAACTCAAGAAAATAAATATTCCGGGAACTGACGCGCATCTCTACTGTGACGTCTCAACTACCACAGCCAGACCCTTCGTCACGAAGAAGTTCAGACCTGCGGCATTCAATGCGGTCCATCAGCTGGCTCACCCTGGAATCAAGGCCACGGTCAAACTCATAACTCAACGCTATGTCTGGCCGGCCATCAAAGCCGAGACTATTAAGCTCGCACGCAATTGCCTTCAATGCCAACGAAGCAAGATTACACGGCACGTGTCCGCACCCCTGGGAGCCTTTCCCAAACCCTCCGCTAGATTCGAGCATGTCCACATCGACATAATCGTCATGCCTTCTTCAGAAGGATGCCGATACTGCCTCACGTGCGTGGACAGATTCACGAGATGGCCAGAAGCATTCCCGATCCCAGACCAAGAGGCTGAAACAGTGGCGCGCGCCTTCTATAAGGGCTGGATCACAAGATTCGGCACTCCACTACGCATTACTACGGATCAAGGGAGACAATTCGAGTCGAGGCTGTTCAGGCAGTTAAATGTCCTGGCAGGCACGACGCAAATCCATACAACGGCTTACCACCCCGCAGCAAACGGCATGGTGGAACGATTTCATCGTCAACTAAAGGCAGCGATCAAGTGCCATCAAAATAACCGTTGGACGGAAACACTTCCCACCGTACTCATGGGAATCAGAGCAGCTTGGAGAGACGATCTCGCTACAACCTCAGCCGAGCTAGTATACGGCGAGCCGCTCCGCTTACCCGGCGAATTCCTATGTTCAGCACGTCCTAATGTCGACGACGACACCGGAAGTTTCCTCAAGGAACTTCGGCAACATTTCAACGAGCTGAGACCAGTTGAAGGTACCCGCCATGGTGATGGACATCATTTCATCTTTCAAAATCTTCCCACAGCTTCTCACGTCTTTCTGAGGGACGACACAGTCAAGAGCCCGCTTCAACAACCCTACAGCGGCCCTCATAAAGTCGTTCGTCGGCACGAACGAACATATACCATACTGGTAAAGGGGAAGGAAGTCACCGTGAGCATCGATCGCCTTAAACCAGCTTACATTGCTCAAGATCTCGAGAATTTCGCACACACGCAAACCGCATCAGAACCAACAGCTGCCACATCACAACCAACCCTTCCGTTGTCCGATGGCAATCATGATCGGACACACACGACCACTCGTTCTGGAAGGCGGGTTCGATTTCCCGATTACCTCGGCATCTGACCATTCCTCTTTCCACCGCAGCCATGTCTGCGTTGACTGGGAAGGGAGTCCTTTAGCAATCAGCTTTCACTATGTCACGCTGTGGATTGCATCAGAAATGAATCGATGCATCCAGATGCAACGCCCGTGTTTTGATTTACACAATCGAACCTACTAGCACCGCCGTCAGCCTTCTAGCGAAGACGGCGAGTAACTGAAGCAGTAGTGCTATCCCAGCGGAACAAAACTACCCACTGTCAAGTAATATCACCTGCCTCCTCCGCGAAAGTTCCTACATTACTCGCTCACTTTGGAACATGGCGACGAGAACGTTCGGGAGTCTTCCCGTTTGGAGCCGGGCCCCGATTTCACGGTATTCCAGAAACGTTGCTGATTTCGTCGCCCATACTATAAAAGCGGACGCATCTCGGCAGAGCACAGAGAGTCCTTCCAACTGATCGAAGCATTCGCCTCGCAAATCTGCAATTCACCTTGACCCAGTGTTTTTACAACGAAGTATTCAGATATATCGTAGACCGTGTTCGCGTGTGTTTTTTTTAACTGTGTAGTACTCATTAAAGAATTTTTATCACGCAACCTTGGGTTCTTATTTAAACCAGCCTACCACGAGTACCTACAAAAGCAATAAATTCAATAACCGTGAAAAACGGTTTTTCAAAAGAAAAAGAAGTAGCGCCTTAAACGTGAAAACGGTTATCAATTGCCATCTGCTACTGAAGTTGACAAAAAAACTTCAAAATGGTGACAAACGGTCCATTTCGCTAAATCATCTTTTAACAGTTCTGATGATTTAGCGCTAAAATCTACAAAACCTTAAAACTGTGAAAAACTGCCTGTGGAAAGTAGTTTTTGAGCGTCGGGATTACCAATGTTGAAAGAATTGGTTCCAGGCTGAGGAGCTGGTGGAAAATGTTTGACCTGTGCTCCGTCTTCTCATCAGACGAGTGTATATTAATATTTAATTATGAGGAATAGTCAGGCTCCTGGGGGTCGCGGTACTTTCAGGCCGCGCCCTGTGTTATACTGATTATGATTATACTGGATGATGATTGATAACACTGTACTCTTATTTGAGTGATTTAACATTTATTTAAGATTTTAATAATTTACACAATTAGTGTTCACGTATGAAACGGGTAGAGAGGTACAAAACGCGAACGGGCGATTGAATCGAGTGCTAGGAAGGGAAGGATTTGCACGGTCATTCTCGGAGCGGTGCCGAGATATTTTTTGGAGAGGTGGCAATGATACCACACGTAAAAATAAATGTAAGTGATGCCCATATGCCATTTAACGCAAAAAACTCGAAATGGTTATTTACTGCCATCTAGCACTGAAGTCGTCAAAAAACTTTAAAATGGTTGAAAACCGTCCATAACGCTAAAACCTCAAAATTGTTATAAACTGCCATTTAGCGCCTAAAACGTCATATCTATGTTATTTTCAAAAATACGAATTTTGCACGGCAAGGTCATTTACAACGAAAATTAGTTTTTTATGCATAACGGACATTAACACGGAAACAGTCTTTTTTCAACGGATAGTTTATATCCATAAAAAACTTTTTTGCACGGTTGGGTCATTTACCACAAAAATCTGTTTTTTATGCATAACGGACATTAACACGGAAACAGTCTTTTTTCAACGGATAGTTTATATCCATAAAAAACTTTTTTGCACGGTTGGGTCATTTACCACAAAAATCTGTTTTTTTATGCATAACGGACATTAACACGGAAACAGTATTTTTTCAACGGATAGTTTAAATCCATAAAAAACTTTTTTGCACGGTTGGGTCATTAACCACAAAAATCTGTTTTTAATGCATAACGGACATTAACACGGAAACAGTATTTTTTCAACGGTTATTTTTTATCCATAAAATACTTTTTTGCACGGTTGGGTCATTTACCATAAAAATCTGTTTTTTATGCATAACGGACATTAACACGGAAACAGTATTTTTTCAACGGATAGTTTATATCCATAAAAAACTTTTTTGCACGGTTGGGTCATTTACCACAAAAATCTGTTTTTTATGCATAACGGACATTAACACGGAAACAGTCATTTTTCAACGGATAGTTTATATTGTTACGTTACAAGAATAAGGAATCGAGTCTTAAGTACCGTCATGTTTCGACAGTCAGCGAATCGAGCCCTAAAATACTGTTGCACCGCGGGACGGTAATGCGCAGGCGCATCACCCCTCCCGCGACCCACGGATCAGGAGACGCGCCGCACACGGCCATTCAAATCAGTCTTCAGCGAGCGAGCTTCCCGAGCCCACGTCCCGCGTGAACATGTGCGACACGAGTTCAGTTTCGCCGGTTGCGCACTTCCGGTGTCCGCGCTTGGACGCTGCTGAGACCGGGAGAACAAGCGCGTAAAGCCGCTGTTGGCCCATAAACCAAACGTGAGTCAATTACCATGTTACCCTTTGTGTGCAAATAATGTTTTAGCCCTAACCACGCGTGTAGAGAGCAGAGACTGACGTTCAAACTAACTTTCAGCTAGGATCGTTCCTCTTATGTATTATTGTGTCTCCTAGAATTGAATAAACTATTTATGTGATAACCTACCGTGTTTTGCTTGTCGAGAGAGGCCCTGGGGGGATGGAGAAGCGTGAAGTTCCGAACCACAAGCACTAGCCTTGAGGTTAAGAGAAACCCTGCTTGCACCGAACCTGAGCTAGTTTTTATTTGGGGCAGATACAGCAACTAATTTGTATTAAATATGTGGGAGCTTTCTCCAACCCTGCCGATAGCATCAGCACGCACGCTGACGCTAACACTGGCGCTAAACGTGGGGCCATTTAAATTTTTTTCTGTTCCACCACGGCCTCGTTCCCAAGCAACAATTGTAAACTCTGAAATGTTATTATGATGTATTGTTTATTCCCAATTGTCTAGCACTTCCAACAGGAATCTCGGCGCGAACGTAATTTCGAATCACAATTTAAATTATTACGGGCGCGATTTTATCATTTGTGAGTCGTCACTCGACAAAATATTACCGGTATTCCAACGCAAGGTGCCCAACCTAGGAAGTTGTCGCTGCGAATAATACAGTGATTACAAAGTGTCGGCCGATTAAAATTGCTATTTTCAATACAAGTGAATAGTGGAAATAAACACAAATTAAAGAAGAATTTATTCAACAATTAAAATCATGTACATGATAAACAAATCATCCGCTTGGTCTCGAAAGTGCTAAATATTTTTAATAATATACTATATTGCAGCACGCTGGTACGTCTCTTAAACGGACACTTGCTGACACCTAGGGAACAAGTGGATTTAAATTCTTTCTGTCATTTGACAATTAAGTATTTTTGACTCTGTCGTCTGCTGAAACCGGGTCATGCCGAATCACATTCGAATAATGCAAAAAATACTAAATTCGCGTTGACGTGGATTCCTTGACATCTGACACTATAATACCTTGTCAATTGACAAAGAAGGTAATATCTTGTCGAAAAGACGAAGGGAATTCGCGTGTAAATACCAAAAAATTGGTGCTGTATAAAATCAGGCTATAGGAAGCCGCGTAATGAAACCATGCCCCCAAGATATTGTTGAATTCTCAAACAAATTACTTCCACGAAAACTTGTGAAAAATTTTTTTCGACTTTTCCTTTTTTCGATTTTTTTTAATTTTCGAAATTTTTTTTTTTTTCCAAAACGCTTGGATTTTTTCTTAAAAAACGCATGGCCAGAGGAAAATCGCTGCTCAAATTTTCTCCAGTTTCGGACTCTGAAAATTTTTTCGATTTTTTCCTTTTTTCGATTTTTTTAATTTTCGAAATTTTTTTTTTCCAAAACGCTTGGAGTTTTTCTTAAAAACGCATGGCCAGAGGAAAATCGCTGCTCAAATTTTCTCCAGTTTCGGACTCTGAAAATTTTTTTCGATTTTTCCCTTTTTTCGATTTTTTAATTTTTTAATTGTCGAAATTTTTTTTTCCAAAACGCTTGGATTTTTTCTTAAAAACGCATGGCCAGAGGAAAATCGCTGCTCAAATTTTCTCCAGTTTCGGACTCTGAAAATTTTTTTCGATTTTTTCCTTTTTTCGATTTTTTTTAATTTTCGAAATTTTTTTTTTTTTCCAAAACGCTTGGATTTTTTCTTAAAAACGCATGGCCAGAGGAAAATCGCTGCTCAAATTTTCTCCAGTTTAAGACTCTGAAAATTTTTTCGATTTTTTCCTTTTTTTCGATTTTTTAATTTTCGAAATATTTTTTTTTTTCCAAAACGCTTGGATTTTTTCTTAAAAACGCATGGCCAGAGGAAAATCGCTGCCCAAATTTTCTCCAGTTTCGGACTCTGAAAATTTTTTTTCGATTTTTCCTTTTTTTCGATTTTTTAATTTTCGAAATATTTTTTTTCCAAAACGCTTGGATTTTTTCTTAAAAACGCATGGCCAGAGGAAAATCGCTGCCCAAATTTTCTCCAGTTTCGGACTCTGAAAATTTTTTTTCGATTTTTCCTTTTTTTCGATTTTTTAATTTTTTAATTGTCGAAATTTTTTTCCAAAACGCTTGGATTTTTCCTAAAAAGCACGTGGCCAGAGGCAAACCTCTGCCCAAATTTTCAAATAACCCAAACACTTACAAATACGCGTTTTTTCGCAGAAGCATTTTGTAAAAAAAAAAAAAAAATATATATACGTCCCCAGTGGTCAATCCCTGGCAAAAATTTCTTTCCAATTACGGATAAAGAGTCGAGTTCTCGTTTTTCTCCCAACGTAAGGTCACCCTGACACGACCCTATACACTATGGAAGTCCCTCAAGTCACGCTGGGTATAATCCCCCACATTTCTACGTCAAAAAAGGAAGAACTACTACAGGCCCTGAGAAGTAGAAAGATTTCTCCCAGGAATAAATCCAAAAAATGCCTTATTCAATATGCTTCTTTCTACAACAAAAAGTACATCAGGAAGTTGCAGTTTCAACAGGAAGACACCTCAGAAATCATCTCTACCTCCCTCACAGTCTCCGAAGCAAAACCCTTGGTGGTACAAGCCCAGGAACAGACGAAAATATATGATTTGACAACCTGGAAGACGAAATACAACGGACTCACGGATGTGGAGGATTTCATCAACAGAATAGAAGAAACAGCCCAAGTCAGAGGAATCCCCGAAAGTATTCTACACAGGAACTTCATAGACCTCATCGCTCCTGAAATGCTTACCTGGCACAGGATACATAAGAGAAAAACAAACTCATGGAGGGAACTCAAGGTGGCACTTTTATCCAGTTTCGGAGAAAAAAAGGCCCAACACAGAGTCAGGCTATCCCTACTCGCTATCAAGCAGCACTCTGGAGAGCCTGTTGCTAGATTCACACAGAGGGCAGAGGCCATCAATATAAAGCTCACCCAACCTGTCCCTGAAGCGGAACTTCTCCCGGTTTTAATCGACGGTCTTCTCCCCAGATACGAAAACATCATTACTTCTCAGAAAATTGCCACGCTGGAGCAACTGAAAGATGTCTGCCAGCTACTAGAGGCATACCAGGATCGGAAGAGAGACGAAAGATTCCCCAAAGAAAACTTTCGCCCAAGCACTTCGTCCGGCATAAAACCGGAGCACAACGAAAAGAAATCCTGCTCTTTTTGCCACAAGATTGGTCACTCCCAAGCCGCCTGCTTTAAACAAGCAAAACTTTTATCCTCCAAAGACACCCATTCTAACAAAAGGCGATCCGTCGATCGTTCTCCAAGAAGAGATGAAGGGAGGAAGTTTGGCAAAAGACCACGCCAAGACAATACCGAAACGTCCATCCCGGATCTCAGATTCATCAAACCCCCTATGGATTTCTCCAGACCCCCTCCCAATTGGACAGCCAGGAAGACAAAAAACTAGACCCCAACCCCCCGGACCATCCCTCCCATAGGCCAAAGGAATGGTCGGAGTGGTTGGAACACGTCAAATTTTTTAAACAGGCCTTACCCCTCTCTACAGTTTGCTGCAAACAGGCAATAGACGGTAGACCCTTCGCGCATTTTTCCATAAACAACGTGGTTTTTTCAGGTCTCCTAGATAGCGGCGCCTCTGTCAGCTGCCTGGGCGACAACGCCCACACCTTATTCACAAACTGTGGTTTTAAAATGGGAAAACATTCTTCACATGTTACCACGGCAGACAACACTTCACAACTCGTCATCGGTTCTCTAACCCTACCGATCAATTGCGACCAAAAAACAGTTTGGATCAAGTTTCTAGTTGTACCTACAATCACACAGAAATTCATCTTGGGAGTGGATTTTTGGATGGCTTTCAAAATTGCCCCGCAACTGTTTAACAACCCCTCCGTCACTCCCCAAGTAAACGAAATCCGTACGGTAATACCCTACGAAAACTTGAACCCCTTACAAACAATACAATTAAATCAAATGATCAACAAGTATGAATCCATCTCCTTCGAAAGGTGCGGTTTAGGCTTAACCAACCTAGTACATCACCATATAAAAACAACAGGCCCCCCAATCAAACAAAGGTATTACAACCTAGCTCCACAAAAATTGAAAACGCTGGAAAAAGAATTGGACGATATGTTAAGACTGGGAGTGGTGGTACCCAGCCGCAGTGCATGGACCAACCCCACCTTATTAGTTTCAAAGAAAGACGGCTCAGCCCGTTTCTGCCTCGACAGCAGACGCCTCAACGCATGTACAATATCAGACGCCTACCCGCTCCCCTTGGTCAACTCCATCCTGGACAGACTTCGAAACGCTAAATACATCTCATCCATAGACTTAAGCAAAGCATTCTGGCAGATACCCTTGGATCCCAGCTCCTGCGAAAAGACTGCCTTCGTGGTGCCTGGCAGGGGTATGTTCCATTTCAAAAGACTACCCTTCGGTTTAAAAAACAGCCCAGCAGAACTACAAAGACTCATGGATAAATTGTTTGGCCCAGAGTTTGATAACAATTTATTTTGCTACCTGGATGACCTGATCATCATTAGCGATACCTTTGAAAAACATATACTTATTCTAGAAAAGGTTTTTCAACAACTCAAACAGGCCGGTTTGACTATCAACCTGAAGAAATCGGAATTCTGCAGGCACCGCCTACGATACTTGGGTTTCATAGTAGACGAAGAAGGCCTAAGAACAGACCCCACAAAAGTAGCGGCTATGACAAATTTTCCCCGACCTACAAATGCAAAAGAGGTAAAAGCCTTCCTCGGACTCACCGGTTACTACAGAAGATTCATAAAAAACTTCTCAACTCTCGCGGCGCCGCTCAACAAAATCACGGGAATCCGTAAAGGTACCAGTAACTTTTCCTGGTCTGCAGAGACTGAGTCAGCATTCAACTCCCTGAAAGAGGCTCTTCAATCAGCCCCAGTACTGAATTGCCCCGACTTCAATCTTCCCTTTACGATCCATTCGGACGCATCAAACGTCGGAATCGGAGGAGTCCTCACTCAAAATTTTACGGACGGCGAACACCCCGTGGCATACTTCTCTCGTACCCTAAATAAACACGAAAAAAACTACGGGATTACCGAGAGAGAATTGTTAGCAGTCATGGAATCCATTCAACATTTCCGCGGATACATTGAGGGCAGTAAGTTTACCGTCGTCACAGACCATAGCAGCCTAAAATGGCTGATCTCGCTAGACAACCCCTCTGGGAGATTGGCTCGCTGGTCGTCCCGCCTATCTCAATATACCTTCGATGTCATCCACCGTAAAGGCGCGGATAATATCGTCCCGGATGCCCTTTCTAGGATCGAGATAGCAACATTAAATGCCGAATTACCCAATTCTAGTCTCCCCACAAAAGACGTATGGTATCAAAAAATCTTTAGAGGATGCAGTGACAACCCACAAAAGTTCCCGAATTTTATAATTAAGAACGGACAACTATATCGCAACTGCAAGCCTCCACTGTCAATCTTAGAGGACTATGCCTGGAAAATGGTAGTCCCTCTCGAAAATAGAGAACAAGTTATTATTGATAACCACAGTGCCGTAGACTCCATACACCCTGGAACTTTCAAAACATTCAAAAAAATATCTTTAAGATATTATTGGCCGGGTCTATTCAAACAAGTACGTTTATACATCTCCAAGTGCGACATCTGTAAGGCATACAAGCACAGTACGGCACCACCGTCTGGTCTAATGGGCAACCCCAAGCGTGCCGATAGACCACTTCAATCCTTTTCTATGGACCTCATTGGACCCTTCCCTAGAAGCTACGCCGGTTACATGCATATACTCAGCGTAGTGGACATCTTTTCCAAATACTGCTGGTTGTTTCCTCTGAAAAGGGCAACTGCAGCAGCAATAACCAATCTATTGGAAAAACATATTTTCATACCCTACGGTACCCCTCGTACTATAATATGCGACAATGGTAAACAATTTATAGCTCTGGAATTTAAAGAGTTTTTGTCTAAATATGGTATAAAGGATGTATTCTACAACACCCTTTACACCCCACAGAACAACACCGTTGAACGATACAACCAAACCATAAACACGGCCCTGGCAATTTTGGTTGGCAAAGATCAACGCACATGGTGCAAAAAATTAGACAGAATACAAGCAGCCATGAACAACACGGTGAACCTCGCTACAGGCTATACACCATTTTTTCTCAAACACGGCATGGAACAAGTAGTTCACGGTTCACTACACCCTGACAATTGCCTTCCACCCGTCCCTTCCTCCACAGCAGACCCCGCAGCAAATTACGCCCACCGCTTGGAGGAACTCTCCGCTATCTATAGTGAAGTAACAGACGCTCTACTATTGGCCCACCAAAAGAGCGCCGACAGGTATAACCTTCGCAGGAGGCACGTCACATTCAAGGAAGAAGACATCGTCTGGAGGAGAAACAACACTCTGTCACAAGGTGCGCTGTACTTCTCTGCCAAATTGGCACCCCGTTTTGTAAAGACGAAAGTCCTAAAGAAAATCTCAGACCTGGTTTACCGATTGTCCGACATCTCTGGTAAACACATAGGTAACTACCATATAAAGGACATTGTAAAAAGTGGTAACATGGAAACAAACTCCATTGCCACGCCCGTATAACCCCAACGGTTATTCCTTGACTCCTAGCAACCATTCGTCTACACCGTGACATGGATCACTATGGAAGTCAACCCTTTTGTTTCGTCACTAATGAGCGGCCTCTCGTAAACGATTGTCACTCATTAGGACACTCAAACGAAACCTTTCTAGCTCTGGCACAGTGGTGTCAACTGTAGCCAAAGTCATGGAAGAAATTATAATTCTCCCTTGTGGTTTCGTTTCATTTTATTTTATTTTTGTTTGTATAAATATCTCGTCATCATCAGTCATTCGCCTCTAATTGCTGCCCCAGGTGTCAAACCTTGGAAACATCGTTTTTTCTAAGCATGCACACCTCTACCTGAAATTGATCACTTCGGAGAAAGGAATTCCCTGTGGCTTACTGCAAGTAGTCAGAGACTACGTGCCCAAGGTTTTGTGCATCGTCACAACTAGCAGCATCATATTTTCACATCATCATGTCATACCTCGTCACCCCTTTCTAAATGTTAGAAAAATTTTTTTTGTACATTAAATATCGGGTCCTCGCCAAAGTGCATCTAACCCTTATGTCATATGTAGTTAAATTAGGTAAGCAAACCTGTGTAAACCCACGGCGGTATCAGATGTTTGCTACCCGTTCTAAGTTTTTTTTCTGTTTTTTAAGAAAATAGAATGGCGCTCAATAAATAACCCAAATTGCTCTAGCTCTCCCCAGAACTGGATGTGGAGTCTGGAAAGTATCGTTATAAAAGGGACAACTTTCAACGTGCCTCTTCATTAACGATAAATTTTTTTACAACATTTCAGCAACATTGAGTCACCCTGGGTCTCAACTGCTCAAACTGAAATTTTGGGGTTGCCTTGTTGTGACTTATCACGTGCAAAGTACGAGGTCACAACAAGAAGCCAGGTCTCCAAGTGAACCACCCTGTGAACAACCCATCCCATTATTATAATTTTCATAACACCAAGGTGTGTCCATCGCAGTCTGTTTAAGTAAGTAAAACCTAGAAGGTCTTAAACACTCAAATCGGACCAAGGTAAATAATTTTCCTTGTCAAACAACGATAAGCGCATGTCTTGTATTGTTGCTACCATCGTACGTGTAAGTACAATAAAAGTTGTACCATCACGATACGATACTCTGTGCGTAACCAAAAGGGTTGTACCACAAAGGATCTCTTTTGCGGTAAGCTTAGATGAAATTCACATTCCATCAGCACGCCAGAATTTTTTTGTCCCTTAATTGTTGAAGTATAAAATCTTGGCCAGATCTTCAAATATGTTTTTGCCTTTGTGCAAGTCTTTAACGTACGCTAATATGGATTTATTATGCTACGGTATTGTTGTACTAAGTACATCAGTATGTCTCGCCGTCTGTATTGAATAGGTACCTTTATATGAACGTTAACCTTTGTTGCCATCATAGGTGGGAACCTTATAAAATCTGCCGTCATAGATGGGAATCTCAGAATATCTACTAAATGCGATACGGGGAGCCCGTTATAATTACTCTGTGGGTTTTTGTCAGAAATGTCATAAATACCTAGTCTTTTGCACCTCCCTTCAATACTGGGCAACCCAGTTGTAATTCGTTCATTGTTATCCGCGAAGACGTTATAAAACTTACTTGCAAATCTTTTGATTTTGCAATCTTGTACGCTATACGTGAAGACGTTATAATACTCACCATGAATCGTGCGAACGAAATAATATCAAACCTTTATGTGTGAACTACTCAATGTAGTCCACACCCCTTTTTTGTAATCATTAATATGCCCGTGGACTTCCTGTCACAAGAACCCAGGAACTATCTACTATCTCAAAAGGACTAATCATACGCTTCACTCATGATTATGGGGCATCGTGTCGTGGGAGTTAAGTTGATGGACACAAAAACACCTAACTCGTTGTCTGGGAGACGAACAAAGAAAATCCCCAGGTTTGTGAGATTTGAGCAAGGGTCTGTCATTTCTCGCAAACAAGTAGGAGAATAAAACGACCCCTAATCTTCTGCCCAATACACGTAGAGGATTAGACTTTTATGTCAGTGTATTCTTTTGTCCAACACTACCAAATATTATTGTAATGTGCCAGGATGACTGCTGTAGACCTTGTTTCACCTCCACCCAGAGGTCGAATTTCGGAAATAGCCGAGTCCCCAGCAGTTTTCTTCGTTCAAATGTTCCCAATTATCACCCTCCCCCTTCCTCGAAATTATCCGTGAATGGGGATATATGCGTTACGCACTTGGCGTTTCGTTTGTCAAATGGGACAATCTTCATACGCGGATCCTTTCAACTTCCTACTCCTTTCCCACTTTGTTATAACTAATCTTGTACGCAATGTTTTGTTTTTCGAAAGTAGAAAAAATGCTACCGTATAGACGTGAGCATAGGTCATGGAAGACCAACTTCTTTCGAATGGGGAATTTTGTTATACGTACAATCCCTCAACCACGTATTCTTGGAAATGTATTTGGTAAAGAAAAAAAAAACCAAAAGGGGTTACACAGAACCTGTCCTTGAATACGTACCTTTGTAACATGTATTAGGCATTAGCCACATTTAGTTAGCTCTCTCTCCGTCTCTCTCTCTACACGCCAAACAAATCCAACTTTTTCTCAACATGCACACTTGTTTCTCTCCAAACTTTTTTCATCATTGGTCTACTAGGCAGGTAAACTTCAAGAATTTTGTCCTAATAATAATTTTTGCCGGATTTAAAAAAAAAAAAACCAGCAGCTCTGCACCCTATCTACATCTGCGCCTCTTCATGCTGCCCTCGCTACCGTCACGGAGGTCCCTTGCCTTCAATCCCTGCGTACCAAAAGCACCCGACCGCATCTAACATAACCTAGTGTGAGTCGTGCGTGTAGTTGCGAATTGTATCACCACAAAGAACCGACACTCAAAACAAACCCGAGCACGCCAGCTCTAGGTTGGTTCCTGTTCCTGTTGCCCTTGTGCAAATGTTCCTGCTGCATAATACAAATGTTCCTGTTGCCCTTGTGCAAATGTTCCTGCTGCCATTATGCAAATGTTCCTGCTGCATAATGCAAATGCTCTGCTGCCATTATGCAAATATTCCTGCTGCATAATACAAATGTTCCTGTTGCCCTTGTGCAAATGCTCTGCTGCCATTATGCAAATATTCCTGCTGCATAATACAAATGTTCCTGTTGCCCTTGTGCAAATGTTCCTGCTGCCATTATGCAAATGTTCCTGCTGCATAATGCAAATGCTCTGCTGCCATTATGCAAATATTCCTGCTGCATAATACAAATGTTCCTGTTGCCCTTGTGCAAATGTTCCTGCTGCCATTATGCAAATGTTCCTGCTGCATAATGCAAATGCTCTGCTGCCATTATGCAAATATTCCTGCTGCATAATACAAATGTTCCTGTTGCCCTTGTGCAAATGTTTCTGCTGCCATTATGCAAATGTTCCTGCTGCATAATGCAAATGCCCTACTGCCATTGTGCTGATGCTCCTGTGCCCTTGCGCAAATAACAATACCAACGATTGTTCACAAAACAATCCCACTACATACAAAAACCAGTGTACCAACCACCAATTACGATTCCACTCTCCAGTACTTCAATGGTTTCGTACTGGCTCACCCACAGGATCCGGAAGCAGTTACCCTTTCGACCTCTGTGACAGGTAGAACTCTCCACACCACCTAGAAGCCTCATCATGTGTTCTCTTCCTCGTATTTTCTTAAAGGCCCTAGTGTCCCTTGAGTGTAATCTCAAATGGGCCAGGTTACTGTGACAAAGTAACCTTGTAACTTCAGTGAAACGTTCAACCACCCCAGACATCCTACGCAAACCACGTTCGCAAACATTAGCTCACAGACCAATGATACAATTTTAGAGTTTTTTTTCTATCACTGCATAACCCTTGTACCTTTCTTCAACAGATCCTTGTTCTTTGCAACTGTATTTATGTATGCCACTGCCTTTATATACATTTATTGACAATTCCTTGTTACACCATGTATCATCTCTTTTGTGTTCTGTTCATAACTATTCTCCAGCTAGGAATTTCTCTCTCTCTCTCTCCTCGTTTCTCTTAAATGTTTTTGGCACAAGTGCTGAAAGGGTAAGAGGATTTATTAGCCCTACAGCTCCATTGCCACGTCGCTTTTATTGCGGCGAGGGGGGAAGTGTTACGTTACAAGAATAAGGAATCGAGTCTTAAGTACCGTCATGTTTCGACAGTCAGCGAATCGAGCCCTAAAATACTGTTGCACCGCGGGACGGTAATGCGCAGGCGCATCACCCCTCCCGCGACCCACGGATCAGGAGACGCGCCGCACACGGCCATTCAAATCAGTCTTCAGCGAGCGAGCTTCCCGAGCCCACGTCCCGCGTGAACATGTGCGACACGAGTTCAGTTTCGCCGGTTGCGCACTTCCGGTGTCCGCGCTTGGACGCTGCTGAGACCGGGAGAACAAGCGCGTAAAGCCGCTGTTGGCCCATAAACCAAACGTGAGTCAATTACCATGTTACCCTTTGTGTGCAAATAATGTTTTAGCCCTAACCACGCGTGTAGAGAGCAGAGACTGACGTTCAAACTAACTTTCAGCTAGGATCGTTCCTCTTATGTATTATTGTGTCTCCTAGAATTGAATAAACTATTTATGTGATAACCTACCGTGTTTTGCTTGTCGAGAGAGGCCCTGGGGGGATGGAGAAGCGTGAAGTTCCGAACCACAAGCACTAGCCTTGAGGTTAAGAGAAACCCTGCTTGCACCGAACCTGAGCTAGTTTTTATTTGGGGCAGATACAGCAACTAATTTGTATTAAATATGTGGGAGCTTTCTCCAACCCTGCCGATAGCATCAGCACGCACGCTGACGCTAACAATATCCATAAAAAACTTTTTTGCACGGTTGGGTCATTAATCACGAAAATATGTTTTTTATGCATAACGGACATTTACACGGAAATAGTATTTTTTCAACGGAAAGGTAATTTTCATAAAAACTCTTTTTTTTGCACGGCGAGGTCCTTCCGTTAACGAACCTTCCGTTCAAAAAGAGTAAAAAATTAAATTCTTACTAAAATAATAATAATTAAAAATAAACTTATAATTAAAGTTATAATAATTTATGTAACGTTAATAAATCATATTCAATTCTAAATTTATTGCATTTTTCTGCCAAAATGATTTTTTCATATTACTTACTTATAAATTCATTTAAAATTCTAGATCCTCTCGTACTAAAAAAGTATTTTTATTAAAGATAGAAACCAACACCGGTTTGAACTCAGATCATTAAAGCCGAACAGACTTAATTATTAAACCTTTGCATTTAATTTAAATTTTAATCCAACATCGAGGTCGCAATTTTTAATTTTGATGAGATCTAAAATTACCCTGTTATCCCTACAGCATCTTATTCTTTGAATTATAATAATAACACATTCAACACTTTCAATAATGACTTTTGATAATGCAAAAGAATACTGCAGATTCCATAAAAAATTTGGGGAAAAGTCATACAATTGCATAAAACCATGTACTTTTAAATCTTTTAATCGCAACAAGTTGGGAAACGCCTAAGGGAACCCGCAGTAGAGACATGCGACCTTTCCAGGAAAACTTGCCATCTCTTCGTTCACGAACTCGTGACACGACAAAAGTTTTTGATAGACACCGGCGCTGACGTTTCGGTCATCCGAACCGGAACCGCCATAAAAACCTACTGTACCAGAATCATTCAACTACAACTTGGACTGCGACGTGAAGTAAAGTGGACATTTATCGTCGCGGACATATCAAGAGCGATTATTGGAGCGGACTTACTCCATGACTACAATCTGAGCGTTAACCTGAAAAACACTACATTGACGGACCAGACCACGGGACGTCAGATCCAAGGAGCAAAGTCACAAGAACCCTCATCTGGTATTTCCACGATATCCACAAACAAGAGTATCGGGAAATAATAAATAAATACCCGTCATTAACCCGCCCCAATATGCAATTACCGATTGCCAGAAAACATGCCATTTTGACGTTTTAGGCGCTAAATGGCCATATTTTACCGTTTTAAGGCTTTTTGACTATTTTAGCCCTTAATGACAGTTAACAGCCATTTTGACGTTTTAGGCGCTAAATGGCCATATTTAACCGTTTTGAGGCTTTTTGA
The DNA here is from genome assembly GCA_936435175.1 of Glyphotaelius pellucidus. Lineage (NCBI taxonomy): Eukaryota > Metazoa > Arthropoda > Insecta > Trichoptera > Limnephilidae > Glyphotaelius > Glyphotaelius pellucidus. Next base: position 22,939,460 of record OW386556.1, read on the forward strand.
CAATTTAAGCCTTAAATGACAGTTAACAGCCATTTCGACGTTTTAGGCGCTAAATGGCCATATTTAACGGTTTTCTTGTTTTTTGACGATTTAAGCCCTAAATGACAGTTAACGGCCATTTTGACGTTTTAGGCGCTAAATGGCCAAATTTGACCGTTTTGAGGCTTTTTGACAATGTAAGCCTTAAATGACAGTTAACAGCCATTTCGACGTTTTAGGCGCTAAATGGCCATATTTAACGGTTTTCTTGTTTTTTGAAGATTTAAGCCCTAAATGACAGTTAACGGCCATTTTGACGTTTTAGGCGGTAAATGGCCCTATTTAACCGTTTTACGGCTTTGACTATTTAAGCCCTTAGTGACAGCCGTTTTGACGTTTTAGGCGCTAAATGGCCATATTTTACCGTTTTAAGGCTTTTTGACTATTTTAGCCCTTAATGACAGTTAACAGCCATTTTGACATTTTAGGCGCTAAATGGCCATATTTAACCGTTTTAAGGCTTTTTGACTATTTTAGCCCTTTATGACAGTTAACAGCCATTTTGACGTTTTAGGCGCTAAATGGCCATTTTTAACCGTTTTGAGGCTTTTGACAATTTAAGCCTTAAATGACAGTTAACAGCCATTTCGACGTTTTAGGCGCTAAATGGCCATATTTAACGGTTTTCTTGTTTTTGACGATTTAAGCCCTAAATGACAGTTAACGGCCATTTTAACGTTTTAGGCGCTAAATGGCCATATTTGACCGTTTTGAGGCTTTTTGACAATTTAAGCCTTAAATGACAGTTAACAGCCATTTCGACGTTTTAGGGCGCTAAATAGCCATATTTAACGGTTTTCTTGTTTTTTGACGATTTAAGCCCTAAATGACAGTTAACGGCCATTTTGACGTTTTAGGCGGTAAATGGCACTATTTAACCGTTTTACGGCTTTGACTATTTAAAACCCTTAGTGACAGCCGTTTTGACGTTTTAGGCGCTAAATGGCCATATTTTACCGTTTTAAGGCTTTTGACTATTTTTAGCCCTTAATAACAGTTAACAGCCATTTTGACATTTTAGGCGCTAAATGGCCATATTTAACCGTTTTCCAGGCTTTTTGACTATTTTTAGCCCTTAATGACAGTTAACAAGCCATTTTGACGATAAAGGCGCTAAATGGCCATATTTAACCGTTTTGAGGCTTTTTGACAATTTAAGCCTTAAATGATAATTTACTGCCATTTTGACGTTTTAGGCGCTAAATGGCCAAATTTAACCGTGTTGAGGCTTTTTGACAATTTAAGCCTTAACTTAACCTAAATTACCTTAACTTGCCTCTTTTTGCTAATGCTTGCCTCTACTTACCTTCTTCTCGCTCAAAGGTGCTTCATCTTGCCTTTTCTTTAAGCTATTTACCTTAGCTTACCTCAACTCTCTTCGTTTTGCCTCTTCCTTTGCCTTCAACTCTCCCCTTCTTGTCTCTACATACCTCCTCTCGCCTGACTTGCCTCTCCCTGCCCCTTTTTGCCTCTTCTTGCATTTACTTGCCTCTTCTTGCCCCTGCTTGCCTCAACTTCTCTCTAATTGCCTAACTTGCCTTTACTTGCCTCATCTTGCCTTACTTGCCTCTTTACGCTTCTCCTTGATTTTTCATGCCTCTACTTGCCAAAATGCCTTTATTTGCCTCTTTTTGCCAAATTGCCTCTCCTTGCCTTTTCTTGCCTAACTTGTCTCTTCTTGCCCTTTTTTGCTTCTTGACTCTTCTTGCATCCAATTGCCTTTTCTTGCCTCTTTTTGCCTGGATTGCCTCTTTTTGCCTCTACTTTCCCTCTTCTAGCCTAATTTGCCACCTTATGACTTAAAATGCTTCTTCTTGCCTCTATTGCTATTCCTTGCCTCTACTTGCCTCTATTTGCCTCTACTTGCCTTTCCTTGCCTTTTCTTGCCTATCATGCCTATTCTTTCCCTTTTTTCTACTTCTGGATTCTTCTTGCATCCAATTGCCTCTGCTTGCCTTTTCTTGCTTGAATTGCCTCTTTGCCTCTTCTTGCCTCTAATTACTTCTTGCCTTTTACCCACCTCTTTCTTCTACTTTCCTTTTATTTCCTCTACTTGCCTCTTCTTGCGTTTTCTTGCTTCTGCTTGTCTCTTTTTGCTGCTTCTTTAAAAAGGAAACCTCTTCTTTCATCGAATTTTGAAAACAAAAATTCTTTTTCAATGAAAATTGTTAAGAAATGGAAATTTATTTTCAAAAAAGCATACTTTCATAATTTTTTTAAAAATAGCAATAAAACTTCCTTAATAAATATTTAAACTGAATTCAAAAAGAAAATTTTTAAAAAATAATTGATTTTTTTTCCATAAAAAACCATTTTTTAACCGTTATTTCATTCACCATTAAATTTTGTTTTTTAGTAATGAATTCCATTAATCATGAAAAACGGTTTTTAAAAAAATTGCTGAACGAAAAATATTTTAACTGAAAATTTAAAACCATGTTATTAAATTTAAAAAAAAGGAATTCTTTTACCATCAAAAACTGTTAAGGAAGGAAAATTTATTTACCCAAAAAAAATATATTTTTTGAAAAAATCTTAAAAATTGCAATGAAACCCGATCTTCCTCGATAAATATCAAAACGGAATTCGAAGAGAAAATTCTTCAAAAAAACGAATTTGTTTCCATAAAAAACCATTTTTTAACCGTAATTCCATTCATCATGAAATTTTGTTTGAATACAATAAATTCCTTTACCATGGGTAACGGTTTTTAAAGAGAAATTTGCTTTTAACGAAAAAATATTTTGAGTGTAAATTTAAAAACCGTTTCATAAATTTTTCAAAAAGAAATTCTTTACCCATGAAACATTGTTAGGAAAAGGAAATTTATGTACAAAAAACCTTATTTCTCGCAAATTTTTAAAAATTGCACAAAAACACGGTCTTCCTTTATAAATATTTAAACGGCAATAAAAGATAATTCTTCTAAAAAACGAATTTCTTGTACCATAAAAAACTATCTCTTAACCGTTACTTCATTAACCATGAAGTTTTGTTTTAAAGCAATAAATTCCTTTACCATGAGTAACGGCAATAAGAGAAAATTCTTCTAAAAGACGAATTTTTTTTTAAACTTAAAATATTTTTTAACCGTTTTTTCATTTATCATGAAATTTTATCATGAAATTAAAAAGAAATTGCTTAGTTTGAAAAAAAATTTTGACAGAAAATATAAAAACCATGATAAACTTTTTTTAAAAAAGAAATCTTTTGTTATGAGAAGGAAATTTTTACAAATAAAAATTTTTTTTTCACAAATATCTAAAAAAATTCAGAAAAACACCTTGATAAATATTTAAACGGCATTCAATTAGATAATTTTTCAAAAAAACGAATTCCTTGTACCATAAAAAACTATCTTTTAGCCGTAACTTCATTCTCCATGAAATTTTGTTTTAAAGCAATAAATTCAATAACCGTGAAAAACGGTTTTTCAAAAGAAAAAAAAGTAGCGCCTTAAACGTGAAAACGGTTATCAATTGCCATCTGCTACTGAAGTTGACAAAAAAACTTCAAAATGGTGACAAACGGTCCATTTCGCTAAATCATCTTTTAACAGTTCTGATGATTTAGCGCTAAAATCTACAAAACCTTAAAACTGTGAAAAACTGCCTGTGGAAAGTAGTTTTTGAGCGTCGGGATTACCAATGTTGAAAGAATTGGTTCCAGGCTGAGGAGCTGGTGGAAAATGTTTGACCTGTGCTCCGTCTTCTCATCAGACGAGTGTATATTAATATTTAATTTTGAGGAATAGTCAGGCTCCTGGGGGTCGCGGTACTTTCAGGCCGCGCCTCGTGTTATACTGATTATGATTATACTGGATGATGATTGATAACACTGTACTCTTATTTGAACGATTTAACATTTATTTAAGATTTTAATAATTTACACAATAAGTGTTCACGTATGAAACGGGTAGAGAGGTACATAACGCGAACGGGCGATTGAATCGAGTGCTAGGAAGGGAAGGATTTGCACGGTCATTCTCGGAGCGGTGCCGAGATATTTTTTGGAGAGGTGGCAATGATACCACACGTAAAAATAAATGTAAGTGATGCCCATATGCCATTTAACGCAAAAAACTCGAATGGTTATTTACTGCCATCTAGCACTGAAGTCGTCAAAAAACTTTAAATGGTTGAAAACCGTCCATAACGCTAAAACCTCAAAATTGTTATAAACTGCCATTTAGCGCCTAAAACGTCATATCTATGTTATTTTCAAAATTACGAATTTTGCACGGCGAGGTCATTTACAACGAAAATTAGTTTTTTATGCATAACGGACATTAACACGGAAACAGTCATTTTTCAACGGATAGTTTATATCCATAAAAAACTTTTTTGCACGGTTGGGTCATTAATCACGAAAATATGTTTTTTATGCATAACGGACATTTATTACACGGAAATAGTATTTTTTCAACGGAAAGGTAATTTTCATAAAAACTCTTTTTTTTGCACGGCGAGGTCCTTCCGTTAACGAACCTTCCGTTCAAAAAGAGTAAAAAATGAAATTCTTACTAAAACAATAATAATTTAAAATAAACTTATAATTAAAGTTATAATAATTTATGTAACGTTAATAAATCATATTCAATTCTAAATTTATTGCATTTTTCTGCCAAAATGATTTTAAATTTTTTTTTTTTTTTTTCATATTACTTACTTATAAATTCATTTAAAATTCTCGATCCTCTCGTACTAAAAAAGTATTTTTATTAAAGATAGAAACCAACACCGGTTTGAACTCAGATCATTAAAGCCGAACAGACTTAATTATTAAACCTTTGCATTTAATTTAAATTTTAATCCAACATCGAGGTCGCAATTTTTAATTTTGATGAGATCTAAAATTACCCTGTTATCCCTACAGCATCTTATTCTTTGAATTATAATAATAACACATTCAACACTTTCAATAATGACACTTTTGATAATGCAAAAGAATACTGCAGATTCCATAAAAAATTTGGGGAAAAGTCATACAATTGCATAAAACCATGTACTTTTAAATCTTTTAATCGCAACAAGTTGGGAAACGACTAAGGGAACCCGCAGTAGAGACATGCGACCTTTCCAGGAAAACTTGCCGTCTCTTCGTTCACGAACTCGTGACACGACAAAAGTTTTTGATAGACACCGGCGCTGACGTTTCGGTCATCCGAACCGCAACCGCCATAAAAACCTACGGTACCAGAATCATTCAACTACAACTTGGACTGCGACGTGAAGTAAAGTGGACATTTATCGTCGCGGACATATCAAGAGCGATTATTGGAGCGGACTTACTCCATGACTACAATCTGAGCGTTAACCTGAAAAACACTACATTGACGGACCAGACCACGGGACGTCAGATCCAAGGAGCAAAGTCACAAGAACCCTCATCTGGTATTTCGACGATATCCACAAACCAGAGTATCGGGAAATAATAAATAAATACCCGTCATTAACCCGCCCCAATATGCAATTACCGATTGCCAGAAAACATAACGTCACACAAGTGATTGAAACACGGGGACCGCCCGTAACAGAACGAGCCCGCAAGCTGGCACCAGAACTCCTAGAAGCTGCAAAAAAAGAGTTCAGATACCTCATGGAGCACGGAATCTGCCGCCCATCCAAAAGTAGTTGAGCGAGTCCATTGCACATGGTTAAAAAAACCAATGGAGAGTGGCGTCCGTGCGGGGACTACAGACGTTTAAACGCAAGCACAATCCCCGACAAGTACCCTATTGCTCAACTCCATGATTTCTAACACAAATTGACCACGGCGAAAATATTTTAAACAACAGACTTAAAAAGAGCCTATCAGATCCCGGTAGAAGATATCTTGACAATTAAGAGCCATCTTAACATTTTAGGCGCTAAATGGCCATATTTAACCGTTTTACGGCTTTTTGACTATTTAAGCCCTTAGTGACAGTTAACAACCATTTTGACGTTTTAGGCGCTAAATGGCCATATTTAACCGTTTTGAGGCTTTTTGACAATTTAAGCCTTAAATGATAGTTTACTGCCATTTTGACGTTTTAGGCGCTAAATGGCCAAATTTAACCGTTTTAAGGCTTTTTGACAATTTAAGCCTTAAATGACAGTTAACAGACATTTTGACGTTTTAGGCGCTAAATGGCCCTATTTAACCGTTTTACGGTTTTTTAACTATTTAAGCCCATAGTGACAGTTAACAGCCATTTTGACGTTTAAGGCGCTAAATGGCCATATCAAACCGTTTTGAGGCTTTTAGACCATTTAAGCCTTAAATGACAGTTTACTGCCATTTTGACGTTTTAGGCGCTAAATGGCCAAATTTAACCGTTTTTAGGCTTTTTGACAATTTACGCCTTAAATGACAGTTAACAGACATTTTGACGTTTTAGGCGCTAAATGGCCCTATTTAACCGTTTACAGCTTTGACTATTTAAGCCCCAGGTGACAGCCATTTTGACGTTTTAGGCGCTAAATGGCCATATTTTACCGTTTTGAGGCTTTTGACAATTTAAGCCTTAAATGACAGTTAACAGCCATTTCGACGTTTTAGGCGCTAAATGGACATATTTAACGGTTTTCTTATTTTTGACGATTAAGCCCTTAGTGACAGCCATTTTGACGTTTTAGGCGCTAAATGGCCACATTTTACCGTTTTAAGGCTTTTTGACTATTTTATTGCCTCTTCTTACCTTAATTGCTGCTTCGTGCTTCTTCTTGCCTCTATTTGCCTCTTCGCCTGAATTGCCTCTTTTTTTGACACTAGTTGCTTCTTCTTAGCATACTTGCCTCTTCTTGCTTCGAATTGCCTCTTGCCTGAATTGCTTCGAATTGCCTCTATTTTACTCTACATGTCTCTTCTTAGCTAACTTACCTCTTCTTGCTTCAAATTGCCTCTTCTAGTTCTTGCTTCAGCTTGCATCTGCTTCCTTGCCTCAACTTAATCCTTTTGGCATCTTTTAGCCTTTTCTCACTCCTTCTACTTTCTTCTTTCCTTTTCTTTCCTTTTCTTTCCTTTTCTTGCCTTTACTTGCCTACTTGCTTCTAACTGCCTTTTTTTGCCTTCTCATGCCCTGACTTGTTTCTTCCTGCTTCTTATTTACCTGCCTCTCCTTGCCTTAATTGTCTTTTTTCTCCTTTTTTGCATCTATTTGTTCTTTTTTGTCACCTCTTGCCTCTTATTGCCTCTGCTTACTTCTTCTTGCCTATATGCACCTCAACATGCCTCTTCTTTCGTCTTCTTGCCTCAAATTACCTTAACTTGCCTCTTTTTGCTAATGCTTGCCTCTACTTACCTTCTTCTCGCTTAAAGGTGCTTCATTTTGCCTTTTCTTTAAGCTATTTACCTTAGCTTACCTCAACTCTCTTCGTTTTGCCTCTTCCTTTGCCTTCAACTCTCCCCTTCTTGCCTCTACATACCTTCTCTCGCCTGACTTGCCTCTCCGTGCCCCTTTTTGCCTCTTCTTGCATTTACTTGCCTCTTCTTGCCCCTGCTTGCCTCAACTTCTCTCTAATTGCCTAACTTGCCTTTACTTGCCTCATCTTGCCTTACTTGCCTCTTTACGCTTCTCCTTGATTTTTCATGCCTTTACTTGCCAAAATGCCTTTATTTGCCTCTTTTTGCCTAAATTGCCTCTCCTTGCCTTTTCTTGCCTAACTTGTCTCTTCTTGCCCTTTTTTGCTTCTTGACTCTTCTTGCATCCAATTGCCTTTTCTTGCCTCTTTTTGCCTGGATTGCCTCTTTTTGCCTCTACTTTCCTCTTCTAGCCTAATTTGCCACCTTATGACTTAAAATGCTTCTTCTTGCCTCTATTGCTATTCCTTGCCTCTACTTGCCTCTATTTGCCTCTACTTGCCTTTCCTTGCCTTTTCTTGCCTATCATGCCTATTCTTTCCCTTTTTTCTACTTCTGGATTCTTCTTGCATCCAATTGCCTCTACTTGCCTTTTCTTGCTTGAATTGCCTCTTTGCCTCTTCTTGCCTCTAATTACTTCTTGCCTTTTACCCACCTCTTTCTTCTACTTGCCTTTTATTTCCTCTACTTGCCTCTTCTTGCGTTTTCTTGCTTCTGCTTGTCTCTTTTTGCTGCTTCTTTAAAAAGGAAACCTCTTCTTTCATCGAATTTTGAAAACAAAAATTCTTTTTCAATGAAAATTGTTAAGAAAAGGAAATTTATTTTCAAAAAAGCATACTTTCATAATTTTTTTAAAAATAGCAATAAAACTTCCTTAATAAATATTTAAACTGAATTCAAAAAGAAAATTTTTAAAAAATAATTGATTTTTTTTCCATAAAAAACCATTTTTTAACCGTTATTTCATTCACCATTAAATTTTGTTTTTTAGCAATGAATTCCATTAATCATGAAAAACGGTTTTTAAAAAAATTGCTGAACGAAAAATATTTTAACTGAAAATTTAAAACCATGTTATTAAATTTAAAAAAAAGGAATTCTTTTACCATCAAAAACTGTTAAGGAAGGAAAATTTATTTACCCAAAAAAAATATATTTTTTGAAAAAATCTTAAAAATTGCAATGAAACCCGATCTTCCTCGATAAATATCAAAACGGAATTCAAAGAGAAAATTCTTCAAAAAAACGAATTTGTTTCCATAAAAAACCATTTTTTAACCGTAATTCCATTCATCATGAAATTTTGTTTGAATACAATAAATTCCTTTACCATGGGTAACGGTTTTTAAAGAGAAAATTGCTTTTAACGAAAAAATATTTTGACTGTAAATTTAAAAACCGTTTTATAAATTTTTCAAAAAGAAATTCTTTACCCATGAAACATTGTTAGGAAAAGGAAATTTATGTACAAAAAACCTTATTTCTCGCAAATTTTTAAAAATTGCACAAAAACACGGTCTTCCTTTATAAATATTTAAACGGCAATAAAAGATAATTCTTCTAAAAAACGAATTTCTTGTACCATAAAAAACTATCTCTTAACCGTTACTTCATTAACCATGAAGTTTTGTTTTAAAGCAATAAATTCCTTTACCATGAGTAACGGTTTTAAAGAGAAAATTGCTTTTAACGAAAAAATATTTTGACTGTAAATTTAAAAACCGTTTTATAAATTTTTCAAAAAGAAATTCTTTACCCATGAAACACTGTTAGGAAAAGGAAATTTATGTACAAAAAAAAACATATTTCTCGCAAAATTTTTAAAAATTGCACAAAAACACGGTCTTCCTTTATAAATATTTAAACGGCAATAAGAGAAAATTCTTCTAAAAGACGAATTTTTTTTTAAACTTAAAATATTTTTTAACCGTTTTTTCATTTATCATGAAATTTTGTTTTAAAGCAATAAATTTATTAGCCATGAAAAATGGTTTTTTGAAAGTAAATTGCTTACAACGATTAAATTTTTGACAGAAAAATTAAAACCATGTTTTCAAATTTTGAAATGTAAAATTCTTTTTCCATAACTATTTTTTAACCGTAAATTCAGTCACCATGAAATTTTGTTTTAAAGCAATAAATTCATTATCCATGAAAAATGGTTTTTAAAAAGAAATTGCTTAGTTTGAAAAAAAATTTTGACAGAAAATATAAAAACCATGATAAACTTTTTTTTAAAAAGAAATCCTTTGTTATGAGAAGGAAATTTTTTACAAATAAAAAATTTTTTTTCACAAAAATCTAAAAAAATTCAGAAAAACACCTTGATAAATATTTAAACGGCATTCAATTAGATAATTTTTCAAAAAAACGAATTCCTTGTACCATAAAAAACTATCTTTTAGCCGTAACTTCATTCTCAATGAAATTTTGTTTTAAAGCAATAAATTCAATAACCGTGAAAAACGGTTTTTGAGCGTCGGGATTACCAATGTTGAAAGAATTGGTTCCAGGCTGAGGAGCTGGTGGAAAATGTTTGACCTGTGCTCCGTCTTCTCATCAGACGAGTGTATATTAATATTTAATTATGAGGAATAGTCAGGCTCCTGGGGGTCGCGGTACTTTCAGGCCGCGCCCTTTGTTATACTGATTATGATTATACTGGATGATGATTGATAACACTGTACTCTTATTTGAGTGATTTAACATTTATTAAGATTTTAATAATTTACACAATAAGTGTACACGTATGAAACGGGTAGAGAGGTACAAAACGCGAACGGGCGATTGAATCGAGTGCTAGGAAGGGAAGGATTTGCACGGTCATTCTCGGAGCGGTGCCGAGATATTTTTTGGAGAGGTGGCAATGATACCACACGTAAAAATAAATGTAAGTGATGCCCATATGCCATTTAACGCAAAAAAACTCGAAATGGTTATTTACTGCCATCTAGCACTGAAGTCGTCAAAAAACTTTAAAATGGTTGAAAACCGTCCATAACGCTAAAAGCTCAAAATTGTTATAAACTGCCATTTAGCGCCTAAAACGTCATATCTATGTTATTTTCAAAAATACGAATTTTGCACGGCGAGGTCATTTACAACGAAAATTAGTTTTTTATGCATAACGGACATTAACACGGAAACAGTCTTTTATCAACGGATAGTTTATATCCATAAAAAACTTTTTTGCACGGTTGGGTCATTTACCACAAAAATCTGTTTTTTATGCATAACGGATATTAAAACGGAAACAGTCTTTTTTCAACGGATAGTTTATATCCATAAAAAACTTTTTTGCACGGTTGGGTCATTTACCACAAAAATCTGTTTTTTATGCTTAACGGACATTAACACGGAAACAGTATTTTTTCAACGGTTATTTTTTATCCATAAAATACTTTTTTGCACGGTTGGGTCATTTACCATAAAAATCTGTTTTTTATGCATAACGGACATTAACACGGAAACAGTATTTTTTCAACGGATAGTTTATATCCATAAAAAACTTTTTTGCACGGTTGGGTCATTTACCACAAAAATCTGTTTTTTATGCATAACGGACATTAACACGGAAACAGTCATTTTTCAACGGATAGTTTATATCCATAAAAAACTTTTTTGCACGGTTGGGTCATTAATCACGAAAATATGTTTTTTATGCATAACGGACATTTATTACACGGAAATAGTATTTTTTCAACGGAAAGGTATTTTTCATACAAACTCTTTTTTTTGCACGGCGAGGTCCTTCCGTTAACGAACCTTCCGTTCAAAGAGTAAAAAATGAAATTCTTACTAAAACAATAATAATTAAAAATAAACTTATAATTAAAGTTATAATAATTTATGTAACGTTAATAAATCATATTCAATTCTAAATTTATTGCATTTTTCTGCCAAAATGATTTTAAATTTTTTTTTTTTTTTTTCATATTACTTACTTATAAATTCATTTAAAATTCTCGATCCTCTCGTACTAAAAAAGTATTTTTATTAAAGATAGAAACCAACACCGGTTTGAACTCAGATCATTAAAGCCGAACAGACTTAATTATTAAACCTTTGCATTTAATTTAAATTTTAATCCAACATCGAGGTCGCAATTTTTAATTTTGATGAGATCTAAAATTACCCTGTTATCCCTACAGCATCTTATTTGAATTATAATAATAACACATTCAACACTTTCAATAATGACTTTTGATAATGCAAAAGAATACTGCAGATTCCATAAAAAATTTGGGGAAAAGTCATACAATTGCATAAAACCATGTACTTTTAAATCTTTTAATCGCAACAAGTTGGGAAACGACTAAGGGAACCCGCAGTAGAGACATGCGACCTTTCCAGGAAAACTTGCCGTCTATTCGTTCACGAACTCGTGTCACGACAAAAGTTTTTGATAGACACCGGCGCTGACGTTTCGGTCATCCGAACCGGAACCGCCATAAAAACCTACGGTACCAGAATCATTCAACTACAACTTGGACTGCGACGTGAAGTAAAGTGGACATTTATCGTCGCGGACATATCAAGAGCGATTATTGGAGCGGACTTACTCCATGACTACAATCTGAGCGTTAACCTGAAAAACACTACATTGACGGACCAGACCACGGGACGTCAGATCCAAGGAGCAAAGTCAAAAGAACCCTCATCTGGTATTTCGACGATATCCACAAACCAGAGTATCGGGAAATAATAAATAAATACCCGTCATTAACCCGCCCCAATATGCAATTACCGATTGCCAGAAAACAAAACGTCACACAAGTGATTGAAACACGGAGACCGCCCGTAACAGAACGAGCCCGCAAAAAAAACCAATGGAGAGTGGCGTCCGTGCGGGGACTACAGACGTTTAAACGCAAGCACAATCCCCGACAAGTACCCTATTGCTCAACTCCATGATTTCTCACACAAATTGACCACGGCGAAAATATTTTAAACAACAGACTTTAAAAGAGCCTATCAGATCCCGGTAGAAGATATCTTGACAGTTAAGAGCCATCTTAACATTTTAGGCGCTAAATGGCCATATTTAACCGTTTTACGGCTTTTTGACAATTTAAGCCTTAAATGATAGTTTACTGCCATTTTGACGTTTTAGGCGCTAAATGGCCAAATTTAACCGTTTTGAGGCTTTTTGACAATTTAAGCCTTAAATGACAGTTAACAGACATTTTGACGTTTTAGGCGCTAAATGGCCCTATTTAACCGTTTTACGGTTTTTTAACTATTTAAGCCCTTAGTGACAGTTAACAGCCATGTTGACGTTTTAGGCGCTAAATGGCCATATTTTACCGTTTTAAGGCTTTTTGACTATTTTAGCCCTTAATGACAGTTAACAGCCATTTTGACGTTTTAGGCGCTAAATGGCCATATTTAACCGTTTTGAGGCTTTAAGACCATTTAAGCCTTAAATGACAGTTTACTGCCATTTTGACGTTTTAGGCGCTAAATGGCCAAATTTAACCGTTTTTAGGCTTTTTGACAATTTACGCCTTAAATGACAGTTAACAGACATTTTGACGTTTTAGGCGCTAAATGGCCCTATTTAACCGTTTACAGCTTTGACTATTTAAGCCCCAGGTGACAGCCATTTTGACGTTTTCGGCGCTAAATGGCCATATTTAACCGTTTTGAGGCTTTTCGACAATTTAAGCCTTAAATGACAGTTAACAGCCATTTCGATGTTTTAGGCGCTAAATGGCTAAAAACCGTTTTATAAATTTTTCAAAAAGAAATTCTTTACCCATGAAACATTGTTAGGAAAAGGAAATTTATGTACAAAAAACCTTATTTCTCGCAAATTTTTAAAAATTGCACAAAAACACGGTCTTCCTTTATAAATATTTAAACGGCAATAAAAGATAATTCTTCTAAAAAACGAATTTCTTGTACCATAAAAAACTATCTCTTAACCGTTACTTCATTAACCATGAAGTTTTGTTTTAAAGCAATAAATTCCTTTACCATGAGTAACGGTTTTAAAGAGAAAATTGCTTTTAACGAAAAAATATTTTGACTGTAAATTTAAAAACCGTTTTATAAATTTTTCAAAAAGAAATTCTTTACCCATGAAACACTGTTAGGAAAAGGAAATTTATGTACAAAAAAAAACATATTTCTCGCAAAATTTTTAAAAATTGCACAAAAACACGGTCTTCCTTTATAAATATTTAAACGGCAATAAGAGAAAATTCTTCTAAAAGACGAATTTTTTTTTAAACTTAAAATATTTTTTAACCGTTTTTTCATTTATCATGAAATTTTGTTTTAAAGCAATAAATTTATTAGCCATGAAAAATGGTTTTTTGAAAGTAAATTGCTTACAACGATTAAATTTTTGACAGAAAAATTAAAACCATGTTTTCAAATTTTGAAATGTAAAATTCTTTTTCCATAACTATTTTTTAACCGTAAATTCAGTCACCATGAAATTTTGTTTTAAAGCAATAAATTCATTATCCATGAAAAATGGTTTTTAAAAAGAAATTGCTTAGTTTGAAAAAAAATTTTGACAGAAAATATAAAAACCATGATAAACTTTTTTTTAAAAAGAAATCCTTTGTTATGAGAAGGAAATTTTTTACAAATAAAAAATTTTTTTTCACAAAAATCTAAAAAAATTCAGAAAAACACCTTGATAAATATTTAAACGGCATTCAATTAGATAATTTTTCAAAAAAACGAATTCCTTGTACCATAAAAAACTATCTTTTAGCCGTAACTTCATTCTCAATGAAATTTTGTTTTAAAGCAATAAATTCAATAACCGTGAAAAACGGTTTTTGAGCGTCGGGATTACCAATGTTGAAAGAATTGGTTCCAGGCTGAGGAGCTGGTGGAAAATGTTTGACCTGTGCTCCGTCTTCTCATCAGACGAGTGTATATTAATATTTAATTATGAGGCTCCTGGGGGAGTCAGGCTCCTGGGGGTCGCGGTACTTTCAGGCCGCGCCCTGTGTTATACTGATTATGATTATACTGGATGATGATTGATAACACTGTACTCTTATTTGAGTGATTTAACATTTATTAAGATTTTAATAATTTACACAATAAGTGTACACGTATGAAACGGGTAGAGAGGTACAAAACGCGAACGGGCGATTGAATCGAGTGCTAGGAAGGGAAGGATTTGCACGGTCATTCTCGGAGCGGTGCCGAGATATTTTTTGGAGAGGTGGCAATGATACCACACGTAAAAATAAATGTAAGTGATGCCCATATGCCATTTAACGCAAAAAAACTCGAAATGGTTATTTACTGCCATCTAGCACTGAAGTCGTCAAAAAACTTTAAAATGGTTGAAAACCGTCCATAACGCTAAAAGCTCAAAATTGTTATAAACTGCCATTTAGCGCCTAAAACGTCATATCTATGTTATTTTCAAAAATACGAATTTTGCACGGCGAGGTCATTTACAACGAAAATTAGTTTTTTATGCATAACGGACATTAACACGGAAACAGTCTTTTATCAACGGATAGTTTATATCCATAAAAAACTTTTTTGCACGGTTGGGTCATTTACCACAAAAATCTGTTTTTTATGCATAACGGATATTAAAACGGAAACAGTCTTTTTTCAACGGATAGTTTATATCCATAAAAAACTTTTTTGCACGGTTGGGTCATTTACCACAAAAATCTGTTTTTTATGCTTAACGGACATTAACACGGAAACAGTATTTTTTCAACGGTTATTTTTTATCCATAAAATACTTTTTTGCACGGTTGGGTCATTTACCATAAAAATCTGTTTTTTATGCATAACGGACATTAACACGGAAACAGTATTTTTTCAACGGATAGTTTATATCCATAAAAAACTTTTTTGCACGGTTGGGTCATTAATCACGAAAATATGTTTTTTATGCATAACGGACATTTATTACACGGAAATAGTATTTTTTCAACGGAAAGGTATTTTTCATACAAACTCTTTTTTTTGCACGGCGAGGTCCTTCCGTTAACGAACCTTCCGTTCAAAGAGTAAAAAATGAAATTCTTACTAAAACAATAATAATTAAAAATAAACTTATAATTAAAGTTATAATAATTTATGTAACGTTAATAAATCATATTCAATTCTAAATTTATTGCATTTTTCTGCCAAAATGATTTTAAATTTTTTTTTTTTTTTTTCATATTACTTACTTATAAATTCATTTAAAATTCTCGATCCTCTCGTACTAAAAAAGTATTTTTATTAAAGATAGAAACCAACACCGGTTTGAACTCAGATCATTAAAGCCGAACAGACTTAATTATTAAACCTTTGCATTTAATTTAAATTTTAATCCAACATCGAGGTCGCAATTTTTAATTTTGATGAGATCTAAAATTACCCTGTTATCCCTACAGCATCTTATTTGAATTATAATAATAACACATTCAACACTTTCAATAATGACTTTTGATAATGCAAAAGAATACTGCAGATTCCATAAAAAATTTGGGGAAAAGTCATACAATTGCATAAAACCATGTACTTTTAAATCTTTTAATCGCAACAAGTTGGGAAACGACTAAGGGAACCCGCAGTAGAGACATGCGACCTTTCCAGGAAAACTTGCCGTCTCTTCGTTCACGAACTCGTGTCACGACAAAAGTTTTTGATAGACACCGGCGCTGACGTTTCGGTCATCCGAACCGGAACCGCCATAAAAACCTACGGTACCAGAATCATTCAACTACAACTTGGACTGCGACGTGAAGTAAAGTGGACATTTATCGTCGCGGACATATCAAGAGCGATTATTGGAGCGGACTTACTCCATGACTACAATCTGAGCGTTAACCTGAAAAACACTACATTGACGGACCAGACCACGGGACGTCAGATCCAAGGAGCAAAGTCAAAAGAACCCTCATCTGGTATTTCGACGATATCCACAAACCAGAGTATCGGGAAATAATAAATAAATACCCGTCATTAACCCGCCCCAATATGCAATTACCGATTGCCAGAAAACAAAACGTCACACAAGTGATTGAAACACGGAGACCGCCCGTAACAGAACGAGCCCGCAAAAAAAACCAATGGAGAGTGGCGTCCGTGCGGGGACTACAGACGTTTAAACGCAAGCACAATCCCCGACAAGTACCCTATTGCTCAACTCCATGATTTCTCACACAAATTGACCACGGCGAAAATATTTTAAACAACAGACTTTAAAAGAGCCTATCAGATCCCGGTAGAAGATATCTTGACAGTTAAGAGCCATCTTAACATTTTAGGCGCTAAATGGCCATATTTAACCGTTTTACGGCTTTTTGACAATTTAAGCCTTAAATGATAGTTTACTGCCATTTTGACGTTTTAGGCGCTAAATGGCCAAATTTAACCGTTTTGAGGCTTTTTGACAATTTAAGCCTTAAATGACAGTTAACAGACATTTTGACGTTTTAGGCGCTAAATGGCCCTATTTAACCGTTTTACGGTTTTTTAACTATTTAAGCCCTTAGTGACAGTTAACAGCCATGTTGACGTTTTAGGCGCTAAATGGCCATATTTTACCGTTTTAAGGCTTTTTGACTATTTTAGCCCTTAATGACAGTTAACAGCCATTTTGACGTTTTAGGCGCTAAATGGCCATATTTAACCGTTTTGAGGCTTTAAGACCATTTAAGCCTTAAATGACAGTTTACTGCCATTTTGACGTTTTAGGCGCTAAATGGCCAAATTTAACCGTTTTTAGGCTTTTTGACAATTTACGCCTTAAATGACAGTTAACAGACATTTTGACGTTTTAGGCGCTAAATGGCCCTATTTAACCGTTTACAGCTTTGACTATTTAAGCCCCAGGTGACAGCCATTTTGACGTTTTCGGCGCTAAATGGCCATATTTAACCGTTTTGAGGCTTTTCGACAATTTAAGCCTTAAATGACAGTTAACAGCCATTTCGATGTTTTAGGCGCTAAATGGCTAAAAACCGTTTTATAAATTTTTCAAAAAGAAATTCTTTACCCATGAAACATTGTTAGGAAAAGGAAATTTATGTACAAAAAACCTTATTTCTCGCAAATTTTTAAAAATTGCACAAAAACACGGTCTTCCTTTATAAATATTTAAACGGCAATAAAAGATAATTCTTCTAAAAAACGAATTTCTTGTACCATAAAAAACTATCTCTTAACCGTTACTTCATTAACCATGAAGTTTTGTTTTAAAGCAATAAATTCCTTTACCATGAGTAACGGTTTTAAAGAGAAAATTGCTTTTAACGAAAAAATATTTTGACTGTAAATTTAAAAACCGTTTTATAAATTTTTCAAAAAGAAATTCTTTACCCATGAAACACTGTTAGGAAAAGGAAATTTATGTACAAAAAAAAA
Source organism: Glyphotaelius pellucidus (assembly GCA_936435175.1). Taxonomy (NCBI): domain Eukaryota; kingdom Metazoa; phylum Arthropoda; class Insecta; order Trichoptera; family Limnephilidae; genus Glyphotaelius; species Glyphotaelius pellucidus. The sequence goes on from OW386556.1 coordinate 22,957,193, forward strand.
CATATTTCTCGCAAAATTTTTAAAAATTGCACAAAAACACGGTCTTCCTTTATAAATATTTAAACGGCAATAAGAGAAAATTCTTCTAAAAGACGAATTTTTTTTTAAACTTAAAATATTTTTTAACCGTTTTTTCATTTATCATGAAATTTTGTTTTAAAGCAATAAATTTATTAGCCATGAAAAATGGTTTTTTGAAAGTAAATTGCTTACAACGATTAAATTTTTGACAGAAAAATTAAAACCATGTTTTCAAATTTTGAAATGTAAAATTCTTTTTCCATAACTATTTTTTAACCGTAAATTCAGTCACCATGAAATTTTGTTTTAAAGCAATAAATTCATTATCCATGAAAAATGGTTTTTAAAAAGAAATTGCTTAGTTTGAAAAAAAATTTTGACAGAAAATATAAAAACCATGATAAACTTTTTTTTAAAAAGAAATCCTTTGTTATGAGAAGGAAATTTTTTACAAATAAAAAATTTTTTTTCACAAAAATCTAAAAAAATTCAGAAAAACACCTTGATAAATATTTAAACGGCATTCAATTAGATAATTTTTCAAAAAAACGAATTCCTTGTACCATAAAAAACTATCTTTTAGCCGTAACTTCATTCTCAATGAAATTTTGTTTTAAAGCAATAAATTCAATAACCGTGAAAAACGGTTTTTGAGCGTCGGGATTACCAATGTTGAAAGAATTGGTTCCAGGCTGAGGAGCTGGTGGAAAATGTTTGACCTGTGCTCCGTCTTCTCATCAGACGAGTGTATATTAATATTTAATTATGAGGCTCCTGGGGGAGTCAGGCTCCTGGGGGTCGCGGTACTTTCAGGCCGCGCCCTGTGTTATACTGATTATGATTATACTGGATGATGATTGATAACACTGTACTCTTATTTGAGTGATTTAACATTTATTAAGATTTTAATAATTTACACAATAAGTGTACACGTATGAAACGGGTAGAGAGGTACAAAACGCGAACGGGCGATTGAATCGAGTGCTAGGAAGGGAAGGATTTGCACGGTCATTCTCGGAGCGGTGCCGAGATATTTTTTGGAGAGGTGGCAATGATACCACACGTAAAAATAAATGTAAGTGATGCCCATATGCCATTTAACGCAAAAAAACTCGAAATGGTTATTTACTGCCATCTAGCACTGAAGTCGTCAAAAAACTTTAAAATGGTTGAAGACCGTCCATAACGCTAAAACCTCAAAATTGTTATAAACTGCCATTTAGCGCCTAAAACGTCATATCTATGTTATTTTCAAAAATACGAATTTTGCACGGCGAGGTCATTTACAACGAAAATTAGTTTTTTATGCATAACGGACATTAACACGGAAACAGTCTTTTATCAACGGATAGTTTATATCCATAAAAAACTTTTTTGCACGGTTGGGTCATTTACCACAAAAATCTGTTTTTTATGCATAACGGATATTAAAACGGAAACAGTCTTTTTTCAACGGATAGTTTATATCCATAAAAAACTTTTTTGCACGGTTGGGTCATTTACCACAAAAATCTGTTTTTTATGCTTAACGGACATTAACACGGAAACAGTATTTTTTCAACGGTTATTTTTTATCCATAAAATACTTTTTTGCACGGTTGGGTCATTTACCATAAAAATCTGTTTTTTATGCATAACGGACATTAACACGGAAACAGTATTTTTTCAACGGATAGTTTATATCCATAAAAAACTTTTTTGCACGGTTGGGTCATTTACCACAAAAATCTGTTTTTTATGCATAACGGACATTAACACGGAAACAGTCATTTTTCAACGGATAGTTTATATCCATAAAAAACTTTTTTGCACGGTTGGGTCATTAATCACGAAAATATGTTTTTTATGCATAACGGACATTTATTACACGGAAATAGTATTTTTTCAACGGAAAGGTATTTTTCATAAAAACTCTTTTTTTTGCACGGCGAATTCCTTCCGTTAACGAACCTTCCGTTCAAAAAGAGTAAAAAATGAAATTCTTACTAAAACAATAATAATTAAAAATAAACTTATAATTAAAGTTATAATAATTTATGTAACGTTAATAAATCATATTCAATTCTAAATTTATTGCATTTTTCTGCCAAAATGATTTTAAATTTTTTTTTTTTTTTTTCATATTACTTACTTATAAATTCATTTAAAATTCTCGATCCTCTCGTACTAAAAAAGTATTTTTATTAAAGATAGAAACCAACACCGGTTTGAACTCAGATCATTAAAGCCGAACAGACTTAATTATTAAACCTTTGCATTTAATTTAAATTTTAATCCAACATCGAGGTCGCAATTTTTAATTTTGATGAGATCTAAAATTACCCTGTTATCCCTACAGCATCTTATTTGAATTATAATAATAACACATTCAACACTTTCAATAATGACTTTTGATAATGCAAAAGAATACTGCAGATTCCATAAAAAATTTGGGGAAAAGTCATACAATTGCATAAAACCATGTACTTTTAAATCTTTTAATCGCAACAAGTTGGGAAACGACTAAGGGAACCCGCAGTAGAGACATGCGACCTTTCCAGGAAAACTTGCCGTCTCTTCGTTCACGAACTCGTGTCACGACAAAAGTTTTTGATAGACACCGGCGCTGACGTTTCGGTCATCCGAACCGGAACCGCCATAAAAACCTACGGTACCAGAATCATTCAACTACAACTTGGACTGCGACGTGAAGTAAAGTGGACATTTATCGTCGCGGACATATCAAGAGCGATTATTGGAGCGGACTTACTCCATGACTACAATCTGAGCGTTAACCTGAAAAACACTACATTGACGGACCAGACCACGGGACGTCAGATCCAAGGAGCAAAGTCAAAAGAACCCTCATCTGGTATTTCGACGATATCCACAAACCAGAGTATCGGGAAATAATAAATAAATACCCGTCATTAACCCGCCCCAATATGCAATTACCGATTGCCAGAAAACAAAACGTCACACAAGTGATTGAAACACGGAGACCGCCCGTAACAGAACGAGCCCGCAAAAAAAACCAATGGAGAGTGGCGTCCGTGCGGGGACTACAGACGTTTAAACGCAAGCACAATCCCCGACAAGTACCCTATTGCCAACTCCATGATTTCTCACACAAATTGACCACGGCGAAAATATTTTAAACAACAGACTTTAAAAGAGCCTATCAGATCCCGGTAGAAGATATCTTGACAGTTAAGAGCCATCTTAACATTTTAGGCGCTAAATGGCCATATTTAACCGTTTTACGGCTTTTTGACAATTTAAGCCTTAAATGATAGTTTACTGCCATTTTGACGTTTTAGGCGCTAAATGGCCAAATTTAACCGTTTTGAGGCTTTTTGACAATTTAAGCCTTAAATGACAGTTAACAGACATTTTGACGTTTTAGGCGCTAAATGGCCCTATTTAACCGTTTTACGGTTTTTTAACTATTTAAGCCCTTAGTGACAGTTAACAGCCATGTTGACGTTTTAGGCGCTAAATGGCCATATTTTACCGTTTTAAGGCTTTTTGACTATTTTAGCCCTTAATGACAGTTAACAGCCATTTTGACGTTTTAGGCGCTAAATGGCCATATTTAACCGTTTTGAGGCTTTAAGACCATTTAAGCCTTAAATGACAGTTTACTGCCATTTTGACGTTTTAGGCGCTAAATGGCCAAATTTAACCGTTTTTAGGCTTTTTGACAATTTACGCCTTAAATGACAGTTAACAGACATTTTGACGTTTTCGGCGCTAAATGGCCCTATTTAACCGTTTACAGCTTTGACTATTTAAGCCCCAGG
>OW386556.1:22961195-23283404 GCA_936435175.1 Glyphotaelius pellucidus
CCTTAAAACGGTTAAATAAGGCCATTTAGCGCCTAAAACGTCAAAATGGCTGTTTTACTGTCATTTAGGGCTTAAATCGTCAAAAAACCACAAAACGGTTTAATATGGCCAATTAGGGCGTAAAACGTCAAAATGGCTTTTAACTGTCATTTAGGGCTTAAATCGTCAAAACACAAAACGGTTTAATATGGCCAATTAGGGCGTAAAACGTCAAAATGGCTTTTAACTGTCATTTAGGGCTTAAATCGTCAAAAAACCACAAAACGGTTAACTATGGTCATTTAGCGCCTTAAACGTCGTAAAAGGCTGCTAACTGTCATTAAGGGCTTAAATAGTCAAAAAGCCTTAAAACGGTTAAATAAGGCCATTTAGCGCCTAAAACGTCAAAATGGCTGTCATAAAGGGCTAAAATAGTCAAAACACAAAAAGCCTCAAAACGGTTAAATAAGGCCATTTAGCGCCTAAAACGTCAAAATGGCTGTTAACTGTCATTAGGGCTTAAATCGTCAAAAAACCACAAAACGGTTTAATATGTCCAATTAGGGCGTAAAACGTCTAAATGGCTGTTAACTGTCATTTAGGGCTTAAATCGTCAAAAAACCACAAAACGGTTAACTATGGTCATTTAGCGCCTAAACGTCAAAATGGCTGCTAACAGTCATTAAGGGCTAATTAGTCAAAAAGCCTTAAAACGGTTAAATAAGGCCATTAAGCGCCTAAAACGTTATAATGGCTGTTAACAGTCATTTAGGGCTTAAATAGTCAAAAAGCCTTAAAACGGTTAAATAAGGCCATTTAGCGCCTAAAACGTCAAAATGGCTGTCATAAAGGGCTAAAATAGTCAAAACACAAAAAGTCTCAAAACGGTTAAATAAGGCCATTTAGCGCCTAAAACGTCAAAATGGCTGTAAACTGTCATTAGGGCTTAAATCGTCAAAAAACCACAAAACGGTTTAATATGTCCAATTAGGGCGTAAAACGTCAAAATGGCTGTTAACTGTCATTTAGGGCTTAAATCGTCAAAAAACCACAAAACGGTTAACTATGGTCATTTAGCGCCTAAACGTCAAAATGGCTGCTAACTGTCATTAAGGGCTAATTAGTCAAAAAGCCTTAAAACGGTTAAATAAGGCCATTAAGCGCCTAAAACGTTATAATGGCTGTTAACAGTCATTTAGGGCTAAAATAGTCAAAAAGCCTTAATAATAATAAGTTTTATTCCAGGATGTGGGGAGGATAGTGCAATCCCACACGTCCCATATGATTGTACATATTTAGATAATATATTTTATAACATTTTAAAACAACAGATTTTTTTTTTTTTTTACATAGAATAGGAAAAAAAAATAAAAAAAATAAAAATAAATAACTAATCAATTCTATTCTTCAAGCTCGGGCCCAGCGCTCACTCAGGAGTGGGGTTTGGTGCTGGAACGCTGCGGTCACCACTGCATTGTCGGAAGCCATTAGCCGCATCCTGGCTCCAGTGACCCGATGTCTCTTTAGACCGGCGAATCCGTGCAGTCCTAGTTCAGTGAACATTGTCGATGCACTGCTATATCTTCTGAATCCAAATATAATTCTACATGCATCATTATATTGGATCCGGAGTCGTTCCATCGAGGTGGTTCGGTAGTTACACCAAGTTTCGCATGTATATAGATTAGTGCAAAATGCATTGAACAATGTTTTTTTTACATGGTTACTGCATTGGAAAAATCTCCGGGCAATCATATTGGACAATACACTGATACTTCTCCTCTGTCGTTCAATATCACCATCATCCGAGAGGTCTTCAGTGATGATGTGACCCAAGTATTTTACACTCGTTGATATACTTATGTTTTCCTCATTGAGTTGTACGGGGAGCATCTTCTCGAGAGTTTTTCCATGGTGTATTGCGATTAGTTCCGTCTTCTTGGGGTTGTACATCATGTTGTGGTCATTTGCATATTCTTCACAGATTTTTAATAGAATTCTCAACCCTTTGATCGACGGAGCTAAGAGAATCATGTCGTCCGCATAGCTAATGTGATTTAGGCACAGATTATTGATACGGCAGCCTGCTCTGGTGTCCAGGCGATTAGATAATTCATCCATGTAAACATTAAACAGGATTGGGGACATACACCCTCCTTGCCTTACTCCTGATCGCAAGTATATCGGTTGGGAGTACGTACTTGCCCACCGTACAACGTTTTCGTGCTGGGAGTGCCATCGGGATAGTGTGTTGATATACATGGTAGGTATATTTCTAGCTTTCAATTTCTCCCATAAGGTTTCATGGCAGACCCTGTCGAACGCTTTACTTAGATCTAAGAAGCACCCTTAAAACGGTTAAATAAGGCCATTAAGCGCTTAAAACGTTATAATGGCTGTTAACTGTCATTTATGGCTAAATTAGTCAAAAAGCCTTAAAACCGTTAAATATGGCCATTTAGCGCCTAAAACGTCAAAATGGCTGTTAACTGTAATTTAGGGCTTAAATCGTCAAAAAACCACAAAACGGTTAAATATGGCCATTTAGCGCCTAAAACGTTCGTCACTGTTAATCCAAATTTCCTTTAATTTTGTCACTGTTAATCCAATTTTCCTTTAATTCTTCCACGGTTTGAGGGGCGAGACTCTCGGCTAGCGATCTGGAGGTCTCGGCTTCAAATCTCGGCGTGCGCAAGAAAATTCTTTTTGATAGATTTGTATTTTCACAAATTTAAATATTATGCGGTGTATTTGTGGCACGTTCCAATGTGGAATATAATATCAGTATCGGCCTGGTATAATATCACCATTCAGAATTTAATCGTCGCTTGAAATGGCTTTAGCCAAGTTTGGTGACTAGATCTGAATAGTCAGGTACTTCCACATCTTCTTCTTCCCCATCTTCTACTCTTCCTCACTTATCTTCAGCCTCACAACATACCCAATTGGGGATGCCATAGTCGCACTGGCTGCGGCTGGTTAGTATTTCGTTGTTTGTTGGACTAAAGATGTTAATACATTAAACACTTTAAGACTTTACAAGATAGACTTTATTGACTGGGTGTTTACACCATTGACATTACTTTGAGACTGATAGATGACAATTATCCTACGGGTAGTTATGTGCTAGTGATGTGCAACTGTAATGTTCTGTTAATTTGCAGACCCACAGACAGATTCTCCAACTCCCTTGGATGGAGATTACTTTGTATAATAAAAGAGTCTAGTTCTTTATCTGGTTTTATTTACACTTCGCGTATACAGTTTGAGACTACGTTAGTCAACCTAACCGAGAGCTGGCTAAAATGGTTCTGCTGTGTGAACATTAAAAACACAGCCTCTCAGCTGTCTTGACTTCCTGTCGGAGAACTCAAGCACCACGGCTTGCCATCTAGCGGATTCTACCGATAGCTGATGTTATCGCCATCTGTATCTACAAGGCAGAAGCTTTACGATACATTACAGCAACATAACATAGTGATGTGACATTTAGGAGCAGTTGGAACTCTTCAACAAAATTACAAAAAATTTGCTTTCCTTATTTTTTTTGTACGTCGTTCTATATATTTATTGGTGTGGAAGGTTACTTGATTTAGTTTAGATAATTTCGTGAAAAATACTACAAATATTTCAGAGAGCCTGTCATTAGGTTATTATTCACAGCGTACATCCGTCCCCATTTAGAACACTGCACACCGATCTGGACTCCTTTTTACCAAGCCCATGTTCCGTGGTCCCGAGGTAAGACTCTCGACTCACAATCCGGAGGTCGCGGGTTCGAACCCGGCGTGCGCAAATAAATTTTATTTGATTAATTTGTGTTATTTCACAATTTATTCATTTAAAATAATATATAGTATGTTTGCAGCACATTCCAGAGTGGAAGATACTATCAGTATCGCCCTGGTGTAAGAGATTAAAAATCGAGAAAGTTATTGAATACAAAACAATAGTCATTATTTCTACCAAGGCCAGTTCTTATTATACCAATGGCTGCAATAAACAATGTAGACCGTGGTTGAATATTAGAGGGGCTTTCAGAAAGTTACTCTGTTATTACGTAATTCAGAATTGAAACGTTGCTTGAAATGGCTTTAGCCGTGTTTAGTGACCAGATCTGAATAGCCAGGTACTTCCCCACCTTCCTCTTCCCTATCTCCTTCCCCTCCCCACTACATTCAGCCTCACAACATACCCCAATTGGGGATGCCATAGTCTCACTGGCTCCAGACGGGAGCAATTGGGACTCTTGTGCGGTATTTCATGTAAAAAAAAAATGTCGAAAGAATTCAAAAAAAAAAAATTATCACATAAATTATAAAAACAATTACACTTTTCAAATCACACCGAATCTTTAAACTTCCACAACCTCAACTCCCTTTACACACGACGTTTAATTTTTGACCAAACCTTATTGTATAAAATTTAACCTAATTAGCTAGGACTCACACCTCTTTAGATAATTCGATTTTTTGGTTTATGTAAAGTTGATTAATTAATAGAAGAAATTATCCATAGATGTCAGGAGATGCAAACTCCCCGCTACTTAGGAAGCATTATAAAAAGCCTATGTTTAGGTTTTTTCACTCTCTTCTCGTCTCATCATCCTACCTTCTTAACAAGTAAAAGTAAACTCCTTGGTTTGGGTTGGGTAGTTTGGAGCTCTTGAACATTCGCAATGTAATTGGGAATAGAGCAAATAAAAGTCACGAGTCCTTTAAAGTTTCCTGAAGATGCGTTATTATTTACAAAGTTCCTTCCTCCAAAACAAAACATATGGTCCTTCGAGCCGGATAATTTAACGCGAGTGATTAAATTAGTAAAGAAGAACCAGCACTGAAAAAAAAATGAACAGCCAACCATGCAGTTTCCAGCATCCAGCAAGCAGCAGAGGCCATCAGCGATAAAAAAGGGCAAGTGACCAATCCATATCCATACTATCTACCTTACCATTAAAATCCTTTAAAAAAAAGAAAGCAAAAAAAATCAATGACATCAATATTGTGCATTACTCATAAAAAAATTGTTGCAAGCCGGTATGACAAAATTATTGATTATTGACAAAAAAAACTACAGCAATGTTGTATATTCCGAGATTAAAATAAAGTTTGTTTGAAATTTTTATTTTAAATTAGCCGCGAAGTCAATAAAGCAGTTTTTGTTAGAAATGCTCTATGGACGATCGAATAAAATCAACGGGATTCATCTATGATCAACGGCGTCGGTACATTATTGTCGTGTTATGACAGTTCGTGAAGTAAATAACTAAAATTTGGGAAGTTATCAGTGCGTATATTATATGATTAATAGTGATTAAACGGTGATTGCGATAAAATAATTGGATAACCCTGTAAATTGTAAGTACACATCTGATTGATCAAAATGGATTTAAAAACGCTGATCGCTCAACGGGGCACTTGTAAGGGCAAAATGACGAGGTTCAGGGAATTTTTAAACAAAGATTCACTGGCGCAAAGCGAACTAGAATTGCGTATAAAGCGTTTCGAACCTTTGCTAGATAATTTTGAAGAAATTCAAGATAGAATAGAGGCATTATCTCCCGACGATGACGAAGGCGACCGAGCGAGCTTTGAAAATGATTATTTTTGTATAATGGCCAGCGCAAAAGAGAGGTTAGCTAAAAAGGATTCTGCAATCACGGCGAATAACAATATTAAATTACCGATAATTGAATTACCGAAATTTAAAGGGGATTACTGCGAATGGATGCAGTTCCGGGATGCGTTCATATCTTTAGTAGACAGCTATCATAACCTGGATGCCGTACAAAAATTTTATTATCTTTGAAAATGATTATTTTTGTATAATGGCCAGCGCAAAAGAGAGGTTAGCTAAAAAGGATTCTGCAATCACGGCGAATAACAATATTAAATTACCGATAATTGAATTACCGAAATTTAAAGGGGATTACTGCGAATGGATGCAGTTCCGGGATGCGTTCATATCTTTAGTAGACAGCAATCATAACCTGGATGCCCTACAAAAATTTTATTATCTGCGATCTTGTCTGAAGGGGGAAGCGTTTAAACTCATAACAGCGTTGCCGATACACGGGGACAACTACGTTACGGCCTGGGAGATGCTTACGGACAGATACAAAAACTCAAAAATAATTATAAATAATCATGTAAACGCGTTGTTTAAATTACCGGACGTAAAGGCAGAAAATCACGTCGCAATAAGGAGTCTATTGGACGAGGCGCAATTACATTTAAAATCACTAAATAACTTAAATGTAGCTACGAAAAATTGGGATGTAATATTAATTTATTTGTTATCAAGCAAATTAGATTCAAATACAAGGGCTCATTGGGAACAATACCCAACAAAAGATAATTTACCTACCTACGAAGAATTTATTAGGTGTTTGTATACAAGGGCCCAAGTACTAGAAGCCTCGGCAAATAACGAAAAAAGAATTAATCCGGGAAAAACGAATCCGCATAATTATAAAAAGGAAGCTATGGTGTCGTTGTCCGCACAAAAATTAAAATGTTTACATTGCAACGACAATCATAAGATTTATTATTGCCGCAAACTTTTGGAATTAAAACCGAAAGAACGAATTGATAAAATACACAAATTAGGCGCTTGTTTAAAATGTTTAAACCCCGGTCATAAATTGAAGGATTGCAGGTCTAAATTCAATTGCCGTAAATGCGATGGTGAGAATCATAATACCTTACTTCATGTTAAGAAGGAGGAGGAATCAAAACACGAAAGGGCATCAACATCTTCCGCTAAGGAAACGCCTTTAGTATCAAATCGTGCCGCGAAGGTAGAAAAAATTTTCGTGTTATTTTCAACTGCCATCATCAACATAAAGGATGATGCAGGAAACTCAATTCAAGCAAGAGCTCTATTAGATTCTGGGGCTCAAACGAATTTCATAAGTAAGGCATTCGCAAAGAAATTAAACTCAAAAACGAAAAGGGTCAACATTCCTGTCACGGGAATCCACAATAAAATTTTAAATATAAGATCTAAAGTGGGATTAAATATAACTTCAGGCTACTCTGAATACGAAAAGAAGATAGAATGCTTGATAATACCTGAGGTGACCAGTAATCTGCCCCAAATTTCCTTTCAGAGAAAAGAAGCGGAGATCCCCAGCGGTCTCCAATTAGCAGATCCAAACTTCAACATTACCAGCCCGATAGATCTACTACTAGGAGCGGAGGTATTTTGGGAAGTCTTGCATAACGATCGAATGAGGATTGGAGATGCGGGACTCACGCTGCAAAGGACCGAGCTAGGATGGCTTGTATCCGGGCCTATCTCCACTCCGAAACCAAAAAGGCCAGTAAATTCCTGTCATTTATCTTTAAATTTATTGCATAAGCAATTAGAAAACTTTTGGAAAATAGAGGAACTAGCTCCTGTAAAACAGAAGCCACGAAGAAAGAGCATGTGAAGAGAGCTTCTTACACACGCAAAAAAGAGATGAGAAAGAACGTTTTGCGGTAAGATTACCGCTGCGGCCTAATATTAATCAAATGGGTGAAACCCTAAAGGTGGCTGAAAAAAGATTCTATAATATGGAGAAGAAATTCCTTGCCAATCAAGACCTGATGCTAGATTATAAAAAAATCATGAAAGAGTATCAGGAATTGGGGCATATGACGCTGTGAGAAGCACCGCCAAAAGATAAAATTTGTTATTATTTGCCACACCATGCAGTGATGAAGGAGTCTAGCACGACAACCAAAACCAGGGTCGTGTTTGACGGATCAGCCAAGTCATCAACCGGTATATCATTAAACGACGCCCTCATGGTAGGGCCAGTTTTACAAAAGGATTTATGTGCACAACTGTTATTTTTCAGAAAGCACCAGTATGCATTAACCGCCGACATCGAGAAGATGTATCGTCAAATATTGGTGCAACCTGAGGATAGAGATTTGCAGCGCATAGTCTGGAGGGACTCTCCGGAAGAAGAAATCCAACACTACCAACTCAATACTGTCACCTACGGTTTGGGACCATCATCCTTTCTGGCTACCAGATGCTTGGAGCAGTTAGGAACGGAAAATCAGGAAGCATACAGAAAGGTCAGTCAAATCCTAAAATACAATTTTTGTATGGATGATTTGATAACCGGCGACGAAAATGAGGCAGATTGTCTCGCTATTAAGCATCAGTTAAGCAGCATTTTGGCATCTGCTGGGATGAATTTACGAAAATGGCGATCGAATCTACCCTCTATAGGTTCGAAATCAGAGAATGATGCAGATATGATTATTACTGATAACCCCAAGGAAAAGAAAATTTAAGGGTTGTCATGGAATAACCAGCAAAACTATTTTCAGTACACTGTAGAGCCCTTAGAAGCGTGCGTTAAAAGCAAACGCCAAATGCTATCATGTATCGCCTCTACCCATTGGGACTGATAGGCCCAATAACTTTAGTCGCAAAATTGATAATGCAAGGTTTGTGGCAAACTAAAATTCAGTGGGACGAGGATGTTCCATCTGAGCAGATGAATGCATGGAATTCGTATATAAATGAATTACATTTTTTGAACAATTTAAAAATACCGAGAAAAATAATTTGCAAACATCAAGTTAAACTGCATCAGCATGGATTTTGTGACTCGCCAGAAAAGGCCTATGCGGCTTGTATATATATAGTGTCTACTGATGAATCGGGAAACACAACTTCTAATTTAGTCACATCAAAATCAAGGGTGGCACCGTTGAAAAGCATATCACTACCAAAGCTGGAGCTTTGTGGTGCTGTTTTACTCACAAAGTTAGTAAACTATGTCAAAATAGTAACTTAAATGAAATAGATACAACCTACTGGTGCGATTCCATGATAACGATTTTCTGGATTCGTGGACAGCCAGCCAGGTGGAACACATTTGTGGCCAATAGGGTAGCTGAAATCCAGGAATCCAGTCAACCCGCACAATGGAAGCACGTAAGATCGGAGGATAATGCGGCGGACGTTTTATCCAGAGGCACCACAGTCTCGCAACTACTTAAGTCTGACGTTTGGTGGCATGGGCCCACCTGGTTGACTTCAGGTGATTACCCGATTACTTGCAGTGAAGTTACGCCGTTGGATCTGCCAGAAGAAAGATTGAAACTAATGTTAATTTCAGCAGTAAAACAGGATTGGGAAATATTTTCCAGATACTCTTGCTTAACCAAGTTGCAAAGGGTGACAGCTTATATTTTAAGATTTATTTTTAATTGCAGAAATCCTTTGTCAAGGCGTGACGGAGCGTTAACTGTTTACGAATTGGAGAATTCGCTTCACATATTAATATCTCGCGCACAATGTTTTGCATTCCCGGAAGAGACGAGGGCATTACAAGCCGGGGTAAATGTGAGGAATGGTAGTAGATTAAAGTCATTAAATCCGTATTTGTTTAAGGATTTAATCCGGGTGGGGGGTAGGTTGTCCAACGGAAAAATTATATCGGAAAGTCAACAACACCCCATAGTACTACCTTCACATCATAAACTAAGTGAGCTTATTTTCAGGCACTACCATTACTCATATTTACATGCAGGAACGCAGGCATTTTTAGCGTTAATAAGAATGAAATACTGGCCAATTATGGGTAAAAACTTAATTAAAAAGGTTCTGAAATACTGTATTGTATGTTTTAGATGTAACCCGAAAACAGAACAACAGCTGATGGCGGACTTACCGACCGAAAGAATAACGGAAGGTCGCCATTTCAATTATCCGGCGTGGACTACTGCGGACCCATTATGATTAAATCAAGTGTCAGCCGTAAGACTCACAGCGTAAAATCTTATATATGTCTATTTATATGTATGGTAACCAAAGCGATACATTTAGAAGTAGTAATGTCTTTAAGCACTGATAGCTTCCTAAATGCGTTTAAACGTTTCATCTCGCGAAGAGGGAAACCCAGTAAAATGTTTTCAGATAACGCCACGAACTTTCGGGGCGCGAATAATGAATTATGAAAGGGAAATCTATGAAATTTTGAAGAATTCAAATGAAAAAATCGATAAATACTTAGCCAATTTATCCATTCGGTGGCATTTTATACCCGCAAGGGCTCCGCACTTTGGGGGACTGTGGGAAGCAGGGGTCAAATCAGTAAAATACCACTTGAAGAGGGTGGCAAATGCTTCACTAATAGTGAAGCATGTTAATAACATATGAGGAATTTAGCACTGTGTTATGTCAAATTGAATCATGCTTGAATTCCCGTCCTCTCTGTCCGCTGTCCAATGACCCCCAAGATCTAAATCCTCTGACTCCTGGTCACTTTCTCATTGGAACGAGCTTAGCAGCGATCCCGGAGCAGAATTTGCAGAATGTGGCAGTCAATAGATTGAATCATTACCAAAAATTAAATCAACCAATACAGTCGTTTTGGTCGAGGTGGCGCAAGGAGTACTTGGCTGAGCTGCAGACCCGGACGAAATGGACTGGCAACCACCAAAAGCAGCTGCAACCAGGCCAAATGGTCATTTTGAAGGAAGATAATGAGTCTCCTTGCTTTTGGAGGCTAGGACGAGTGCACGCTGTACACCCGGGGCCTGATGGAAGAGTACGAGTAGCTACCATCATCACAGGACAGGGAACGGTTCAGAGGGCAATATCAAAACTATGCCTGCTGCCAATTGAGGACAACAAATGCGGAGACCATCTACCCGGGATGGACCAAGGAGAATAAGAAGCGACCCGGCAGCGCCTGTGCACAGTGCGGCGCCCACAAGCAAAATAAATATATTGATGAAGCTGGGTGTTTATTTTTATAATCAGTACTTCGCTTGTGTGAATAAAAGTGAAAAACAATAATAAATTCGCTTGTAGAAAAGTGGAAAAAACAATTTAAAAAAAAGGGATAAAAAAAAAGTGCAAAATAAATAAAGATGGTGGAGGTCGTGACCTCTTGTGAAAACTCGTATGAAAATTAAAGGTTATAATCTAGCCAAAAGAAATGGAAAGAACACTGCAAGTGCCCATTTAAATGTATATAATAAAATTAGCTGTCTTGGAAGGAAGACCTGGTCCAATCCGCATGCCATTGTGTTTGTCCTAAAATTAAATGTTTAATAATTGTAGAACTTATTGATCTTTAATGTTAATCGTTAACTTTAATCTTTAGAGCATGTAAAATATGAAATTGTTAGTTAATTTAATCTGGTGTGAAGCAGTTAAAGTTATAAATAGTCTGAGTTATCTTTAGTAGTATAAGTGAGATATTTTAATTATTATATTCTATTTGTGTATTAAAAAACTCTAGCCTTGACCGTTTTTTGGGCGGGAATATGTATAAAATTTAACCTAATTAGCTAGGACTCATACCTCTCCAGATAATTCGATTTTTTGGTTTATGTAAAGTTGATTAATTAATAGAAGAAATTATCCATAGATGTCAGGAGATGCAAACTCCCCGCTACTTAGGAAGCATTATAAAAAGCCTATGTTTAGGTTTTTTCACTCTCTTCTCGTCTCATCATCCTACCTTCTTAACAAGTAAAAGTAAACTCCTTGGTTTGGGTTGGGTAGTTTGGAGCTCCTGAACATTCGCAATGTAATTGGGAATAGAGCAAATAAAAGTCACGAGTCCTTTAAAGTTTCCTGAAGATGCGTTATTATTTACAAAGTTCCTTCCTCCAAAACAAAACACTTTTATTTAAAATTCTGAATAATGGCCTGGACTCGCCAGAGCTTACGATCTTAATAAAAATTCATATTCCGACAAGATCAACAAGACAATCCAACTTGTTTCATTTGCCCACAAGTAGAACTAACATCAGAAAAAATTCTCCAATTCCCGGTATACGTGCGCAATATAATGCAAAATTCTACAATATAGACATCTTTAACAATACCCTTCAGAAATACCAAATAAAAGTAACGCGTACGATTGAAAATTGATACAAGAGTGTGGAACGTACAGGAAGCATCTCCTATCCTTATCCTAAGTTCCTGCTCCTCCTCTCCTCCTCACCTAAAATTAATTTTAAATTGTAATAAAACTCCATCTCCAAGTAATTTTAACATAGGAGACCTTTTTGGCTTCACTTTATCTAACGTGTTTATTAAGTATTATATTTTTTTATGTACTTATAAGCTGTTTGTCTCTTACAAATAAATAAATTATTGTTTTTGGATGTATGAGCAACATTATTTTTGGTATAACTATTTTCAAACACACATTAGTTATTTTCTAATCCACATCCTAAATTCCTGAAGTACAAATCAGGTACGTCCAGCCACTTTATTATCCATACTAATATTATAAATGCGAAACTGCTCGAGTTTGTTTATGACCTTTTCACGCATAACACAATATTAAGACTTTAATAATTCTTTCACCAATATAAAGCTAAATTATATGCGCAACTACAGGTTGTATAGGATGGTAAGCTCCGGCGTTATGAAATTATAAATATTAATATATTATATTTGTTATACCTTTTCTGTCGCTAACAAAAGCGAGTTTTTGCTAACGTCAGAAAAAAATCTTTTCCATGTGATATATTTTTGGGCTCTATGCTGGTAGATACTCAGTCTACTGGTCAGCTACTACTGCAGAAAATTCAAATATTAGAATTCGTTTTTTTTTTGGACAAGCTTGGAATAAATGTCAGATTAGAGTTCCTATATTAAAAATATAATTCGTAACGATTATAAAGACTGAATGTTAAATAGAGTATTTTTTATTATATTTACGAACTTCCAATTATTTAAATAAAAATAAACATCCGAAATGTTTGTAAGCGCATAAATTCCGAACGAATTAACAAAATTGGTAAGTAATTCTTTTTTTCTTTGAGCTATAGCATTATGAAATTTAGGTGGTAGGCGAGATGTTTGAAAACTGAATGTAAGGGAATGAATATATGGAATGCTGGAGGGGATGGGGGGTGGGGGTGGGGGGGGGGGGAGATAATTGAAAAGTGCAAGCGCTACAGTAATTTCCCGTAATACCATGCGAGCGAAGCCGCGGGGAAAAGCTAGTTATTAATAAAGAGACAATAAATGTACTTTATTTACTAGTAATTTGAAAACTTACTCACTTATGTGTAAATAACTAAAATATATAAAACAATGTTCTATCAATTTATTATATGTATATTTGATGTTAAAAAATATGTACGTGAGATATTTGGAGATTCGCAATGTATGCAAGGCTGGTGTAAGTATTATGAGTAAGATTAAGAATGGGACGCTTAGATGGTTTGGAAGAGTAGAGCCAATGATCTAAGAAAACAGAAGGGGGAGAACATATGACGCGATTTTGTTTGGTAGAAGAATTCGGGGAAGCCCGAAGAAGACGTGGCATGATTAAGTAAACCAAATTCTTGAGTCACGTCAAAAGAGTGAAAAACAGAGGGATGTATGAATGTGAATGAGGCAAGATGTGTGTGCCAAGACCGAATTTTCCCTGCAAACCCCTGCGAGGAAACAACGGGATTGTTTATTTCATAAAAAAAGATTACCATATTTTAAGCAGACAAAACACTTTTTTTTTTACTAACTCTATATAAAAAAAATTCAACACATGGTTGAATAACAAAAAGGTCTAAACTCTACCAAAATTACGTAGAACCTCTTGTTCTATAAAAATCTCCATATATTTTTGCTCATCTTTTACATTCTTACGTACATTCGCATTTTTAAATTTTTTTAATAAGCGTGTCAATCTGCATCTATTTTTTTGGAAAACAATATTTGAAAAAGTATTTAAGATCCCAGAGCCCCAAGACGTTACTTATTTTCTCAAGCACCAAATTTATGGTATAAAGTAGTGCTAGTATGTACTTTGAGAGTATGCATATCTGCTAGTTTGGGTTACAATATTCAATTTACATTGAAATCAGCACTGAGGCTTTAAGGCCGGGGCCTTACACCTTACTCGGGTACGGGTACCCGGCACAAAAAGAAGAAGGAGAGATATGTAATTACATTCGTGAGAGAGCGCGCTAATATTTCAAACGATAAAAGTGATGCGAAAATTGTGAAAACGTTCAATAAAACACGACTCGTTTAGAATAGAGCGAAAATCTCGTGAGGGTTGTCTATAACAACGCTCAAAGAAACACTGAATTTTTTCATACATATAACTTTTTAAATAATAGAGACAGGCTTGAAAATAAAAAATTTTGGAGCATACTTTGCGATTTTTTTCTATTGAGGGAATTTCATATAATTTGCGTTTCGGCGTAAGGGTTGTGCAGATATTATCTTCAAAAATTACATATATTTTAGAGCTTAAAAACTTCACATGTTCAACGGAGATATGCAAGAAATCGGTAGAAATTCGGAAAAATGTTTTTACGTACCTTTAGCACCTTTTCAATTTGAGAGTCGGGAATGGGTACCGCCGCCCGGGGAACCTTTATTGGAAAACCAACACCTCTGCCGTAGGTCACCCCAAGTGGTTCGCAACGTTTGGTGATTTATTAGGGGTTACCGGGTTCATGGGGTGAGGTTTGTCTAGGTATTGGAGGCGGATGACCAGGACTCACTGAACTCCAGATTGCTACCCACCCCTTAAACCTTTTTCATTCCCAGAACTCTCCTCTCCTCCTTTTCCTTAAAAAAACCTCCACACAGCATCCCCAAAGATGATACAGGCTCTGAAGGAAATTATTTTCCTCAGGGCCTCTTTGTGGAGCTCATGTAAAAAAAAAAAATTATTACCCGTAGATTGGCCGTCGACTCAAGCTATG
Source organism: Glyphotaelius pellucidus (assembly GCA_936435175.1). Taxonomy (NCBI): domain Eukaryota; kingdom Metazoa; phylum Arthropoda; class Insecta; order Trichoptera; family Limnephilidae; genus Glyphotaelius; species Glyphotaelius pellucidus. Next base: position 22,975,874 of record OW386556.1, read on the forward strand.
GTACACACACAGTTTGGCTCACACCAAGTACATACTAACACTACTTTATCCCAAAAATTTAATGCTTGAGAAAATTAGTAATTGGTTGGTACTTGCTCTAATAAATAATTACCTTGCTTATGTAATAAATGTTCGTAACGCGTATATACACAATTTTAAATAAAGAATAGTTCTGACAAACACATTTAATATATGTCTGTTCTACAACTGACAGCTTAGTCACGATAATATTTACGATTGGTAATGGTACTGATGATTAACATTTTTGTCTATGGATTTAATTATGTTCATTTTCAACGTAACATTTGTGTCGTTAGTGATCAGTACATTTATGAGAAAGGTTGACAGTTTTTCGGGATTGCAAGTGAAAAGAAAAATGGCAGCCTGTGACAACGACACTGTCAGATCTATGACTAGCGAAACATGCAAACCGCTTTATAGCGGCCTCGAAAGTATGAACTTCGGCACGGAGTCCCACAAGGTCCTGGTAGACTCCCTGTTATTTAAAAACAACACTTGCATGTCTATTGCCACCGATGAATATACCACGATTATGAGGGCAAGAATGCTCCTCCTAGAAGGAACATCGTTGGGAGGTCACAAGCGATGTCTTTTTCATCACAGAATCTCCGTGACGAACAGTAAAAAGAAATTCGCGAACAAAATCGTTCGGATCAAAAAACATCTTGTCTATGAATATCAGATTCCAGAAAACACCACAAACGTAACGAATTTTATTTATTTATTTCCTAATTAATTTATTAACTCCTTTCCGTAATCTTTCGATCGAATCGGACACGCTTAATACTAATATTTTTCTATGCTGTATTGTGATGTTAATAATATTATTGAAACCATATCGAAAGATAGTGCAATTGAGTTCGGATAGATATTTGCGCACAAATAAATCAAATACCGATCGGGATTTGATCCGAAGACCGATTCTAGTGAAATCCGATTCGATCCGATTTCTAGTCGAAAGCCTTACCTCACAACCATGGAGGCCGTCTATGTGTATTAGTGCAGAGGGAGTACGGCTACTACCCGTGGCCTCTACCCTAGCGATTTTGTCTTGGGTATGCTCGGTATGAACCGTCTACGGGTCGGAAGGGATGTGCTCATTATAGCATTTTTTCAGACTGATTCGTGGACGGTTCGAAAACTCGGGTATCATGGAGAGCATCAGTTTCTATGTTCCCGGTGACTGTCTCCGTCACCGACAGCATAGACTGTTTTTATCTCCCGGCTTGCAGAACTAACTTGCCAATGGTCATGCCGGTCGGGAAAGCTGTCTGTTGTTAAATAGAATGGCTTCGAATATTGATATATTTAACATCAATGAAGCACAATTTAGACGGCAAGCTTTGTTGCTGTTAGTCTGATTGTGCTTCATTGATGTTTAAATTGCTTAAATCTGCTTTTCTCATATTAATATTGTTCTCTTTTAAAAACGCTTTGAAATTTTAATTTTGTAACGTTTTTCAAATGAATAAATTGAATCGTGTTGAGTAGAAGTGATTGATGCCCTTAGTGAAGATGTTTTTAGTTGCAGATTGTTCTCAAATGTGCCATGCGTTTGGACGATCGATGTCTGAAAGAAAAGAACATCAACTGTCACGCCGTTGACTACATCAAACTTCTGGGCCCAAGAACCAAGCCCAGAGCCCGTCATCAAAGACGACCCAGAACGAGAAGACCCAGAAAAAAGTTTTACAAATCGTTTCAAGATTTCTCTGGTGAAGCAAATGCCACTATCATCAGTTCTACTACTCCGAGAACTTTTGAATTTAACAAAAAGGCAGCTCTAATATGCATGACCATTGCAACTAGTTTGTCTCTATTTGCTTGTCTTTGTGGGGGTTGCCTCCTGGCCTTTGCAATTAGAGGGTTTTCGCGTTTAAAGGGTATACAATAATTGCACAAACAATGCCGTAGCGTTCAGGCAAATACACTGTGACAAAAGACTTGAATAGGTACAGAGTAAATATTGTACCTACACAAGAATGAGAAGTATCTCTACTGCTTATCTCTACTTCTTAACCCCTTTCGCGTTGGATAATAATTGCACAAATAATGCCGCGTTGCAGCAAATACATTGCGTTGAAAGACTTGAATAGATACTGAGGTAATAATGTACCTAATTAAGGATGAGATTGATATCTCTACTGCTTGTGATTTATAACCCCTTTCGCATTCTAAGGGTGGTTAATAATGTATAGACAATGCCACAGCGTTGAAGCAAATATATTGCGTTGAAAGACTTGAATAGATACTGAGGTAATAATGTACCTAATTAAGGATGAGATTGATATCTCTACTGCTTGTGACTTATAACCCTTTCGCATTCTAAGGGTGGTTAATAATGTATAGACAATGCCACAGCGTTGAAGCAAATATATTGTGACGAAAGATTGAACAGATACAGAGTTCATAATGTAACTAAACAAGGATGAGATTGATATCTCTACCGCTTATGTCTTATAATCCCTTTCGCGTTCTAAGATTGGATATTAAATGTACAAATAATGACAGCGTTGAGGCAAATACATTGCGACCAAAGACTTGAATAGATACGGAGTTAATAATCTACCTAAACAAGGATGAGATTGATATCTCTACTACTTATGACCTATGACACCTTTAATTTTTCTTCGTGACATTTGCATTTAAACGTCGCGTTCTAAGGGTGTAATATTGTACAAACAATGCCGTAAGTAACGAAGAACTTGAAGAGATACAGAGTTAATAAAATATTAAAACAAGAATGAGATTGTTATCTCTATTGCTAATCCCTTTCATATTTCCTCGTGACTTTTGCATTTAAATTGTAGCAATCTAAGAGTGGATAATAATTGTACAAACAATGCCATAGCGTTGAGGCAAATACACTGCGACGAAGGACTTGAAGAGGACAGAGTTAATAATGTACCTGCAAAATAATGAGATTGACACATCTATTGCTTATCACTTATGATCCCTACCATTTAGATAGTCGCTTTTTAAGGGTGGACAAAAATTGCACAAACAATGCCATAGCAAGTAGCAATGCCGTAGTGTCGACGCAAATATATTGCGACAAAAAAATAAACATTACATTGATGATGATGAATGAAAAAATATACATTACATTGATGATGATGAATGAAAAAATAAACATTACATTGATGATGATGAATGAAAAAATAAACATTACATTGATGATGAGGAATGATAAAATAATATATACATTACGTTGATGATGACGAATGAAAAAATATACATTATATTGATGATGATGAATGAAAAAATATACATTACATTGATGATGATGAATGATAAAATATACATTACATTGATGATGGTGAATTAGCGATGAGTAGGTTCAGCCGGAATGGGTTCTTGAACTCGAGTCCTTTGCGGGAAGTGGTTCCCACTCCCACTCCCTTTTCAAACCGACTACTCTCAGAGAACCCTGTCCCGGACTCGAACTTGCTCGAGCCCGCAACGGAGCGCGGACTCGGGCCCGAACGCGGAACTCGGACCCGGACCGGGGCGGGAATCCGAATCGGACCCAAGCCCGAAACTCGGCGGTAGTCGCAGCGGTCCGAGCCACTCGCACTCCAGGCCTGGGTTCGCCGGCTAGTGCGTCTCGGTCCGAGCTAGTCGCGAGTCGGGTGCAGGTACTGCAGGTCGCGCGTTTGAGTTCTTTTTCTTTTCAAACCCTGCGTTCAAACTGGACCGGACCGAAACTCGAAGCCGGAACTCAAGCTCGGAATTTGGAGCTCGGGAATTCGAATGCCTCCCACCTACGACCCCGACCTATGAAAATGTATAAACTGTTTAAATGGAGTTCTACAAATTAAAATTGACAAGAATAAATAAGAATGTAATGTTATAAAATAAAATTGAATTAATTATAATTCGATTATGACATTCGGTCAATTCTGAGTTACAACGGTAATTTCTGAGTTATTGCCTAACAGACTAATTATTCATCTATCACGCCGCCGCCGCTTTTCCACAGGAGTAGGCAGAGAATAAATGAATGACAAATAACTCTATCACGGTACACACTTCTTGCTTCAAGCAAATTCTTGCCCATTCAGTACAAATCATAAATTTTTAATATTAAAATAAAACAATTACTTTGTTCAAAATCACGGAATTTCATTCTTATGACAAACCGGTTTCGCTTAGCGTAAGCCTCATTGGGATACAAAATTAAACAATAAATAAATGCATTTACGAGCATAGTATATATTTCAATATACATAAACAATATATAGTAACAAAAAAAATTGATGAAATAAAAATAGGTTACACATAAATTATAACAAAGGAATAACGGTTAGAGATTATTACGCATTTTGTAAATATGCAGATTATTATTTTCACCCATATAAAAAAATATATATATTAAATATGCATTTAAAAAAATATATATATGTTAAATATGCATTTTTTACGATTTATGTTTGTTTAAATATATATACATATTTTAAAAAGAATCAAAATAATAATCTTAAAATTTACAAAATGTGTAATAATCTCTAACCAGTAGACTTGTTAACTCGGAAATGACCGTTGAATGTATGTCATGTAAGTAAATTGAACAATGATTTCATGCGGAGTCCAAATTATCTAAGAATTTCCTTCTTAACATTGTGCGTTACTCCGTACAGTCTTTCTCCGTTTTTGTAACATGGTCTTACATTTGATATGATTTTCACGGCCAAAAGTATAAAAGTGATTTATTTTTGGGGTATTATGCCGCGTTGCACTATCTCCTTCTTTGGACAGACGTGTGGCACACATCTTTTTTGATGATGGACACTGTAACGCCGTTCGAAACGTTGGCTAAAGAAAATAAAATAAAATAAATACCCCAAAAATAATGTCTTACCATTTTTTTTAAACAATTGATTTAAGTTTTTTTAGAAAAAAATGTGTTGATATTCAATTCTATTTTATTTATGTATAATATTATAGGTGATGTAAAATGATGCTTTATACCTAATACATATATCGGACGTTCTGAGTCAAATTAATATGTTTTGTACTAGAGATAACAACTTCTCAAATTTTTAAGACGATCGACATTAATATTTTTTGATAAAATCATTATCGTTTCTGTATCCTGTAAATATGATGCCATAATATCGTATTACACTATTAATACTTATCGCGCCTCTTGAAATGTGAGACGTATGCAAACGATTAGTTAAGTTAATGGATTTTCGGCCTTATCTAAACATTTAAAAATAATATCCTTTGTTCAAGTCCGTGAGGAGATAAGGATGATCACCAGTAAATTAGAATAATAATTGAGAAATTTCATGACTTTATTTGATTTATTACTGCTTACGCGTGTGCTAAAATTGTCATTCCTTGGGAATTATACAGCCGTCTCGCATTAATCGTCGCCCTGTAGGCTGGACACGGCGCGAATGGATTTCGTTAATCTTCGTCAAAATGAACCCGTGCGTCTCGGCTCGGTGCGCCGCAACAACACTCAGTGCTCAGTCCGCACCAGAGAACTCGGACCCGGGACCCACTCCTTGAACTCGAGTTCTTTTAAAAGGAACCATGTCTCGGAGTCCTCCGGCAAAATGCAGAACTTACCCATCTCTATGGTGAATGAAAAAATATACATTACATTGATGATGATGAATGAAAAAATATACATTACATTGATGATGATGAATGAAAAAATATACATTACATTGATGATGATGAATGAAAAAATATACATAACATTGATGATGATGAATGAAAAAATATACATTACATTGATGATGATGAATGAAAAAATATACATTACATTGATGATGATGAATGAAAAAATATACATTGCATTGATGATGATGAATGAAAAAATATGCATTACATTGATGATGATGAATGAAAAAATATGCATTACATTGATGATGATGAATGAAAAAATATACATTACATTGATGATGATGAATGAAAAAATATACATTACATTGATGATGATGAATGAAAAAATATACATTACATTGATGATGATGAATGAAAAAATATACATTACATTGATGACGATGAAAGATAAAATATACATTACATTGATGGTGATGAATGATAAAATATACATTACATTGATGATGATGAATGATAAAATATACATTACATTGATGGTGATGAATGATAAAATATACATTACATTGATAATGATGAATGAAAAAATAATCATTACATTGATGATGATGAATGATAAAATATACATTACATTGATGATGATGATGAATGAAAAAATAATCATTACATTGATGATGATGAATGATAAAATATACATTACATTGATGATGATGAATGATAAAATATACATTACATTGATGATGATGAATGAAAAAATATACATTACATTGATGATGATGAATGAAAAAATATACATTACATTGATGATTATGAATGAAAAAATATACATTACATTGATGGTGATGAATGATAAAATATACATTACATTGATGATGATGAATGAAAAAATATACATTACATTGATGGTGATGAATGATAAAATATACATTACATTGATGATGATGATGAATGAAAAAATAATCATTACATTGATGATGATGAATGATAAAATATACATTACATTGATGATGGTGAATGAAAAAATATACATTACATTGATGATGATGAATGATAAAATATACATTACATTGATGATGATGAATGAAAAAATAATCATTACATTGATGATGATGAATGATAAAATATACATTACATTGATGATGGTGAATGAAAAAATATACATTACATTGATGATGATGAATGAAAAAATATACATTACATTGATGATGATGAATGAAAAAATATACATTACATTGATGATGATGAATGAAAAAATATACATTACATTGATGATGATGAATGATAAAATATACATTACATTGATGATGGTGAATGAAAAAATATACATTACATTGATGATGATGAATGAAAAAATATACATTACATTGATGATGATGAATGAAAAAATATACATTACATTGATGATGATGAATGAAAAAATATACATTACATTGATGATGATGAATGAAAAAATATACATTACATTGATGATTATGAATGAAAAAATATACATTACATTGATGGTGATGAATGATAAAATATACATTACATTGATGATGATGAATGATAAAATATACATTACATTGATGGTGATGAATGATAAAATATACATTACATTGATAATGATGAATGAAAAAATAATCATTACATTGATGATGATGAATGATAAAATATACATTACATTGATGATGATGATGAATGAAAAAATAATCATTACATTGATGATGATGAATGATAAAATATACATTACATTGATGATGATGAATGATAAAATATACATAACATTGATGATGGTGAATGAAAAAATATACATTACATTGATGATGATGAATGAAAAAATATACATTACATTGATGATGATGAATGAAAAAATTTACATTACATTGATGATGATGAATGAAAAAATATACATTACATTGATGATGATGAAAGATAAAATATACATTACATTGATGGTGATGAATGATAAAATATACATTACATTGATGATGATGAATGATAAAATATACATTACATTGATGGTGATGAATGATAAAATATACATTACATTGATGATGATGAATGATAAAATATACATTACATTGACGATTACGAATGAAAAAAAATTACAATTTTTTTTGTGTATACATATATATATTTTATTTTGTACCCGAAGCTTGTAAACACGTATTCATAAAAATTTTTCCGTCATCTAATTTTGTAAGTCCATTTAACTAGATATTTTAAGGAATCGTGTATTTTATTGTAAGTATAAAAGTTACGTAAATAAACAAATGTTATTTTTATTGATTTTTGTTTTTTTTTAAAGAGAAGGTATTATAAAAGGAACGAAAGATTATTTCAGTAGGAATAATATTAATATTAAAAAAACATGTACAGCTTCACATACTTGACGATGCCAAAGATCACCACCCCAAGAGGTTCGCTATTTTTTAGAATTTAAAGTCAACAGGTTTTTATCAAACCATAATTTTAGTTCATTGATGTCTGTATTTGCCATGTTATTTAATTCAGACCAAGTGTTTGCTTTTAGTAGTAGGACTGTATCGTCAGCGTAGGAGACAATGTCTCCATATTTGGAAACATGGAATATATCCCTACAATATTTATCAAAGAATGTATCAAAGTAATTGCTCTTCCATTATCCAAACTTTTTAATCTATCTTTATCTAGTGGAATTTTTCCTGATAAGTGGAAAATTAGTTATTTGTCTCCAATTTTCAAAAAGGGTGATAAAAGTGATGTTTGTAATTACAGACCTATATGTATTCAATCCACCATACCGAAACTCTTTGAAAGCCTAATACTTGACAAACTTTTTACACAAATAAAACCTGTTATATCACCTCACCAGTTTGGATTTATGCCAGGTAGAAGTACTCTTTCCAACTTAATTATTTATGAAAATTTTATAAACAATGCTTTTAAAGAAAAAAAACAAGTGGACACTGTTTATACTGATTTCAGTAAAGCATTTGATACAGTTTCCCATGAAATCTTAATTTGGAAATTAGGAAAGCTTGGTATACGCGGCAATATATTAGCCTGGTTTAAAAGCTATCTTACTGGAAGACAACAGATAGTTAGAATTAAATCCTCCCTGTCAGAAAAAATTAATGCAACAAGTGGAGTTCCACAGGGTTCACACCTTGGCCCAATCTTATTTATCTTGTTTATAAATGATCTTACAAAAATATTTCATGATGTGTCTATCTTACTTTTTGCTGATGACCTCAAAATTTTTAAAATTATTGAAAATATTTATCATTGCAACATTCTTCAAGATAATATCAACAAATTGTTAATTTGGTGTATGGAAAATAGACTTTATTTAAATATCTCAAAATGTCAAATTGTTAGATTTTCTAGAATAAAAAATCCGGTGATATTTAATTACAACATTGATAACAATGCTCTTCAAACATTAATGCAAATTAAAGACTTGGGCATCACTTTTCAATCAAATCTTTCATTTGTTAACCACATAACAGAAATCTGTAATAAGGGCTTAAAAATGTTGGGGTTTATAACTAGGCTAACTAGAAACTTTAACAATATAAAGTGTATTAAAATGTTATATTTTGCTTATGTTAGAAGCCAACTTGAGTACAATTCTCCTGTCTGGAATCCTCATTATAATATGCACGTACAAGCTGTTGAAAGAATACAAAACAAATTCTTACGTTTTCTTAATTTTAAAATGGGTATTCCAGCAAATATGTTAAACTACAACACAATTTTAAACGATATGAATATGCTTAAATTGTCAGACAGAAGAATTTTCACTGACTTGGTATTTTTATATAAAATTCTAAATGATTTAGTTGATAGTCCGGTATTACTTGAAATGATAAGCTTCCGAATTCCACTTCGTAATACTAGAAGTCAGGATTTATTTCAGTGCGGAAATTCTGGGACTAACTACCATATGTATTCCTCTTTGCCCAGAATACTAATGGAGGGAAACAATTATACCAAGTCAGTGGACATCTTCAATTTATCTTTGAATAAATATAAAATATTGTTATTGAGGCGGTTCAGTTATGTACAATAAAATGTTTTTTCTATGCTATATATGTAAAAGCCCCGAAAAAGGGCGTTTATTTATAAATAAATAAATATATCTTTGACATAAACAATAAATAACAATGGTCCCAAAACTGTACCTTGGGGTATTGAAAAGTCGCTTTATTTTGAATCGCTGACTTGATTGAGTAATCTTACTTGTTGAAGTCTTTTATGTAAATAACTACTTATCCATGCTAAGACTTTTCCACTAATTCCTACTGATTTTAATTTATTTATTAATTTTTGATGTGATATTCTGTCGAAGGCTTTTTTAAGGTCTATAAATATTCCGTTACATTTTTTATGGGAATCTAGGGCCGCATATAAATAATTGGTTATTTTTGCTATGGCATCATAAGGACTTGTATTTTTTTTTTAATCCGAATTGGTTATTATTAATTATTTTATTTTCTTCTAAGAATGTCCATATTTGGTTTTTTTAAATTTTTTCGTATATTTTTGATATATTTGATAGAAGGGAAATCGGGCGGTAATTTTGTGGATCTTTACGACAGTCTGTTTTATAAATGGGGGTTATAATTGTTCTTTTATAATTATTGGGAAATTCGCCATTTGCTAGACTTAGGTTTATTATAAGCGTTATGGGGAGAATTAAGTATGTTTTCATCGATTTTATTGTCGTAGTGCCTACGTTATCAAAGCCGGGGGCAGAATCTCCTTTTAGTTCCGAAATAGTTCTGTCGATATCGGCTTCTGTGATTGGGTGAAATTTATCATTTTGACATTGTTATTTGTTGTGGATTAGATATATTAGTCGTATTTATGGATTTTGCTCACTGGATGTCCACTCACCTGGTATAAATGTTTCCCTCCATTAGTATTCTGGGCAAAAGGGAATATATATGGTAGTTAGTCCCATCTCTATGGTGAATGAAAAAATATACATTACATTGATGATGATGAATGAAAAAATATACATTACATTGATGATGATGAATGAAAAAATATACATTACATTGATGATGATGAATGAAAAAATATACATAACATTGATGATGATGAATGAAAAAATATACATTACATTGATGATGATGAATGAAAAAATATACATTACATTGATGATGATGAATGAAAAAATATACATTGCATTGATGATGATGAATGAAAAAATATGCATTACATTGATGATGATGAATGAAAAAATATGCATTACATTGATGATGATGAATGAAAAAATATACATTACATTGATGATGATGAATGAAAAAATATACATTACATTGATGATGATGAATGAAAAAATATACATTACATTGATGATGATGAATGAAAAAATATACATTACATTGATGACGATGAAAGATAAAATATACATTACATTGATGGTGATGAATGATAAAATATACATTACATTGATGATGATGAATGATAAAATATACATTACATTGATGGTGATGAATGATAAAATATACATTACATTGATAATGATGAATGAAAAAATAATCATTACATTGATGATGATGAATGATAAAATATACATTACATTGATGATGATGATGAATGAAAAAATAATCATTACATTGATGATGATGAATGATAAAATATACATTACATTGATGATGATGAATGATAAAATATACATTACATTGATGATGATGAATGAAAAAATATACATTACATTGATGATGATGAATGAAAAAATATACATTACATTGATGATTATGAATGAAAAAATATACATTACATTGATGGTGATGAATGATAAAATATACATTACATTGATGATGATGAATGAAAAAATATACATTACATTGATGGTGATGAATGATAAAATATACATTACATTGATGATGATGATGAATGAAAAAATAATCATTACATTGATGATGATGAATGATAAAATATACATTACATTGATGATGGTGAATGAAAAAATATACATTACATTGATGATGATGAATGATAAAATATACATTACATTGATGATGATGAATGAAAAAATAATCATTACATTGATGATGATGAATGATAAAATATACATTACATTGATGATGGTGAATGAAAAAATATACATTACATTGATGATGATGAATGAAAAAATATACATTACATTGATGATGATGAATGAAAAAATATACATTACATTGATGATGATGAATGAAAAAATATACATTACATTGATGATGATGAATGATAAAATATACATTACATTGATGATGGTGAATGAAAAAATATACATTACATTGATGATGATGAATGAAAAAATATACATTACATTGATGATGATGAATGAAAAAATATACATTACATTGATGATGATGAATGAAAAAATATACATTACATTGATGATGATGAATGAAAAAATATACATTACATTGATGATTATGAATGAAAAAATATACATTACATTGATGGTGATGAATGATAAAATATACATTACATTGATGATGATGAATGATAAAATATACATTACATTGATGGTGATGAATGATAAAATATACATTACATTGATAATGATGAATGAAAAAATAATCATTACATTGATGATGATGAATGATAAAATATACATTACATTGATGATGATGATGAATGAAAAAATAATCATTACATTGATGATGATGAATGATAAAATATACATTACATTGATGATGATGAATGATAAAATATACATAACATTGATGATGGTGAATGAAAAAATATACATTACATTGATGATGATGAATGAAAAAATATACATTACATTGATGATGATGAATGAAAAAATTTACATTACATTGATGATGATGAATGAAAAAATATACATTACATTGATGATGATGAATGAAAAAATATACATTACATTGATGATTATGAATGAAAAAATATACATTACATTGATGGTGATGAATGATAAAATATACATTACATTGATGATGATGAATGAAAAAATATACATTACATTGATGGTGATGAATGATAAAATATACATTTTATTGATGATGATGATGAATGAAAAAATAATCATTACATTGATGATGATGAATGATAAAATATACATTACATTGATGATGGTGAATGAAAAAATATACATTACATTGATGATGATGAATGATAAAATATACATTACATTGATGATGATGAATGAAAAAATAATCATTACATTGATGATGATGAATGATAAAATATACATTACATTGATGATGGTGAATGAAAAAATATACATTACATTGATGATGATGAATGAAAAAATATACATTACATTGATGATGATGAATGAAAAAATATACATTACATTGATGATGATGAATGAAAAAATATACATTACATTGATGATGATGAATGATAAAATATACATTACATTGATGATGGTGAATGAAAAAATATACATTACATTGATGATGATGAATGAAAAAATATACATTACATTGATGATGATGAATGAAAAAATATACATTACATTGATGATGATGAATGAAAAAATATACATTACATTGATGATGATGAATGAAAAAATATACATTACATTGATGATTATGAATGAAAAAATATACATTACATTGATGGTGATGAATGATAAAATATACATTACATTGATGATGATGAATGATAAAATATACATTACATTGATGGTGATGAATGATAAAATATACATTACATTGATAATGATGAATGAAAAAATAATCATTACATTGATGATGATGAATGATAAAATATACATTACATTGATGATGATGATGAATGAAAAAATAATCATTACATTGATGATGATGAATGATAAAATATACATTACATTGATGATGATGAATGATAAAATATACATAACATTGATGATGGTGAATGAAAAAATATACATTACATTGATGATGATGAATGAAAAAATATACATTACATTGATGATGATGAATGAAAAAATTTACATTACATTGATGATGATGAATGAAAAAATATACATTACATTGATGATGATGAAAGATAAAATATACATTACATTGATGGTGATGAATGATAAAATATACATTACATTGATGATGATGAATGATAAAATATACATTACATTGATGGTGATGAATGATAAAATATACATTACATTGATGATGATGAATGATAAAATATACATTACATTGACGATTACGAATGAAAAAAAATTACAATTTTTTTTGTGTATACATATATATATTTTATTTTGTACCCGAAGCTTGTAAACACGTATTCATAAAAATTTTTCCGTCATCTAATTTTGTAAGTCCATTTAACTAGATATTTTAAGGAATCGTGTATTTTATTGTAAGTATAAAAGTTACGTAAATAAACAAATGTTATTTTTATTGATTTTTGTTTTTTTTTAAAGAGAAGGTATTATAAAAGGAACGAAAGATTATTTCAGTAGGAATAATATTAATATTAAAAAAACATGTACAGCTTCACATACTTGACGATGCCAAAGATCACCACCCCAAGAGGTTCGCTATTTTTTAGAATTTAAAGTCAACAGGTTTTTATCAAACCATAATTTTAGTTCATTGATGTCTGTATTTGCCATGTTATTTAATTCAGACCAAGTGTTTGCTTTTAGTAGTAGGACTGTATCGTCAGCGTAGGAGACAATGTCTCCATATTTGGAAACATGGAATATATCCCTACAATATTTATCAAAGAATGTATCAAAGTAATTGCTCTTCCATTATCCAAACTTTTTAATCTATCTTTATCTAGTGGAATTTTTCCTGATAAGTGGAAAATTAGTTATTTGTCTCCAATTTTCAAAAAGGGTGATGAAAGTGATGTTTGTAATTACAGACCTATATGTATTCAATCCACCATACCGAAACTCTTTGAAAGCCTAATACTTGACAAACTTTTTACACAAATAAAACCTGTTATATCACCTCACCAGTTTGGATTTATGCCAGGTAGAAGTACTCTTTCCAACTTAATTATTTATGAAAATTTTATAAACAATGCTTTTAAAGAAAAAAAACAAGTGGACACTGTTTATACTGATTTCAGTAAAGCATTTGATACAGTTTCCCATGAAATCTTAATTTGGAAATTAGGAAAGCTTGGTATACGCGGCAATATATTAGCCTGGTTTAAAAGCTATCTTACTGGAAGACAACAGATAGTTAGAATTAAATCCTCCCTGTCAGAAAAAATTAATGCAACAAGTGGAGTTCCACAGGGTTCACACCTTGGCCCAATCTTATTTATCTTGTTTATAAATGATCTTACAAAAATATTTCATGATGTATCTATCTTACTTTTTGCTGATGACCTCAAAATTTTTAAAATTATTGAAAATATTTATCATTGCAACATTCTTCAAGATAATATCAACAAATTGTTAATTTGGTGTATGGAAAATAGACTTTATTTAAATATCTCAAAATGTCAAATTGTTAGATTTTCTAGAATAAAAAATCCGGTGATATTTAATTACAACATTGATAACAATGCTCTTCAAACATTAATGCAAATTAAAGACTTGGGCATCACTTTTCAATCAAATCTTTCATTTGTTAACCACATAACAGAAATCTGTAATAAGGGCTTAAAAATGTTGGGGTTTATAACTAGGCTAACTAGAAACTTTAACAATATAAAGTGTATTAAAATGTTATATTTTGCTTATGTTAGAAGCCAACTTGAGTACAATTCTCCTGTCTGGAATCCTCATTATAATATGCACGTACAAGCTGTTGAAAGAATACAAAACAAATTCTTACGTTTTCTTAATTTTAAAATGGGTATTCCAGCAAATATGTTAAACTACAACACAATTTTAAACGATATGAATATGCTTAAATTGTCAGACAGAAGAATTTTCACTGACTTGGTATTTTTATATAAAATTCTAAATGATTTAGTTGATAGTCCGGTATTACTTGAAATGATAAGCTTCCGAATTCCACTTCGTAATACTAGAAGTCAGGATTTATTTCAGTGCGGAAATTCTGGGACTAACTACCATATGTATTCCTCTTTGCCCAGAATACTAATGAAGGGAAACAATTATACCAAGTCAGTGGACATCTTCAATTTATCTTTGAATAAATATAAAATATTGTTATTGAGGCGGTTCAGTTATGTACAATAAAATGTTTTTTCTATGCTATATATGTAAAAGCCCCGAAAAAGGGCGTTTATTTATAAATAAATAAATAAATAAATATATCTTTGACATAAACAATAAATAACAATGGTCCCAAAACTGTACCTTGGGGTATTGAAAAGTCGCTTTATTTTGAATCGCTGACTTGATTGAGTAATCTTACTTGTTGAAGTCTTTTATGTAAATAACTACTTATCCATGCTAAGACTTTTCCACTAATTCCTACTGATTTTAATTTATTTATTAATTTTTGATGTGATATTCTGTCGAAGGCTTTTTTAAGGTCTATAAATATTCCGTTACATTTTTTATGGGAATCTAGGGCCGCATATAAATAATTGGTTATTTTTGCTATGGCATCATAAGGACTTGTATTTTTTTTTTAATCCGAATTGGTTATTATTAATTATTTTATTTTCTTCTAAGAATGTCCATATTTGGTTTTTTTAAATTTTTTCGTATATTTTTGATATATTTGATAGAAGGGAAATCGGGCGGTAATTTTGTGGATCTTTACGACAGTCTGTTTTATAAATGGGGGTTATAATTGTTCTTTTATAATTATTGGGAAATTCGCCATTTGCTAGACTTAGGTTTATTATAAGCGTTATGGGGAGAATTAAGTATGTTTTCATCGATTTTATTGTCGTAGTGCCTACGTTATCAAAGCCGGGGGCAGAATCTCCTTTTAGTTCCGAAATAGTTCTGTCGATATCGGCTTCTGTGATTGGGTGAAATTTATCATTTTGACATTGTTATTTGTTGTGGATTAGATATATTAGTCGTATTTATGGATTTTGCTCACTGGATGTCCACTCACCTGGTATAAATGTTTCCCTCCATTAGTATTCTGGGCAAAAGGGAATATATATGGTAGTTAGTCCCAGAATTTCAGCACTGGAATAAAGCCTGACTTCTAGGTATTATCAATTATTCTTATTATTCATATGTAAAAACCCCGGAAAAGAACGTTAATAAATAAAATTAAACATATTTAACGCGAATAAAACGGGAGGAACGGGAATCGACGGAGACGGTGAGAGAAATGAAAGGCATCCGTGTTGGTTGCGAGTCCAGTCGTTTATTGTATCATGACCTACGTAGCTGAGGTCGTTCGATGTATTATGAAGATGTCGGAGTGCCGTAGAGTGAGGCGTTGCGGGTGCACGGTCATGATGAGTGATGCAGGTCGGAGATGCTGTGGTGGAGCAGGCCACGGGCCTGCAGGTCACCAGAGTGTTGCTCGACGCTCGTTGCGGAGAGGACCTGATCGTCCAGGCCGTTGCTCGACGCGCGTTGTGGAGATGAACGGCGGTGACTCGGTGAGTGGAGCCACCGGCAGATAGTCCTGGTGATGTCCACGTAAGAAGCTGCCCTGGAGTGATGAACGGCGGTGACTCGGTGAGTGGAGCCACCAGCGTGATGCTCGACACCGTGGTGGTGGAGGATGACCTCTTCTTCCTGCTCGACGCGCGTTGCGGAGATGAACGGCGGTGACTCGGTGAGTGGAGTCACCGGCAGATAGTCCTTGTGACGTCCACGAAGGAAGCTGCCCTGGAAGAGAGCTGATGAACGGGGAACTCGGAGTTACACGATGGTTCGCTGAATAGAGGCGAATTGATGGCTGACTAGAGACTGACTTGAACTGAACTGAATTGAACAAGTTTGTAGTTTAGTGCGCCGCTTTATATAAGAGCGAGCGGCCGAGTAACTTTCCACTCGCTGGCAATACGTGTGCTGGAAGGTGCTAGTATTTACTCGGCACTGTGGTCGTAAATGCACGCTTGAGTCTCGACCTTTCGCGAAGGTGGCGAAATTATTATTCACCCGAGAAGGTACCTCGTACTGATAGCAGCATACCGGCGTAGGTAAATAAGTAGGTACTGCGCGCAGTGTGAATTGCAAGTACTGGCGGCTGTAGATCTTTCTCGCGATTTCTTTGAATGGCGGAAATAGTTGAATGAACGCCACAAACATATATATAGCTTCAATTTATCTCTAAACAAATATAAATATTGTAACTGAGACAGTTCAATTATTAAATTACCTGTTTTTCTCTCTTTCTATTTATTATCAATATATCTATACTCATCTCTATTTTATTAATATTTTTCGAATCTCTTTTAAGTGCTCAATATTTTAGTATCCAACCGAATCCTATGTTTGTACACCTACACATATAGATGATCCAGAAGTATTATGTAATTGTTCCTATTATATACTTACCTATTGCATAATGTTATTCTATTTTTGTTATAATTAGTGTAACTCGCTCATCAAGCACAAGAACTAGCTTCTTCTTTGGTGAGAATGAAATTTCAAATAATTTCTGTACCGATATGTAATTTATATAACACCACTGTACACTTATTTATCTATATTAAGTAAATAATAAAAAATGTACAATAAATACAGTATATTTCTTACTATTCATATGTAAAAGCCCCGAAAAATTCCTTGAGGAAAATAATTCCCCTCAGGGCCTATGTCATCTGGGATGCTGTGTGGAGGGTGAATAAAACATATTTACCGTAAATAATACGTATTTACCGTAAATAAAATATATTTATCGTAATTTAATTTATTTATTAACGGTCTTTTACGGGGCCATATGAATAGTAAGAATTAAATAGTATTTTCTGTACATAATTGAACTGACTCAGAAACAATTAAAAATATATATATTTAAAAATAGTTTAAAGATAAATTGAAGATTTCCACTGACTTGGTATAATTGCTTGGTGTAACTCTAAGTGACCAGCTCAGGTACGGGGGCACCATCGAAGCCAGAGTTAAGTTAGCCTTTCAGAAACTGGGCGTACTGTACAGGATCCGCAGATACTCACAACTACTAACCCTGTACAAATCGCAAGTGCACCCCACGGTTGAATTTGGCAGCCGCCTCTGGTCTGGAGCTCCAAAATACCTAAAGCAAGCCTTTGACTCTGTGCAGAAACGGGCGGTCCGTTTGAATTAACTAACGGATTGTAATCTGTAGAGCACAGGCATCAGGTGGGAATGCTGTCCTTGTTCTACCGATATAACAATGGAAGACGCTCCGAGGAACTAGCGTCATTAATCCCCTCGGCACCGGTGCATAGTCGGGAAACACGCCAAACACCCGCCGAACTGTACACGGTTGGCATTAGTCACATGAGAACGGGTCGTTTTTACAACTCGTTCTTGAGTTCAACAGTTCGGCTGTGGAACGATTTGCCGGCCTTTGTGTTTCCTCCCTACTACAAAATGGGTCTTGAAGAGTCTTGAAGTCTTGTATACAGAAACCATCGCAGGCATGGGCACATCAAATCCCAAAACTTTCATCACAATCGGATGAACGATTAGTAATTCATAATTTCATGATGCCGGAATTCACATAGAAACCATCGCGGGCATGCGCACATCAAATTCATATGTATATATATTTTTTTTATCACTCTAAATAACTTACCTGAGATGGTTCTGAGTTGCTTTCATTCCGAGTTGTCCGGTCACCATTCTCAACATTCCCTCGGTGAAAGAGTACGATTCAGAATCGAAACGTTGCTTGAAATGGCTTTAGCTCTATTTGGTTGCCATATCTGGATGGTCAGGCACTACACAATCTACCCCTTCCACTCCCATCAGCCTCACACACACCCCTATTGGAATAGATTTAATAAATTATTTTCAAATGATCCTTTTTGACGATTTCTCTTTGGACAAAAAATTGAGTAGTGATTGAAAAAGGTTTAAGGCGGCGCTTCTCCGCTCAAAAAAAAAGAAGATGGAGAGTTATGTAACTACTAATTACGAATGTTGTACAGAGCGCGCTAATATTTTAGATGATAAAATTGAAGCGAAAATTGTGAATTTGCTTAATAAAACATGACTCGTTTAAAATAGAGCGAAAATCTCGTAGAAGGCATCTAAGTAACATTAAGAATTTTTTCACAAATATAACTTGTAAAATAATAGAAATAGACGTGTTTTTAATAATTTTTGGAGCATCCCTTGCGATTTTTTTTCTACCGAGGGAATTTCGTATAATTTGCGTTTTGGCGTGGAACGTATCTATCATCGTCAAAAATAACATATATTTACTTCAAATGTTTAAGGGAGATATGTAAGAAATCGGTAGAAATTCGGGTAGCGGCGGCTTAAATGGCCTTTGATTTTGGTAGTAGATAGTACCATATTACCTAAATTCTTTACCATTTCCTGTTCACCATTAAATTCACATCATGGCATCAAACATGACCAACGTCATAACATTTTTATCTGTGTATATTAAATATTTATACTAAGTACCGAATTTACATACATTAAAAATATTTATAAAATTGAAAAAAAACGTGTCTCCAATCGTGTGACCAATACTCAATTAAGAAGTGGCCTTGACAAAAATCGGCTATAAGGAAAAAAATAATAATTATATAAAAAAAGAATATTTATGTTATCGATAGATTAGTGTAGAAATGATATGAGTTCATAAAAAATGTTGTTATAAAAACTTTATACATATTATGAGAATGTACTTAGTAAAAAGCAGTAGTTAAAAAAATGATTTTACAATAGTGATGTTACAAGAATGTACTTATAAAACATATTATAAAAAATGTTGTTACATAAATTACGTTGTAATGTTTTCGTTATTTATTTTTGGGGTGTTATGCCGTGTTGCGCTACCTCTTTCTTTAGCCAACGTTTTGGACAGCGTTACAGTGTCCATCATCAGGGCAGATGATGATGGACACTGTAACGCTATCCGAAACGATGGCTAAATAAGGAGGTAGCGCAACACGGCGTAACACCCCAAAAATACTTTTGGCCGTGAAAACCTAACATCAAACGTACGTTGCAATGGCACTATCCGAATTTCTTTCAAATCTCCCTTGAACATTTGAAGTTTTTAAGCTCTTAAAAAAATATGTTATTTTTGAAGATAATATCTAAACAACCCCCACACCGAAACACCAATTTTATGAAATTCCCTCGATAGAAAAAAATCGCAAAATATGCTACAAATATTTTTTTTATTTTCAAGCCTGTCTCTATTATTTAACAAGTTATATGTATGAAAAAATTCGCAGTGTTTCTTTGAACGTTGTTTTAGACAACCCCCACTAGATTTGCTCTATTCTAAACAAGTCGTGTTTTATTAAACATTACCGCGCTCTCTCCAACATTCGTAATTACATATCTCTCCATCTTCTTCTTTTCGTGCTCGGGTACGGGGCCTTTTGTTTATTTATTTACAGACGTAAATATACTTTAAACAATAATTGCATCTCACAGTTAAATACAAGCATAAGTAATAAGTAAAATTAATTTTAAAAAGAAACAAAATGTGGCATTAGGTTGACATAGCTCAAACTCTACATACAAGTCTTGAAGGATATACGCGTACATAGAAAACGTATATACATAATTGTAGGTTAAATTAATATTTTCGTTATTTATTTTAGGGGTGTTGTACCGTGTTGCGCTACATCCTTATTTAGCCAACGTTTCGGACAGCGTTACAGTGTCCATCATCAGGGTAGATGAGTAAATGATATGTGAAAATGTGTGCTTATGTACGTAGAAGCGATACCGTGCTGCCAGCTCCACTTCTCTACGAGCTGGTGTTAGAGAATAATTCAAAATGGTTTTCTGCGTTAAGCTTTGAATCGGAGAATGAAACTTTGAATTGAAAAAATCGAAGCAGAACTTACCAAGCTCACCGATGCACTGGAGCATAATGGTTACCCAGCAAGGCAGACAAGGCAAATCATAATAGCCAAATCTGCACCAAACAAGGACAGAATTGAATAAAAGTTAAAATGTTGCACTTTCCTGCCTTATGTTCACAATGTGACATACAAAATTGCCAGGCTTCTGTTCATATATTTTATGTTTTGTCTCTTTATGTGTGTGTATATACAAGCTCATATAGTGTATTTTTGATCAGTTTATTTATATACCCTGATGATGATTGTGTTAAGCGAAACCAATCGGTTTTAAAAAAAATAAATAAAAAAACCGTGGTTATAAAAAAGTAATTGTTTTATTTCATAAAATACGACAAACCACAAAGTTACAGCTTTCTACCAAAATATTACACCACCATGTTTACATATCGGTTACCCTTTTCAAAATAACTTACGAACTATCTACATATTGGAGGTAAATAAGTACTTTATCTAATTGTTTGTGTAGCGATTGAACTCCTTTTTAATAAAAATTGTGAAAAATAAATATTTTATAATTTTTTTAAGCATTTCTTATTTTTGGAATTTTTTGAACCTATCCTCTTTCAGAGCTAACCGATTCAATTCGAACTGGTTTAAAATAATATTTTTACGCTCTGAATGTTTTTTCTGCAGTCCGTGTGTGTTGTCACTCCGAACAGTGTCTAGTTTAATAGAGATTTTATTAATATAAAAGGCAATACTTTAAATAAAACGTAAAATAAATATTTTTGAAATTTGAGTATAAGTAATCAAAAAAGTTATTTTGAGTGAAATTTTTTTTCGTAAGTACGGATAAAAAATGTTTATTTTTTGTGCTCCTACTTTGGTCATTGTAGATTTCGGTTACCACCTTTGGTCTGTAGCCCCTAGATATCTAGAAACCTGGCCCCCTAGCACAGTCGATCGATAAGGATTGATAGGATAATTTTCGGTAGCTTTTCATAGTTCCCTAGGACAACTGTACACACGTACACACAACAGTTGAGGTCGAATATATTAAGAACACTTAGTGATTGTGAATTTTATTGTTACTTATTCATTGGCGATCTGCAGTCATGCTAGAGAACCATGAGAAGTTACCGAAAGCTATCTTATCAATTCTCATCGATCGACCGTGCTAGGGGGTCTGAAAACACTGAACAACCATTGACTCTGCAAAAACGATGGATTCTTATTTTTAACGGATGGATTTGATTTCATTGTAACGCAGATGACAAGTGGGAAAGTTGTGTTTATTCTATCGGTATTCCAATGGAAAGCATTCCGAAAAATATTGTAATTGATCCTTTCAGCACCTACTCACATTGTAGGTATACACAACAGATACCTTTCGTAAGGAAATCGACTAGCTACGACTAGCTCTTGGGCTCAATAGATTGCAAAATGACCCACACGTATTTTTTGTGTTAATTATTCAAATAATTATCACAAATAATAAAAAATAAATAATATTTAATTAAATAAAGACAATATAAGCGAAACTCAATCGAAAATCTAAAAACAGAAAAATCAGAAAAAGATATTGACACCTCTGGGACTCGAGCGAGAGGTGTCAATATCTTTTTCTGATTTTTCTGTTTCCAGATTTTCGATTGAGTTTCGCTTATATTGTCTTCATTTAATTAAATATTACAATTTGAGGTTTTACTCATAAAGTTAAAATAATAATAAAAAAAATAAATACTTTAAAAATACATACATTAGAAGACAGACGTAAAATAAACGACTTAACATTTTTGACGTGATACCGTCTTATAAATCGATGAACGCCGGCAGCATGCACGAAAAAGCATGACTCATTGTCACGTTCCGCCTGAGCCGAGCTTACAAGCGAGAACGCGGAACAAGCGTTCGGCTTATGACGCATCTATCTCTCTTCCACTCCATCGTTATTTTATGACGTTATCACGTAAAACTATCGTCCGTAAACCGACTTTACAGACAACCAAATTTTTATTCAAAATACTCTACAATAAAACTCTAAATTCGACTGTTGTGAACTCTTGCAACTTATTAACTTACGAATGCCCACAGTAACAACACGACAAAATACAATATTATATAGCAGTACTCATAAGCGTAACTACATTGCCCACTCTCCGATACAACGACTTCACACCATAGGAAATAAGTACTCGGGTGACGTTGACATTTTCAATAACAACTTGGCGAGTTTTGTGGATCATCTAAAACATTTATTTCAACACTATTACTAAACATATCTTGTAAAACTATAAAATAGCTGTATTGTTCTGTTTATGTTTATGTGTTTGTATGACTTTTATCTACTGTAGTTTTATCTTTACTATTTCCTTATTTTAAAAGTATCTGTCAAATTAAAATTACACTACAAATCATGGTAAAAGCCCCCTGGGCGTCAAATACATAACAAAAATAAAAATTATAATAATTCCAATATGGCCTATGTTATTTTTGTGGTTGCTGTGTGGAGGGTCTTTTAGGGGAGAGTAAGGAGTAAACATTGGTCTTGAAGAGAAACATGTTGTAGAAGGGAAGAAACGCAGAGGCTTGCAAATCGTTTCACAGCCCAGATGTTGAACTCAAGAACGAGTCATAGATTTGTTTTTCTTGCACATCAAAGACCTTTTGTCATGTTACGCGGATGACAGTAAGTACATGATAGCTTTGTGTTTGACAAGCCCCCAAAGGCCTCACAAATTCCAACGGCTCGGAGGGCTTTGAAGCAAAGAATGGACGGTTACTTCGAGAGTGTTTTTTCTTGGGCTAAAAATAATCTCGCTGAATTCAATGTTTCAAAGACCCAATCAGGTCTGATTATGTCTAAAAGGGATTGAAATGAAAATCTAGTCTCCTTCAACGGAAGCAATCTTCCGAACAGGCCCTCCATTGGTATGCTTGGTGTAACTCTAAGTGACCAGCTCAGATATGGGGGCTCCATCGAAGCCAGAGTAAAGTTAGCCTCTCAAAAACTGGACGTAATGTACAGGGCCCGCAGATACTTTAATAGTACATAACTGCTAACCCTGTACAAATCACAAGTGCGCCCCACGGTTGAATTTCTGTTCCCCTCTGGTCTGGAGCTCCAAAATACCTGAAAAATACCCTCGACTCTGTGCAGAAACGGGAGGCCCGTTTGAAAGATTCTCCCATTTTAATAGACAGATTGCAATCTTTAGAGCACAAGCGTCAGGTGGGAATGCTGTCCTTGTTCTACCTTCTAACTAGCGTCATTGATCCCTTCGGCACCGATGCATAGTCGGGAAACAAGCCAAACGCGTGCCCAACATATGTACACGGTTGACATTTGTCACATGAGAACGGGTCACTTCTTCGACGCGTTCAACTTCTCGGTTGTGGAACGATTTGCCAGCCTCTGTGTTTCCTCCTTCCTATAACGTGGTCTCTTCAAGACCAATGTTCATTCCTTCCTCTCCTCAAAAATACCCTTCACACAGCATCTCAGATGACACGGGCCCTGAGGGAAATTGTTTTCCTCAGGGCCTCCTGTGTGGAGTTAATGTAAAAAAATATATATAAACGACCCGTTCTCATGTGACAAACGTCAACCGTGTACATATATTGGGTGCGTGTTCACCTAGTATCGGAAGTATAGGTATTTAATGGAGAATGCGTAATCATTCTGAACCAGCAGTTAAAAATCGGTTCCGCAGATTTGTGATAATCGACAAAAGGTAGGTGAATTCATTGGCTGTATAGAACTATAATTAGTTTGTATGTCTCCATATTAAATCCATATCCATACTTCCATACTAATATTATAAATGCGAAACTGCTCGAGTTTGTTTATGACCTTTTCAGGCATTAACCAATAAAAAGGCTTTAAAAATTCATTCACCAATAGAAAGCTAAATTATATGCGCATACTATATGTTGTATATGATGGTAAGCTCTGGCGTTATGAAATTATAAATATTAATATATTACATTTGTTGTACGTTTTCTGTCGCTAACAAAAGCGAGTTAATTGCAAATGTCAGAAAAAAATCATTCCCATGGAAACGATATTGATATATTTGTGGGCTCTAAGCTGGTAGGTACTCAGCCCCCTGGTCAGCTACTGCCCCAGAAAATTCAAATATTAGAATATGTTTTGTTTTTTTTTTGGACAAGCTGGAATAAATGTCAGATTAAAAGTTCCTACATTAAAAATATAATTCGTAACGATTATAAAGACTGAATAATTAGAAGTGTAATTTTGTATTGTATTAACAAACTTCCAAATATTTAATTAAAAATAAACATCCGAAATGTTTGTAAGCGCATAAATTCCGAACGAATGAACAAAATTGGATAAGTAATTATTTTTTTCTTTGAGCTATAGCATTATGAAATTTAGGTGGCAGGCTAGATGTTTGAAAACTGAATGTAAGGGAATGAATGTATGGAATGCGGGAGGGGGTGGGGTGGGGAGGAGGGGGGATAATTGATAAGTTCAACGAATACAGTAATTTCCCGTCATACCATGCGAGCGAAGCCGCGGGGAAAGGCTAGTATATGATAATCGATGATATGAAGGCCGCAGATATTCTTAAATTTTGTGAATATTTGGTTAAAATCATTGAAAGAGTCCAACGCAAATTTTTGAGGTGTATTAATTTTAGACTTTGAATTCCCTTGGAATCAATAAATTATGATTTTTTATTGCATTCATTAAAATTGTTGAAGTTGACAGAAGAAAAATTTTTGATCTAATGTTTTTATATAAAATCGTAAATTATCAGTTGGATTTTTTTTTAAATTAACTCCACACAGGAGGCCATGAGGAAAATAATTTTCCTCACGGCCTATGTCAACTTGGATGCTGTGTGGAGGGTCTTTTTGAGGAGAGGAAGGAATGAACATTGGTCTTGTCTTGTCTATATCTTATCATACTAACATATATTGTATCTTGTATTTCCCGCTAAGCACTTGCATACTGCTTACTAACAACGTATGCTGCTTACTAGCAACGTATGCTATACTAACTTCGTTCTTTAAAAAAATTAGAGTCCTTGCGAGAGCCCTGAAGGAGTAACCATCTGTTACTTATACTAGGGCGGGTATGTGGTGGATAACCTCCAATGGTCTTGAAGAGACCCATATTGTAGGAGGGAGGAAACACAGAAACCGGCAAATCGTTCCACAGCCGAGCTGTTCAACTCAAGAACGAGTCGAAAAACGACTCGTTCTCATGTGACGTGTAACGTGTAAATATGTTGGGCGCGCGTTTGGCGTGTCTCCCGACTATGCACCGGTGTCGAAGGGATCAATGATGCTAGTTCCTCAGAACATCTTCCATTGAAATACCAGTAGAACGTGGATAGCATTCCCACCCGACGCCTATGCTCTAAAGATTGCAATCCCTTCGTTAAGGTGGGAGAATTTATCAAACGGACCGACCGTTTCTGCAGTCGAGAGTATTTTTCAAGTATTTTGGAGCTCCAGACCATAGGTGGCTGCCAAATTCAACCGTGGGGCGCACTTGCGATTTTTACAAGGTTAGCAGTTGTGTACTAGTAAAGTATCTGCGGGCCCTGTACAGTACGCCCAGTTAGATAGCTCTGATATACACTTTCATGTACCTACCATTAGATCAAGGTTCCCTAGTATGTATTATTGTGACAACTACACGTCGGTCTCAAGCTACAATTCTGTTTTAAATAAATTACACACCATTGGTAATTTTTATGCCAATGTTGTTAATATTTTTGATATTTCCTTACTGAAATACAAGGTTGTACTGATCAAACATTTCAGCCAAACATATTCTAACGAGGTCACTACATAACGAGTTTTTTGATTTTATTGTTTATTTTTAATGCTTTTATTAAGTTGTTAGTAATTTATTTTCTTATTCTATTGTTATGTGTAATTAAAAAAAATCCTTCTTCAATGTACTACGAATGTAATTAAATAAACACATGCTTGTAAATAGCACTTTGTGCCGTAAATTTTAAATAAATAAAAAAATAAATGAGAAAACGTTATAATGTCACATAAATCATGAGGGTGACGTTTATTCAAATCTTGGCGGTGGACGTTTGCCCACCAACTGCGTGGCAGGCCGGATCGGGAGACTAGTTTTTTTTTATGTGAATACCGCACAAGAGTCCCAACTGCTCCCGTCTGGAACCAGTGAGACTATGACATCCCCAATCGGGGTATGTTGTGAGGCTAAAGGTAGTGGAAAGAGGTAGAAGATGTGGAAGAGGAAGGTGGGGGTAGTACCTGGCTATTCAGATCTGGTCACCAAACACGGCTTAAGTCATTTCAAGCAACGTTTCAATTCTGAATGGTGGTTTTACACCAGGGGGATACTGAGAGTATCTTCCGCTCTGGAACGTGCTGCCAATATACTAAATATTATTTTAGTGAATGAATTGTGAAATAATACAAATTAATCAAATAAAATTTATTTGACACGCCGGGATTCAATCCCGCGACCTTCGGATTGTGAGTCAAGAGCCTTACCGCTCGACTACGCCGGCCGTCGAGGCCTTTTGACCTCTCCATCAGATCTCAGGGAACATCGCGTTGCAACGCAGTGGGAGGGATACATTCATACGTTCTCCTGGACACAGAGATCCCCAGATTTATACACACCCCTCATACCTTTTACCTTTCTAGAACTTCATCTCCTTCCTTTCCTAAACACTTCCCACACAGCAACCCTAAAGGCGATAGGCCCTGAGGGAAAGTATTTTTGTCAGGGCCTCCTGCGGAGCTAATGGAAAACAAATTATTTTTCCAAAGAAGGCGCTGTTAATAACGAACTAAACGAACTTATAAACGTACGCCTATAAAAAAATTAAAGCACGTACCTAAAGATAATAAATAAAAAATACTTAATTGGCTAACAATAATGATGAGTTGACCTTTTACAAACCAATTTTAAAAACCTTGAAGTATTTCATGATATTTTTTAATGAAGACAAGCAATTAAGAAATGTGACAGTCTGTTGAAACTTTATGCAAATATATATTTTTTAATTACTTACAATGTTTAATCTTACAATGTATTTAATTGAAATCAGAATATAAGAGGCGCCTCATATTATTTTTATAGAAAAAATTACAATATCTTATAACTTAACTGGAGGCTGTAACTTAAGGCGGTACACAACCCTAATAATTGTTATTGCTCAAAACTCACATTTTAACCATTTCCGGTGAATTCGTAACTATAATAACTTTTTTAGTGCAACAGACCCCTGGGGAGATTAGTTCTTTATATTTAAAACTAGCTTTTCCCCGCGGCTTCGCTCGCATGGTATTACGGGAAATTACTGTAGCGGTTGAACTTATCAATTATATCCCCTCCTCCCCACCCCCACCCCCTCCCGAATTCCATACATTCATTCCCTTACATTCAGTTTTCAAACATCTCGCCTGCCACCTAAATTTCATAAAGCTATAGCTCAAAGAAAAAAAGAATTATCCAATTTTGTTCATTCATTCATTTCGGATGTTTATTTTTAATTAAATATTTGAAAGTTTGTGAATATAATAAAAAATTACAGTATTTATTCAGTTCATTTATTCAGTCTTTATAATCGTTACGAATTATATTTTAATGTAGGAACTGACATTTATTCCAAAACAGAAGCTTGTCCAAAAAAATAAAACATATTCTAATATTTGAATTTTCTGAAGCAGTAGCAATCGTTTCCATGGAAACGACTTTTTTCTGACGTTAGCAAAAATTTGCTTTAGTTAGCGACAGAAAACGTATAACAAATATAATATATTAATATTTATAATTTCATTACGCCAGAGCTTACCATCATATACAAAATATAGTCTGCGCATATCATTTAGCTTTCTATTGGTGAATGAATTTTTAAAGTCTTTATATTGTGTTATGCGTGAAAAGGTCATAAACAAACTCGAGCAGTTTCGCATTTATAATATTAGTATGGATTAATAAAAACAATACTTTACCGTTAATATATTTTACGTAAAACTATTTAAAAACTTTATAACCAGTTTTTCAACTGTTAAGTTAGCGATAAGCACCAAATTTTATTTTTCTACAAGATGAATTAATAACTTCGGGAGGTATTCATTTAAAAAAATCTTTAATATTTGTAACACGTTCTTCAGAAAGGTCGAATCTCCAGGCCCGCTAAGGCAAATTCGACCGTACGTTCATCTAATACGCCTTTTCGCGGGCGTATATTTATGTACACACATTCTTCACTTACGTCGTTAAGATTCCTACATTATTTGTCTTCTTCTTCTTTTCTAAATATGTTTCTATATTATTATTCTAATATATTTCTAATAAATATATATCTATATTATTATTCTAATTAATTAAACGTTGTTAAAAATTATTAATAAGCTTTAAATTATAAACGCTTCACGATTGGTCCAAAGAATTCTGACGTCATCTGTACTTTGGTTTGTACGGTCATTGGAACGTCTACGGTGCATCTCTTTCTATTACATGAGAGATGGTCTGTTTATGATGAGAGAGGTATACGCCAAACAGTTTTGCTTGCTATCTTGTTACGAGTCTTTTTAGCTTAAGTTAATGGTCACAATTATACAAATAATCAATACAAAATAATAATACTAATATAATACTAAATCTGTTGAAAAAACTACTTACCATGTCAGAAACTAAACTGTACAAAAACAATTGTAATGCCCTTCAATCCTGAATTCCAAAATGGCGATCGTCGAACAGCTGATTCGGCTTCGATTCGTCAATCATCGGCAATACCGTGCTGGGAAAAGTTTAGGCGGGAGAAACAAAATTTCTAACTTTAAAAATTAATTTAACTATGAAATCTTGATCAATATATATTTTTATAAATACTATTAATTCTGATAGACGGTTAATATTGATAAACAAAATTACTGGAATTCTTTATTGAAGAATTTAAAAAATCTCCATACAAAATGCCCAAGCAACGTTTTTCAGAGCTCAGATGACGTCACACACACACATCCGCTTGGATTCCGCTTGTTTTGGCGGGCTTAATAAAATTTAAGCTTTGAGAATTAATTTAATTATGAAAACGAACTTAAAAAAATACTAGTATTTATTTTTGAATGTGAACATTGATAAAAGGACTCAACTTCCTCATTGCAGCAGCTTCCGATAATATATGAGGTTCGAGTTTCTGGTAGAGAGCGAGATATAGCGCGATATCAAAAATTATTAGGTACTTTCTACAATTTAGCTTCAGCTTGACCACCACAACACGGGCACTAGCATGGTGGTCGAAAAATCTCCGATTCATGTAACAGAAAATTCAAAGAATAAAGAAACTTTAAAAAAATATCTATGAAAAGGCCGATATTTTTTGGAGTTTCAAGGAAAGCCGAGATATACGCCCCTGGCTCTGGGGTTCTCAAATGTGGAACGAATTGCAATAATTTATAATGAAAACATCACAATAATATGAAAGAGAAAGTTAACATTAAGACCACAGACAAATGATAACATAGAAAAAGTTGTATAGAAAAGTCAGACGAAAGGTGACACAGACGTTAAATTTAAGATAAAAGAATCTTTAGATAGTTTGAAAAAGTGAATTAAATTTAAAATGCTAAGTAAGAAATGAAGTTATATATTACATAGGACAACACAAGACTCAACAATAATCATGTGTTTTTTCGTACTGCTTTCTTAGTTACGTGAGCCTATTTTGCCCCCATTTTGTATATATATTGTGAGATTGAAGCAATTGGAATGATATTTTTATGTTTTTATTATAAATACAAATTAAATACAGTATGACAGCAAAAATAAAATATTGTACAGAAAAAGAAAAGTCCAAATAAACTACTTTTAAGCAGTTTTTCGAAGGGTACTTTTACTTAGAAGATTTTTTTTTAATTTTATTTAACGACAATATCAAGTAAGGTAAAGAATACAATATGAGGTAAATTAAAAACATGAAGTATTTTGTTCTCAGTCCTCCTCACTAGGTTTTCCTGTTCCGAGGCGGACTGAAGGTTGTTTGTATGGGTGTTGGTCATAAATTCCTCCTCATCTAATTTGTTCGTTTCCACAAAATAGAAATAGACAAGCTTTAAAAGTGTTTATGTTTTTTATCCGTAAGTTGCGTTGGTGTTATTTTATAATTTTTATGATTTCCTCATCTTCGTGTTTAGTTAGCCATAATTTGATATCTTTTTTGAACTTTAGTATCTCCATGGTGTTTTTAATTTCGATTGGAAGGGCATTGTATAATTTAGTAGCATGGAAATGATGATTTTTCTGACCAAAAGTTGTATTTAATTTTGGAATGTTTAGTAGATTTGATGATTTTGTCCTTGTAGTATAGGTGTGTTGGTCATCAAGGTACTCTTTTTTTTTCTTTAAATTTAAGTAGTGCAT
Organism: Glyphotaelius pellucidus; assembly: GCA_936435175.1. Classification (NCBI taxonomy): domain Eukaryota; kingdom Metazoa; phylum Arthropoda; class Insecta; order Trichoptera; family Limnephilidae; genus Glyphotaelius; species Glyphotaelius pellucidus. The sequence goes on from OW386556.1 coordinate 23,007,618, forward strand.
TTTTTGCGTACAGTTTTATAATGCTGAACACATTGAATTTTTTAAAAATTTCTTTTGATGGAGTTAAAAAAGGTACCTTCAGGATTATTTTTATTATTGCTTTTTGCGTTTTGACGAGCTGCTTCATGTGAATGTTTGAGGCAGATCCCCATCCAATAATCCCATATTCTAAGCGTGATTGGCAAAGAGCGTAGTAGAATTTATATAGATCATTTTTATTTAGTATATTGCGTATGTTTCTAAAGTAGTACATGAGCTTTGTTAATTTCTTTGTAATGCTATTTATGTGAGAGTCCCATCGAAGATTTTCATCGATTTCAATGCCGAGATATTTTATATTTCTAGAGTGTGTTATGGTGGGGCAGTGACATGATTGCGTTAGGTTTCTTCCTTGACAATCGTGTAATTTGAGAGCATAATCCTCAGCTGGTTGACCTCTGGCCGTTATAAAAAACGTTAAATATTTAGTTTTGTTAACATTGAGTGTAAGTGAGTTTTGCTTCAGCCATTTTTGCAGAAGTACAAGCCCGTGTTCAGCTTCTTTGTAAGTGGTTACCCAATCACTTCCATTAAATAAAATTACAGTGTCGTCGGCAAAACTAATAATTTTTCCTTTGGTGTTTATGTTGCATATATCATTTATATATATCAAAAATAATAGAGGTCCTAAGACACTTCCTTGCGGCACACCATATTTGATTGGGAGAGGCTTACTTTTACGCTTTTCAATTTTAACACACTGTGAACGTTCTGACATGTAACTTATTATCAGATTTAAAGTTGTGTTTGACATCCCAATTGTTTTAAGTTTTTTGAAAAGGATTTTATGGTCTATCGTATCAAAGGCCTTTTGCAGGTCTATAAAGATTGCCAAGGTTTTATTTCCCCCATCTAAGCTTTTCGTGATCGTATTAATGATATCGTCTATGGCATCGGCAGTACTCAAGTTTTGTCTAAAACCATACTGGTATTTCGAGAATAGGTTATTATCTTCTAGGTACATCATAAGTTGTTTTTTTAGTACTTTTTCAATATTTTAGACAGGGTACTTAGAAGGCTTATCGGTCGATAGTTGTTGATATCATTTTTACATCCTTGTTTATGTATGGGTATGACAATAGCTTCTTTAAGAGACGTAGGAAATATGCTTTTAGTTATAGACAGATTGATAAGGTGGGTCAGTGGGAAGGTAATTTCTTCATTAAGATATTTTATTGCATTGGTTGAGATTACTTCATCCCCTGATGATACATTTGGTTTTAAGGAAGTAATTATGTTTTTGATTTCGTCAACGGTTATTTGTTTGAAATTAAGTTCCCTTTCCACATTACAAGCTTCATTTGGTTCGTTTGCATCATGAACACATTTTGTAATTTGTTTTGCAAAATTTGATCCAATGTTTGTAAAAAAATGATTAACGTGATTAAGAATTTTGTCAGGGTTTTCGGCATATAGAGTGGGAACCTTGTTTATGTTCAATTCATCGATTTTTGATGTATTACTGGTGGATTTAGAATTGGTCACTTCATTTATAATTTGCCACAATTTTCTGGGATCATCGTTACATGCTTCTATTTTATTTTTATAGTAGGATTCTTTTGTGGTGTTTATGATGTTTTTGCAAATATTTCTATATCTTTTATAGTATAGATATAAATAAACTTATTTTACTAAAGTTTTACTTATGCAGTTAGAATTTTCGTGTTAGTCTAATACAAATTATTTCTTTCCGCGAGCCAATTTTTCAGCATAATATTTGTTTTACCATTTGTACATTTTTTTAATTTCGGCAGGTAGCATATTTAAGCAATTAGGTATCATGTAGTCCAGCGTTTGTACAATTAGTGCTTAATGCTTAGGTACAATTAGTCCTTAATTTAACGTAAAACGAGTATTGTATGTGTGGTCCAGTTTATTTATGTATATAGGGCTATTCATATGCTGAAATATAATTTTAAACCACAGAATTGCTCTTACTGAGAGAATTTTGAGTTTCTGATAAAAGTACGGAACATCATGCCTTTGTTCGTATAAACTTTTATGAGCTAATAATTTAAATAATGAATTTTGAACTAATTGAACACGATTTACATTTGTTTTACAGGAAAGTCCCCAAGCTGTAATTCCATACCTCATAATAGATTCTAATTAATAATAACTAATGAATTTTGAACTGATTAAACACGATGTGATAATTAAATATACACAATTTGTTTGCAGCAATATGGCGATTATTCCGATTACACTTGAAGAAGAATTCAAGAAAAATCCCGAACTCAAACAACAAGACCTCGACAGTTTAAAAGATTGGACACGCTACCAAGCCCATCTTCCGGATATTCCAGGTAAGAGTGAATGTTGCAAAGTCGTCCTTGTCAATCTGTAGTTCTGATTTAAATATGAGATTTAATATTCAGCCACTAGAAATATTTCCAGGATCAAAGAAATGATACACTTGCCTCGTAAAATACATCGTTAAATTATTATAATAACTGAGGATTTTTCACAAAGAAAATTCACCGCAAACCTAATAGTAAAACATGAAAACACCACAATAAAAGTAAGTGTTGGTACCTAGCGTTCATCCTTGTACCTTTTTCCAAAATTGTAATTACTACCCTCAAACACCTATTTTTTTATATGTTTCCACCTTTATGCCGATCAAATACAATCATGTGTTATAGTGTTCAGTTGAAACATAATAATCGTCCTGCCAACACTGATTACGGAGCCGTATTAAGGCGACGCTTCCCGGCCCAAAAAGAAGAAGATGGAGAGATATGTAATTACAAATGTTGGACAAAGCGCACCAATATTTTCAATGACAAAATTGATGCGAAAATTGGGAAAATGCTTAATGAAACATGACTCGTTTGAAATAGAGCAAATATCTCGTGGAACGTATCTTAAGTATCATTTAAGGAAACATTGTGAATTTTTTCACAAATATAACTTGTAAAATAACGAAATAGACTTGTTTTTAATAATTTTCTGAGCATACTTTGCGATTTTTTTCTATCGAGGGAATTTCATATAATTTGCGTTTCGGCGTGGAAAGTATCTAGATATTATCTTCAAAAATAACTTATATTTTTTTAAGAGCTTAAAAACTTCAAATTTTTAAGGGAGATATGTAAGAAATCGGTAGAAATTTGGATAGCGGCGGCTTAACATAATTAGTTTGATCGTGACGAAAAAGTTAAGGCGGCACTTAATAATACCAATAAGTTCAAGGCTCACATTTTAATTAATTCCGACGAATTCGTAACTACAATAACTTTTCATTTCAAACCGATCTCCGGCGTTTGAAATAAAAAGTTATTGTAGTTTTTAGTAAATTTTTATTAGTCTCATATTTGTATTTGAGATTAATAAAAACAATGCCTTACCATGAATATATTTTACACGAAACGGTTTGAAAATTTTATAATCTGTTTTTCAACTATAAATTTAGCGGTGAGCATCAGATTTTATTTTTCTAGACGATGAATTAAGTTATTGTTTATTTTAAATAAAAACATAAGATCATTAATTATGCTTCTATCTTTTAACGATAAAAGTCGCATTTTTGTAATAGAGTATCATAGTTTATGTTATCCGCGGGAATTCCTAATTTGAAATTAATTAATATGAGAAATTTATGTTGGATTCTTTCAATGGAAACTCCATGACTTTTGTAGAAAGGGTTCCATATGAGGGAATTGTATTCCAAATGACTTCTAACTAGAGTTATATAAATTATTTTTAATGTATGGATATTTTTGAAATCTTTAGATATTCTTGTAATGAAGCCCAGGTTAAGAGAAAAAAAACCCATAAACTTTTATGGAGTAAGAGAAATGAGAATCTACATTATAAAACAACACATCATCACTAAATGAGATATGGCCGCCACCATGAATGTTATTAATTTATTACTTACGGCAACCCGACAGTTGATCCCCCGACAGTTGGCCCTCCGAAATTATAATTTTTTTTGCAATTTTTGCTAATGTGAAACCTAAAATCAACTTCAAAAATTCCTTCAATAAAATTAGTTGGTATGGTTTTCACACGAATTTATTTACAGTGTCGAATTTTCGTATTTATACGCTGTTATGTACAATGAAAACATGTTTTATATTTTTGTTATTCGGCGGTACAGCCTCTCTGCACATCCCTTCGGGGATACTTAGTTATATTTTGTGTAAGTAGGTACACCGTATTTTCCCTAAATCGACTGTAAATTGTATATAAGTTTGTCGGGGGCAGACTGTCAGGGATCAATGAGGATGTTGTGTCCATTTAAAAAAAAAATTTCATCAAACTTAAACACTAGTATTTTTTTTTTAAGTTCGATTTCATAGTTAAATTAATTCTCAACGTTTAAATTTTATTAAGCCCGCCAAAACGAGCGAAATCCGAACGGTAAGAGGCGGGGTGTGTATGTGAAGTCGACGTCATTTGGGCCCAGAAAACCACGTTGCTTGGGCATTTTGTATGAAGATTTTTTCAATTCTTCAATAAGGAATTCCAGTATTTTTTTTTATCAACGTTAACCGTTTATCAGAATTAACTGTATTTAAAAAAATAGATATTGATCAAGATTTCGTAGTTAAATTAATTTTTAAAGTTAATTTTCGTTTCTCCCGCCTAAGCTTTTCCCAGCACGGTATTAGGGATGATTGACAAGTAACAGTTGTTGTCATGCATTCGATGGGCATTCCAAATCAGCTGTTCGACGTTTGCCATTTTGGAATTCAGAATTGCGGAGGGTTGCGAGTACCTAGCATTACGATTGTTTTCGTACAGTTTAAAGTTTCTAATATGGTATGTAGCTTTTTAAACAGATTAAGTATTATATTAGTATTATTATTTTGTATTGATGTATATTATGGTAACTTACTTAAACTAAAAAGACTCATAACAAGATAGCAAGCAAAACTGTTTGGCGTATACTTCTCTCATCATAAACAAACCATCTCTCATGTAATACAAAGAGATGCACCGTAGACCTTCCAATGACCGTACAAACCGAAGTACAGATGACGTCAGAATTATTTGGAGCAATCATGTAGCGTTTATAATTAAAAGCTTTTTAATATTTTTTTAAGAACCTTTTATTAATTCTAAGAATAAATATAGAAATATACTTATATATTTACTTATTACTTACAAAGTATAAACGTAAAACAGCAGCTTATTAATTTAATCATCGCGTGCCTTAATCGTTATTTTTAATTCTTGCTGTTGTATCCCCTTTAAAATTACATACTTGGGTAATTATGTACAAAACACATTAACCCCTCAAGCCTCGGGCCTATCAGTCGGAAGTACAAAATATTTCCGCTTTGCAATAAAATCGAAATAAATGCAATATTTTTTTAACTATCCGAAAAATAAAATCTATTTTTGAAAGTTGATGAAATAAAATTTCAAATTTTAAAATCTAAAATAAACATTTTTGTATTTTATAAATTATATTGGATATTTCAAGCGTAAAATAGTTTTAAAAATGGCTCACTTTACGTTTTTTTAACTAAAATTACTGATAAAGAAAAAAATAAAAACACACACACATTTTATTTGGAAAATATATTATAAACGTTATCATTTTTTTGTGGTTTCATGTAAAAAAAATTCATAAATTTTTCAAATAGCGGTGGGAAACTTTGGTTCACGAATGTTTTAATGATTTTGCGGTTAAATTTTAGATATGAATATAAAGCATGGTGTTTTTGTTCTTTCTAATACAGTTAAGTTCATGTTTTTAACTACGATAATAAGGGAGACACAACGATTTCTATGAGACCTACATAATATGAGTTATTCTGAAAAGCGAACAAATTATTCTGAGGGGTTAATTAACATGTACTATAGTTTATAAGGTTTATCAGACCACTACTTCTCTTTCATAACCTTCCGACGACAATGTTTTATTACAAAACACGCAGATGTAATTTGCCAACAAATGAATGCGGATTGTGTCGTGTTATTGAAAATAATTGTTTTATTTTAATTGCCTGTTGTTTAAGCTGTCAATCAAACTAAACGCCTTTGAAATAATTAACTATAATTAATAAGTCAAGTGAAAAATCTGTCTGGACCATAGATATTATTTTGTTGTGTATTATTTAAAAGCTTCCGAGCTTGTCACATAGATGGCAGTGCTAAGAGCTGTCCCGGAAGTCCGCTAGATGGCGGTTTGTTTAGTTCGGAGTTTGTGCACCAGGAGGGCCAAGGGCCGGGGTGCAGTCTGCACATGGTTTGGTATATTTATGAGTCTGCAATAGCTCACTCAATTCAGACTTCAGACCTCATTTAGCCAGCTTCCAGTTAGGCCGACTGCCGTGGTCATCACTTGTAATATGCGAAGTATTAAATAAATCCCAGATTAACACAAAAGAACTCTATTCTTTCCCAAGAAGTAAATCTCCTTCCAAGACGAGTTGGAGAACTGTTTGTGTGAACACAACAATATTAGGAACAAGGGACGGATCGTGAATCAAACTACGCTCTCAGTGCGTGTCGCCAACATAATTTAACCATACTTCGGCGAAACCATACTTTGACTCACCTACATTATTACAACTCATCTCATTCAATATACCTTCTAGTAGACTCAGAAATAAAGAACTGCTCTTCCTCAATCAACACTCGACTAATTATGGTTATAATTCACCACTATCCAGAATGTGTAGAATGGTGAACTCACGTCAAGACCTTGATTTTTAGGCATAAGCCTAAATGATTTTTGTCGCTCACTAAACAATTGAAGATATTTTATATTACTCTATTTTTAGCAAGGTCTTGACTTGACTTTTCACTTCTATCTCACTTCTATTTTCTTATGTTTTATCTGTTTGTCTTTGCTTTCATATACCATTCTTTATTCTTGTAATGTACATTTCCAAAATTTCGTGTTACTTGGTTGTAAATTGGACTTTAGTCCGTTAATAAATAAACAAATAATAAATAAATGCAACTACGCTCCGCGGCGCCTCATCTCTGTTCAATAATTTTAATTTGAATATATATAAACTAATGGTCGAAATTCGTCCATAATTAATTTAAATTTAATGTATTTTTTATGCATAAATTAAAAAAAATATATTAGCATTCTGCACTCCTTCTCTATATAAACTATAAGTGTGCGAAATTTCATACTCCTCCGTCCCCGCAATTATCGTAAAAAGGGGTACAAAGTTTTTGCTTCATGTATTAATATATAATAAATATAAATAGAAGATAGATATGGAAGTACTGCACAAGATTTTCAACTGCTCCCAATTGTACAATTTGGGAAGCGGGTATGGGTACCGCTGCCTTGGGAACCATTTATTGGATAACCAACACCCCTGCTAAAGATCACCCCAAGTGGTTCGATACGTTTGGATGTGTCCGGATTCACGGAATGAGGTTTGTCTAGGTGTTGGGTGTGAATGCATTTACACACAAACTGGAATGAGACCTAACTCCAGCTGGACTCTCTTGACCCATCGCTTTGCACTGAAGTGAGAGGGATGAATTTTTGGCGGCCGGACAATGATTTCCCCGCCCAAGGAACATACCAGAAGGATCTACATATCATCGCGGAGTACGCTCCCTCAAATGGTGACCCCGACGTGATATGGGCATCGCTGACCTTCACCATCAACATCACCACCGTGCACCAGCAACACTTCATCTACAGCACTTCTGCATACAGCCTGGTTACCTTTACATTAACCTCTCGCTACGTAGCCCAATAAACGACTCGACTCATACACCGATCATTTCATCCCGTCTCTGCCGCTAGCGGAGTTGTTCCCTCAACTGGTGACCCCGACGTAATGCAGCATCCTGACGATGTGTTACCACGGCGCATCTGGTAACATCGCAAAAAATGAGGGAAATTAGCAGCGACGCATCGGATCGTCGCAACAACTTGGACGCACCGACCAGCATCAACCTAGCTTCTCAGAGACCTTGGCTTCATCTTCCACCCCCATACGTTTCACGTTGGGAAGGGGTGTGTGGCGGCTGCACAATGATTTATATCATCGCGGAGTATGCCCACACAGATTCATACGTCCGTCACTTCTAGATAAATTGACCCCCAAATTCCTACCCACCCCTCTAACCTAATTTAGTGTCTTCTCAAAGTTCGGTTATTATTTTTTATAGACCGGTTACTGCACATAACTGGCATAATAACAGAACTTGAATAGAACTTTCCCAGAACTTTAAAATTAACTTCGAAATTTTATGAATTGTTCAATTTCTGTGGAACAACCCGTCCTAAGTCTGAATCGAGGTTTTCAATTTAAAGCTCGTTCACACACAGCTATAAAACTGCCAGCAGATATCTGTTGAACCGCGAGCGCTTATCTTTTGTACTTTCACACGACGCTATCAAATATTTGAATGCACATTTTTTGTACTGAAATCTGTCAACTTGACATCTGTCATCCACGGGTCTAGGCAGCTCCGTAATTACATTGTCCCCTCTCCTGTTTTTGTCGGAGGCTTATCTTTTGGCATATCGCCTCTGGAGCGGTTCCGTCGTAAGATGTGTATTGTCTAAGATTGATCTGCGCTTAAAACCGCTTAGGTGTGAACGGTCTGAAGGGATTGTATGGAGAGCGTTATTTGGCGTGCGATGATCTTTTATATTTTATAGCTGTGTGCGAACAAAATGGCCTTTACGGGTACTTTGAGATTTCACTGTAACAACATTCAAACCATATAATTACAATAAAAGCACACAAACATATCTTCTTAGAAATAATGGAACTTATATGTTTAATAGAATAAAACAAAACAAAAAACTTTCAGAATTGGATCTCGTATTCTTCCTGCACAGCTGTCACTTCAGTGTGGAGTTGGCCAAGCATACGATAGAGACCTACTACACCATCAGGACCCACGTTCCAGAGTTCTTCAGCAACAGGGACCCATCGCATCCTATCATCGTGAGCGCCGCTGAACATTTGTAAGGCTTTGTTTCAATGTGATTGTTAAGCTTTGTGTGTGGGTCCTTTTTTTATTTAAAATACTGATAGATTTTTTAATGAGTTAATTTATTTCAAGTCTTTTAAGATTAAACATGATTGAAAATACTACTTTATAATTTTATACAGCCCGGTTCCCCGTTCCCGTAATTAAAAAAGGATAAAACGGTGTTGTTGCGATTTGTACGATCGTCAGTAAAAATGAAGCACTCGTTACTTCAATATTTTTTTTCACACTAAAACACAAGTTAAATAGTTACGATAATCACCTGATTTCCTACATTCCATCATAAAGATTCAGAAAAATACAGTAGTTATAGTTGAATTATCACGATCATGTGCATACTTCGACCCGCGGAGAGATCCAAACTCGACAGACATAAAATTACTCGTTCGCGTTTTGAGGTAATGAGTATATACGATGGTGCCATACGTCGCAAGCAGTAAATGTTCTTTTTTTAATTCTAAGAAGCTTAGACATTTAGGTACCCAATTAAAATAAAATGAAATCCAGAAAGAAACCTTGGGATTCATAATAAAGTAGATCGTTTCATAATAAACTAGATACCTCAAATTATTAATTGTGCGTCAGGAGGATCAACTGCCGTGTCACCAAAATTTGAACACGGTTGAGAATTCCAACACATTTGCTGTATGCTGTAACTCATTTTGTGTTTGGTACTCATATTGAGTGGTATTTATTAAAGTTGTAACGATAATTCGATCGTCCTGTTGATTAGTCAGTTTTCTCCGAAAAATCCAAATTTAGTTGAGTATGCAGTTAGTTATGGGTAAAAGAGTACCTGACCAGTAGTAGTTATATGTAAAAGAGTATCATACCCTATCTGGTACAATACTCAGATTCAAACACCACCAAATCAATTATAATGCAGAAAAATTTTAAGTGAAATAAACAAAAATAATTATGTTTTCTGGGTTACTAGTAGGAAATTTCAAAATTTCTTGCTGATGACCTGACCGTTTTGCTTCCCGGTGTTATTTATCTCACTATCTCAAAACTTAGTTGGAGATGAACGATTGATCAACTGGACGATTGACATGACTAAGTATTAAAACGATTCACTGATGGGTTGTCTTTACGCTTTCTAGATAACATTTAGTCATTTAATGTACATAATTTGCAGGACAATCGGCGTTCTGCCCGAGCTCAGTCAGAGCGGGGGGCGAGTCATGTACATCAAGTTCTACGATGCCGACCCTGCTCGCTTCAACTTCACCCACGACATCAAGTACTTCCTCATGGTTAAAGATCTGATGCTGCAGGAGTATGTATGTATAATGCAGCCTCTATATTTCCTTTCTTTAAAGACACTTGGTACGAAGTTCGATTCTTCAGGAAATCATTGTTTCCCTTTAAATTGTTTCATCCACTGGCCAAATAATTAGCTCGACTTTGACAACACCAGCGGTTCACGGTCTCGCGGCTGCCAGCCGACAGCTCTTGGCATTTCGTTTCGGGCTATAAAATAAGAAGGTATGATTTTAGGGGGATCCCATCCCAACCAACATATTCTGGGAAATTAACAAAAAAAAACTCACACCTTACGTCATTTGAGGCTAAACACCATGACACCTGATTTCAGAGTTACCTCATTTCAGTATTACCTCATTCAAACTCATTAACACTATAATAAAATATTAATGATTAAATTGGCGACAATTGGAGTTTATGGTAGTTTATTAAATTGGTTTGTTAGTTATTTTTTTATATTAATTAGTCCAAAAGAAGTCTTAGTGTGAAAATAAATGGCACAAATTCTTACAAATTTATAGCGACAAGTGGAGTGCCGCAAGGCTCTCATTTAGGGCCCGTTTTGTTTATTATATTTATAAATGATATTGTTCATATATTTACTAAAATAAATGTGTTACTTTTGCTGATGACATGAAACTTTATAATTTTTTTAAAGATATATTAATGATTCCATTATATTACAAAATAATTTTAGAAATCTTTTTATGGCGCTCTATCAACAAACTAGCATTGAACATAAATAAATGTCAGTTCATTCATTTTTACAGAATAAATATTCCAATAATTTTTCAATATACATTAATGATAAAAATTTAAATTGCGTTAGTTAAATTATTGACCAAGATAATAATGCTTGAAAGCAAACTTATCTTTGTATATCATACAGCGCGCCTTTAGGGTGCGGCAGCATAACTTCCTTTTTTCAAAACTTAATAAAACCCATTGTATGAAATCAATTTTTTATTTCTTTTTATTACGTAGGCACATACCTAAATTTTTGTTTTACTTAGTTTTTGAAGATCAAATCAATGACGTCATAGATGCCTGTCATAGGCGCGCTGGGTTGCGATTACAAAACATCCGTTCGAAAAGTAGGCCTCAACGGCAAGCGCACGCTCCTTACTGTTCCAACGCACGATGGCGACTAAACTGTGTCTAGACAAAACTTCATAGTTCCACTTCTCGAACGAGATCACTAGCACTCCGCTACGACATCAACCGACAGAATGGCGCGCATTTAAAAAAAGGAAGTTATGCTGCCGCACCCTGTATTAATAATATTATTAACAAGGCCCTTAAAACTCTTGGATTTGTTTTGAGAGCTACAAAAGTCAATACAATAATTTAGGTACATTTATCATATTATATAAAACCCTTGTCAGGTGCGAACTAGAGTATAACTCTACGTTATGGTCTCCCTTTTACAATATTTTTCCGACTGCACTGAAAAGATTGAACATAAGTTCCTGGGGTTTACAAACTTAAAATTGCACATTCCAGTGCAAAACATTGATTATTGACATTTTATACCTATGTATACAAAGCCCCTATTAAAACTTTCAGAAAAAAGAATTGACACAGATTTGGTACTACTACATAAAATACTGAATTACAAAATTGACTGTGCTGAATTGCTTTAATTAATCAACATCCATATACCCAGTGGCTTAGCGTGGGTGTCAGCCGCCCGGGGCGGAGAAAAATTTTGCCCCCCCCTCCCCTCCCCTTATTTGGGTTTTTCCAACCGGATAATTTCAAGCGCCGAGGGGGGGGGGGGGGGGGTAAATGGAAATCCATTTTTTTATTACGACCTCATTTGGAACCGATTTTTATAATCACATGTGACAAGTATTCTTCCGATAAAAATCATCTTTATAAGTTGTACTACAAATTTACAACTACTCTCGGAAATCAATAATGATATCCATGCAATAGGATTTTGCATCTCGAATTTTTACACTGTGTTTAGAACACAATACAGCTTTTAACTTAAGATTGACCTATGTAAGAGTTCCCAAATAATAGTTACACACGGAACAATCAACTTTTCAGAATTTTGCAGCATTTGCTAGGCAACTCAAAAATTAGGCCTCACTCGGTAAACGATGAATCTGTTTCTTGTTATTTAATTTATCGTTACATTCTGAACACAAAACTGGTTTAAATTAAATCTGTTTGCGCGAATTTAAACTACAATCAGAACATGAAAATGGTTTTTCTTTGATTCTGGCAGCACATTCAAATTAGTCTGCAATTCGTATTTTAGTCAGCAGACGAATCCAAATAACTAGAATTTTACATCCTGTACCCAAAACTGGTTTAAGTTAAGTCTGTATGTGGCGAATCAAAACTACACTCAGAACATTAAAATGGATTTTTTTGATTCTGGCAGCACATACATTGTCTGCAACTAGAATTTTATAAATGCACCTCGAATGAGAGAATGTTATCCTTCGAAATGTGTCAGCGGATGAATTCGTAACTGGAATTTTACATTCTGATCACAAAACTGGTTTAAAATTAAGAGTGAATCTGCTTGCGAGTCCCCAGTTTTAATTTTTATTACTCTCATAATATGCGCATAGTTTTTCTACGAATAAAAAATTTTGAAGAATGGTTTGAAACCATATTTTTAACTCCACTCGAAATATTACAAAGGTTTTCTTCAAAATGCGTCAGCAGATTAATCCGCTACTGTAATTTTCACAGATCATTTGGAACATGAAACTGGTTTTAACCTAAGAGTGAATCTTCACGCTAGTCCTCAGCTTTAAACGATACTACACCCAAAACAAAAAAATGGTTTTCCTGCTATTTTTTTACTTGGAACCCATGGATGGTTTGATGATCTACCGGAACACATGAGGATCCATGAAACTTTTTTTAAATTGTCGAAGCATCGCCCATGGACCTCTGTAAATCATTCTCACTGAATATAAGTCATAGACATTCCAAGCGCAAAACAAAATTCTGGGAATTCTTGCAATTCGTTACAGACAGTGTCGACAGTCGCTAGAGTGATCAATCATACATTATTATAAATTCATTTAAAGAAAGGGGATCCCCCGGTTTTGTCGGAATAAGTAATGAAAAATTCCATACCCATTTCAATCCGTCTGAATTGTAGGTGCGACAAAAATATACCTAAGTTTCCTACAAGATTATTTTTTGTAAAGTTTTGCCGCCCCCCTAAAAGTACCTCCCGGGGCGGGCCGCCCCCCCCGCCCCTCTCCCCCCACGCTTCGCCACTGCATATACCCAAAAGATCTTGCCGACATTTACTACCATTTTACTTTAACAACACCAAGTCACAAAAAAGTTACCAAAATTCCCGATCCCGAGACTTCACAGTCTCGAAAATAAATATTCTGGTCTAGGAGATATATTTAACCTTAAAAAAACCAGTATAAACTTTGTTTATTCCAATTCTTTTATATATCTAGACACAAATAGATATGTATAATTTCTGCAGTTTTTGTTTACATTGTATATCTATTTATGTGAGACTTCTTATCATCTTAACTAATGTATTTTATTATATGCTTTTGTTGCTACATTTTTCTCACTGTATTATATTTTCTTTATTGTTTTAGTTTTGAAGTCTTTAAAATAACTGTGATTTACAACTTATAAATTAGAATGTAAAAGCCCATTAGGGCGTTTAATAAATGAATAATGTTTTGATGTTCGATTCCTGGAGAATCGATGGGTCAATTTCTTCCATATTTGTTTTATAAAATGTTTGGGTGAACGTTTTATTTGTATTCCAGGGAACAGCAGAAGGCTTCATCATGGTACTAAACTTTGAATGCGTTGCATTGGGCCACGTGACAAGAGTAGGACCCCTCACTCTCAAGAAGATCCTAACTTATGTGCAAGTGAGTACGCCAATACTGTAAGGTAATTGTTATGCAGAACTAGCTGGTTCCCGGCATGCGTTGCTTTGCCACTTAATAAAGAAATTGTTTCTCCCTACTTGTCCTTTCCCATTCGTCCCGTTCCCCTTCCGCCTCGCAGGGTTCGCAGGAGAGGGAAGGCGGGGAAGATGAAGGAGGAACGCTTGGGGGAAGGGGACATGGGATGAGAAGGGGAACGGGACGAATGGGAAAAGATACGAAGAGAGAAACAATTTCTTTATTAGTGGCATGCAACGCATGCTGGGAACTTGCTAGGATAATTAATATAAGTATAATTATTTTTTGTTAGAGAGATGATCAGAAATTTTCTTGTCAAATGAAACACAATTAGTAAGCTTGAAAAATCACAAAGTCTGACAAAAATTTAACCGCTAGAAATATACATATAAAAATTAATGTAATCTTGCTTATTTGCATGTGTGTTTATTTCTTATGCGTTGCTAAACCATTTATCCGATTGCGATGAAACTTTGGAGATTTGATGTGCGCATGCCCGCGATGGTTTCTATATATAATAGTGAACTCTAACAACATGAAATTATGCGTTGCTAAACCATTCATCCGATTGCGATAAAAATTTGGGGATTTGATTTTTTATTTAATATTTTTTGTAAATACTTTAGTTCACAGATACTGGACCCTTCGCATTTTGTTATAATTTTATGTTTACCGAAATAAATAATAACAAAGGAACAATCTTTGGAAACCGACCATATTGTAACAGGCGAAATGGTATGAACAAAGCGAAGCAAGTAGCTAAAGTTGAAGACAATTTTGCAGTGGGTTTGTACAGGGTGTTCCAATAAGAGGTGTTATTTTGGTATTCAAATAATTTCAATGCGTTGTTGAAGCGTGTATCGTTCCATTTTTATTAATAACGTAGTTTTTACTTGTCAAATATTAAAAAAATAACAGCTTCAAAAGTGACATCTACCGAAATAGCGGACTATTCAAAATAACACCTCTTATTGAAAAACTCTGTATAACATACAGGGTTTTCTAATAAGAGGTGTTATTTTGATATTCAAATAATTTCAATGCGTTGTTGAAGGTGTATCGTTCATTTTTTTTAATTTATTTATTATAAATACAAAGTAATACAATATGACAACAAAAATAAAATATTATACAGACAAAAGAAAAGTCCCAATAAACTACTTTTAAGCAGTTTGTCGATGGGTAGGTACTTTTATTTATTAATGGCGTAGTTTTTACTTGTCAAATGTCAAAAAATGACAGCTTCAAAAGTGACATCTACCGAAATAGCGGGCTATTTAAAATAACACCTCTTATTGGAAAACCCTGTATTTGCATTGCAGGACAGACAACACGACCGTATTATTATCCTACCTCAAAATCAATCAACAAAGAATACTTTTTACCATGAGAATCTTAAAAAATATGAAATAAGATATGTACATTCAAAAAGTTTCTTCTATAATATCAATATTTTTATGTGAATTCTAGGATGCGATGCCCCTGCGTCTGAAGGGTATACACTTCATCAACCCGGGCCCCTACATGGACAAGGTGCTATCCCTGATGAAGCCCTTCATGAAACCAGAACTGCTGGCCTTGATCCACATCCACCCCCATGGAATGGAGTCCTTCTACAAGCACGCGGAGCAGAGGATCCTGCCCGAGGAGCTCGGTGGAACTGCGCCGGGAATCGAAGAGATGAGAAGTAAGGGCTAAGGAATATAATCAACAAGTTCTAGGACAGGCCACCGTGTGACGCTGTCAGTCACCCGATTGAATTTTTTTTAGGTTACCACATCTGTCATAACGCTTCCCTTCAAATTTCAGCGTCATAGCTTGACGTTTGTAAAAGTTACGCTGAACTGAGTACCGTTACCTTTGAAAAGGGCATCGATTTTGCACCACGATAACGCACCGTCGCACAATGCGATCCTTGTCAGTGAGTGTTTGACCAAAAATAATAACACGAATGCTATCCAGCAGTCTTCGAATTCACCTAATCTGGCTTCCTGTGACTGTTTCCTGTTGAACTGACTAAAAAAACGGCTTTGCACCCGTAAACAGCACCCTAGAAAATGTCATTAAAAAAATCGAAAATTGAGTACCAGGATTAGATCAAGCGCTGCATTGCAGTTGCGAAGCTTCGACGGCCTCCGTGATCCCGAGGTAAGACTCTCGACTCACAATCCGAAGGTCGTGGGTTTGAACCCGGCGTGCGCAAATAAATTTTATTTTATTAATTTGTGTTATTTCACAATTTATTCATTTAAAAATAATAAATAGTATATTTGCGGCACATTCCAGAGTGGAAGATACTACCGGTATCGCCCTGGTGTAAGACCACCATTCAGAATTGAAACGTTGCTTGAAATGGCTTTAGCCGTGTTTAGTGACCACTGAATAGCCAGGTACCTCCTCACCTTCCTCGGTAATCCAATAAATGGTTCCCGGGGCGGTGGTACCCATACCTGCCTTCCAAATTAACTAATGAATAATTATATGGATAAATTGGTCAGGGCTAAGTTACGGCTCTATGGTAGGTACTCTTGGTATCGCCTAAGTGAAAGACCACCACCCGTAATAGAAATGTTGCTGGAATCTGAATAGTCAGGAACTTCCCCACCTTCCTCTTCCCTATCTCCTTCCCCTCCCCACTACCTTCAGCCTCACAACATACCCCAATCGGGGATGCTATAGTTTCACTGGCTCCAGACGGGATCAATTGGGATTCTTGTGCGGTATTTCATATAAAAAAAATAAAATAAAAAATTCTAGAAATTCTTCCTGAACTTCTTCAGGTAATTCTAAGATATCGACAACAAATGGGTTTCTGGTCATGTGTCATATTGGTGACTCGCAATTAACATCTCGATAGTATCGGTGAGATTTATTTTCCAACGCTTGTAAATGAGTTTCTATCTCAGATTTTAAATCTTTATCCTTTTTTTGATTATTAATTGCTTCGGTTAACCGTTAAAAATGAAAAACATTTTCAACAGATTCCAGGGCTTGCCCCCCTGGTTGGGAAGTCCTGCACTAACCAATAGGATGCATGATCTATGCAACAAGTTTGAGGGTACACTTTGTGATATCCTACATTTAGTTGAAGAGGTTACCCACAGATAGGGTTACCATTTAGAAAATTGAAAAGTCCTGGCAAAAAGCCTGACAGTCCAAAAAAAGTCCGGACATTTTAATCACATAATGCAAATATCAGGTACGCACTTCATAATGGTATGGACGTGGTAGGGTCGTAGACACGCTCGGGTCGCGTTGAAGCTTTTACTAGCTTTTCTATGTAATGGAATTACAATAAAATTATTATTTACATAACAAAAAATATAAGAGTAAACCACTAAAAAAATGTTTTTGCGTGACTTAATTATGAAGTAATATAAGAATTTTTTTTTTAAATACTCCTTTATGGTTAAGACTATTTTTGAGGTTTTGTATGTTCTAACTTTTTTCATTCTTATAAATTATGCACAAAATAAATAATGATCGCTTATTCGCTTACTTGCCTCGTGCAAATATGACGCACGATTTTAAATTTTGTATGCATGAGAGTCGAAATATTCCTAGCGTTTATATTCCTCTTAACAAGTATTAAGTTTTGAAGAAGATATTTTCTGTTTGAACATGAATTTGTTGATTGTTTGCAACTCTAATTAAAATTTATTGTGTGATCTCTATGAGTTGATTGTTAAAGAAGATGTGTATTTTGTTTTTAGATGTGTGGAAATTAATAAAGATTAAAGACTTATTTGATATTGCTTAAGTAAGTTTTATTACTCCATCTATATTCCAAATAACAGTTATATTCCATCCAAACCAAAAAATCCGGACAAATTAAAGAGCCGGACAAAGCCCGGACAAAAGGCTAGAAGTCCGGACATGTCCGGACTAATCCGGACGGATGGTAACCCTACCCAAAGATAGCACACAGCGGTCGACAATGCAGGGATTGATACTGTAATAAATACGATTGCAATCAAATTCTGCCGCCCATGCCTGCTAAATGAGCCATCAGAGCTCATTGTTATCTATCACAACTAAAGTCCAAAGTGTTTTTTCGACTTGCAATGAAGTTTTATTTCGACCACCACAACAGGGCATGTTGTATAGTTGTCGAAAAATCTCCGATTCATGTAACAAACAATTCAAAGAATAAAGAAACTTTAAAAAAAAATTTAAAGAGTTAGTAATACACCTGAAATTACAACACCAATGATACAATTAACGGGTTCAATTTGTATAATTATACGTAATCTGTGCCAGCACTTTGTTGCGGCGAGGAACTAAAAAAAGTAGGTAAAGGAGGGGAAGGTTATTTTGTCGGAATTGGATAGATATAGTTTAATATTAAAAAAAAATGAATACCGAATAGTTTTCCAATATTTCTTAAATTTTAGGGTAGGTATGTGATATAATAATAACCTAAATATAATAATCACACAAAACTCTTGCTGGTGGAATGTGTATTACCCCCTCCGGTGAAGAGGATTAAAAGCAAAGCGTTTGTTTCATTTAATACTTTACATCTTTCTTTTTCTTCGTCAATCTTTCTGTAGTTTAAATGGTGTGTTAATAATTATTCTGTCTATTCCAGAAATCACCCAAACCAAAATCAACGCCAACAAAGACTTCTTCGTCCAGGAAGAGACGCGGAGAGTGACGGAATCTAAAAGGCAGGGCAAGGCCAGAGACGCCGGGGAACTGTTCGGGGTCGAGGGGTCCTTCAAGAAACTAGATATAGACTGAAGATAATTACATTTAAGATTCCTATTGCCAATAGCTTTTTGTTAATCGATGTTAATCGTGGTGTGTGACCTCCTATTTCTTCAGCCAATGTTTCAAGAAGCTTTGCATTGTCCATGATATGATCGGTTGAGATTTGTGTAGAGTAACAATGATGTTATTATCTTAACAAATGGGCTGAACCATGGGTATAAAGAAGCTTAACGATATGTCACTAATTTCGATTAATCTTTACTACGAATCGGTTTACAATATGAATACCAAAAACTATGTTTTCTATAAATTTAAACTTTTCTTATCGTTTCGCTTGAGTAGAATCAAAATAAAATGTTAATTACTTATAAAAATATAAGGGTCAAATGCATATAAGAAACAACTATAAAAAATGGTGACCCAACAATTGATCCCCCGAAATGATTTTTACTATACAATTATAATTTTATGTGCAATATTTACCAATTTAAAATGTAAAAGATATTCAGTTTGACTTCAAAAATACCCTTAATAATAAGTTGGTATGAATATCAAATGAATTTATACACATTGTCGATTTATTGGTACTTATGCGCTGGTGCACAAAGTAAATAGAGAAGCTCCACACAGGAGGCCCTGAGGAAAATAATTCAGGGCCCATGTCATCTTTGGGGATGCTGTGTGGAGGGTTTTTTAATGTAAGGAAGGGAAGGAGCGTTCTGGGAAGGAAAAGAGTTTAAGGGGTGGGTTGGAATATGGGGTTCAGTGTGTCCTGGTCATCCGCCTCCAAGACCAAGACAAACCTCACCCCATGAACCCGGGCACCCCTGCTAAATCACCAAACGTAGCGAACCACTTGGGGTGACCTATGGCAGAGGTGTTGGTTATCCAATAAAGGTTCCCGGGGTGGCGGTACCCATTCCTGCCTACCAAATTGAAATTACCTGATTCATTTGAAAGAAAATATGTTTTATTCTTTTGTTAATTGGCAGTATATCCTCTCTACACATCACTACGAGGTCGCATAGTTATATTTTGTGTAATTAGGTATAACGTATTTTCCCTAAAGCGACTGCACATTGTATGAAGTACGCAGGGAGACCATTAATTTGTCGGCGGATCAATTGTCATAGAACCATTAAAAATACAAAGAAATTATTTTTCGCTAAAATCGCTAAACCGACTGCACGTTGTATAGAAGTATGCCGGAACGTCAACTGTCGGAGGATCAATAATTGTCATGAAATCGATGATTTTATAACATTCATTCATTAGACAGTGTTAAATAATTGTAATTTGGGAGTAAGGTATGAGTAAAATAAATTAATAATAATAATTATTTTTATTGGGGTAAGGTTCCTGTGCATGAATGATTAAACTGAATGATTCAATGAACAAAAATAAATAAATAATTCACATAACAGTTTTGTTTTAATAATTTTACCCACGTCTCCTCTTGCGATACAGAAGTTAAATGAAGAAAACACCATATGTAAAGGAATTTGGTATTTAAAAAATAAATATGAAATGGAAAGTAAAAATAAATTAATATATAAATGCTAATATATAAAAACGAATGTTTCTTTGTTTGTCCCTTACGGGTTCCTAAACCGATTCAAAGAAACTTTGGTGATTTGATATGCGCATACCCGTGATGGTTTCTGAATTTATTTTATTTATTTTATCAGGTTCTCCATAAAACAGTTATACACCAGAATATTATGGAGAAGATACAAATTTTAAGAAAAAAATTTGGTTGTCTGTAAAGTCGGTTTACGGACGATAATTTTACGTGATAACGTCATAAGAAAACTTTTACATAGAATTTTACAGTCACAAGCCGAACGCTTAGACCGATCGTGCCTCTCTATCGCTTGTTCCGCAATCTCGCTTGCACGCTCGGCTCAGGTGGAACGTGACAACGTGACAATGAGTCATACTTTTTCGTGAGTGCTGCCGGCGTTCATCGATTTATAAGACGTTATCACGTCAAAAAGTGTATGGGGGCAGTTTCACTATTTTGTGACTTTTGTCAGAAGATGTACTGAATCAGATGTACTTGTCAGTTACTGAATTCTCTGTAGGTGACATTGAAGATGTCGATGCTCAATACAGATTCATTTAGCAGTTGAATTGCTCTGTTGAATGGCGCATTCTGATAGGAAGAAGTTCTCGCTTTCGGAGCATAAAAAAGTACATGGGATCTCCCACGAGTGTACGCGTTAGGGACATATAAGTTAATCTCCTTCAACATGGGCGGATTCAGTATAATGCCGGAGATTAGCTTAAAAAAGTTTTTCCCCAAAAAAATTTTTCTTTGGGCTTCTAATGTATTAAGATCGAGCATTCCTATTAAGAACAACGATGGATACAGGAATGGGTAGTATGCATATTCCCTCATATACAGGTAACGCATAAAATTTTTTTTTAACTATTTCTATTTCTAAGATATGGTTTTGTTCAGAGGTGGCCCAAATAATGGAGCTATATTACAGGATGCTGCAGACAAGTGAATATAATATTGAGCTCTGGCGTTAGAAAAGTATTTCATATACTATTCATCCGATTGCGGTGAAACTTTGATGAGTTGTGTGCACGCCCGCGAAGGTTTCTGCATATACTGATAAAGTTTGTATAAATTTATAAAATTTTCTATAAATTTTTGCCGTATATGGCGCGCGAGCTGTTTAAAAAATGAGTGTATTTCATGTAGTTTGACGGCAGGGAGGATAGGTGGGAAGGGGAGGGGAACCTTTGGGGGGCGGAGGGGAATCAAGGGGGATTCGCGGGAGGGGTCGAGGGAGGGGGAAGGCGGAAAGTGGAAAGTGAATACGAGGGGTTTCTCGGGGCAGGTGGAAGCGGAAAAGGGGCGGGAGAAAGGAGAGGAAGGGGGAAGGGGGACGTGCGAAGGGAAGAGGAGGCGGAAGGGGAACGGGGACGGATGGGAAAGGATACGCATGGAGAATCAATCTTTATTTAAGTGGCATCAAATAAATACAAATTAGTCTAAGATAATATTGTTAATTCTGAAATTGAAATATGAGATGACAAAAATGACTTCAAAATAAAAGTCTTAGTGACCGAATTGGTTAAGGCGCTTATCCCGGTAAGACGAGATATCCTGGGTTCATGTCCCAATTGTGATCGCTAGTTTTTTTTTTTACTATGTCTTGGTTTTTCTTAAAATTTCGCTTAGATTTATTAGTATTATGATATCCTTCAACGATAAAAATTAAAAATCTGCAAGGGTTTTTTATGTGAAAACTTTCAAAGTAACGAGTAAAATGCCGTTTTTTTTAAGTTTATTAACCACTCGGACCCATAAGTTTGTTTTCAAGCTACCTACAACATGACCAGACATATGTAATGACTAATGACGTATGAGACATACCTGACTTATTTATTCATTTTATTAATTTATTCTACACGCCTGTATGGGCTTTTACAAACATGTAGGTATTTGATTCACGTAATAATTTTGTCAAACAATAAGTAATTTAAATTACATAAAACCCACGCAGAAGAATCGTATTATGCTAACATTGATAATCATTATTTAGGTATATTATTATAGCCCTCTTATAACTATAATTATTTTCCGTGCAGCTGAATACATCTGCTTCCCAGAAAGTATTTACAACTTCATGCAATCTAGAATCTGCAATCAAACTTCTAAGAGACGAGATGTTGAATGGAGGAAGCCATTTTTTGCACGCAGCGCTAATAATGCGTTTCCACAGCGCAAAGGTAATTACCACATTGACCACACTGCGATCAGTGTGGAGGCAACCTCCAATTTACAGTACTGCATGTAGTCCTGCAAACAGTGCTTTAAAAATCGGATGGTGAGTAGGGGTCTCGTATTAGCGGTCTCGCGTGTCGAACACAAGACACAAGTCTCTATTACCGCGATACACACGCTACACTTGTTTGACGTCAAAATCTTAAAACACTTCCATATTATTTATGTACCTACAACCATACATACACAGATTATGATAATAACATAACACGTTTGATTCGATGGCTTTCATACAGGGTGTTGTATGTGTTATTTCACAAACAATTAATTTAAAGTAAAGTAGGTGAATGAGCGAAACTCAATCGAAAATCTGGAAAAAGAAAAATCAGAAACTCTGGGACTCGAACCCAGGACCTCCATACTTTCCGGGCGGGTGCTCTTATCCACTGAGCTAAGGTGTCGATATCCAATTCGGTCACCTTTAACTGTACCATACTTCGACTAAGAACCACCCATATTATCTTCATTTTTCTTAACGCATATTTTTATTGGCTGCCATCTTTTTGTATGATTGCAAGATTCAACTCGAACTAAATGCAATCTAGATGGTGTCTGGATAAGTTTTTATCCATTTTATATAATGTGCGACATCTATTGACTTTTCTGCAAGTCTAGGATGAATATTATTATTTTTTATTTTAACATTTATAAGAGCACCCGTCCGGAAAGCAGGGAGTGTTAATATATTTTTCTGATTTTTCTGTTTCCAGATTTTCGATTGAGTTTCGCTCATAATGTCTTCATTTAATTAAATATTACAATTTGAGGTTTTACTCATAAAAGTTAAAATAAAAAAAAAATAATAAAGTAGGTGTTATACGTAGAAGATACTCGCAGCGTCGCTCTGATGAAGGCCACCATTTGTTATCGAACATTGCATGAAATGACTTTAGCCGTGTTTAGAAGGAAACCCGGTCGCAGGGAAATTATTCCAGTAAAGTTAAACATGAAAAGGGGGTCGTGCTTGCAAAAGGTCCGGTCGTTCTGAATTTTTTATACCTATGTTGTTAGGACCTACACCAATACTAAAAAATCAGATTTGCCATTTCCAAAGTGCTGTGCGAGCGGCGGTGTACCCAAAAAACCATGAAATTTTCGGACTTTTTTCAGTTTTTTTTTCAATATCTCAGTGAAGAAGGGTCTGAATCATATAGTCACTTGCAAACTTTTAAAGTAGACTAAATTTGCTGCAATTTGAAACTAAGGCAAGCTATATACAACGATTGGTTGCCAAGATACAGTTCTTCGAAAATAGGCCATTTTTTTCCAAAAAGTGCATTTTTTCGAAATGGTCACTTTTTTGTGACGCTTTTCAGGAGGGAGTAGAAGTGGCTGTTGCTGAAGAATATGCGGATTGAGAGATCATCATGACGGTGCTTTCAAAGAGAGCAGTAGCCGATCGGGTCGTCATAGTGGGAGAAGACGTCGACCTGCTCGTTCTTCTCAATAGTTTAGGCGCTGAAGAGACAAACATCTACCTTCAGAAGAGCATGAAGGGCGAAGCCGGTTGCTGTACTACTCTACGATCTCTATATCACCAGGACTCAGCGATCACCAGCGTGCACTTTACACTTGGCCTCCGTCCATCCTGTATTTCACAATAATGTATAATTTAATAATTAGCCCAGATTACAGGCATCAGATACAGTGGCGTAGCGCAGGTGTCAGCCGCCCCGGGCGGAGGAAAATTTCGCCTTTCCCTTATTTAGGTGCTTCAATTTAAAAGACTAGAATGTATAGTAATTCTAAAGAACTTTTCGGCAAGAATAAAATTAGAACTAGAACGATAATTTTCCGTTAATTGTTTTTGGGGTGTCATGCCGTGTTCCGCTACCTCCTTCTTTAGCCAACGTTTCGGAAAGCGTTACAGTGTCCATCATCAGGGCAGATGTATAATTGTGATGATGGACACTGTAACGCTGTCCGAAACGTTGGCTAAAGAAGGAGGTAGCGCAACACGGCATAACATCCCCAAAACAAATAACGAAAATACTTTTGGCAGAGAAAATCTAAAAACGTACTCAAAATGAGGTGTTTAAATTTTTACAAGATATTATTATTATTTATTGTGAAATTTTGCCGCCCCTTAAAAGTGCCGCCCCCGCTACGGTACGCCACTGATAAGACAACATCTCAATGGGTACAGGCGCAGTCTCCCGCGGAAATCATTTCAGTGTCATCGTCAGTCACCGCGAATTAAAACCGGTATTTGTGTTGACAGCTGACCTGCCGTGTTGTGTTCAAAATTGTACGAATATTAACGTATTAAAGCGCTACTAAATAATGCGAAAGAGTGTTGTTTTAAATTTGAAAATTAAATCGCTTGGAAATGTTATAGATTCTTTTATTAAATACTGCGAGTAGCACACGTATTTGCCTTTGAAATAATTGAGTATTTTTTTTGACAAGTATTTTTACAAGCCCAGAAAAAAATAAATTATCAGGTTTATAAAAACTGCTAGAAAGTTTAAAATCTCTTACTCTAAAACACCTTTTCGGTTGTAGTTTTTGCATAATGTGGACAATTAAATTCTTTAGAAAACGATCGTAAAATATTTTAATATTTGTGACTGACTTCTCAAAATAAAATAAAAACTACACTTGTTTTTTTTTTGTCTAAATCAAAACAGGAAATTAAAAGGAATGTTATTGTTTAATCTAACATAACCTGTTTTTTTTTTACGGAAGTTATTTAGAACACACAAAAACAAGTTTTTTTGGTATGCGGTCCGATTTCTAATTTCGTGGTGCTGAGCAAATTTTTAGAATTTTAAATACTAAGGTACGTAAATAATTTTTTCGTTTTCTTTCTATTATGAATATTTTATCTAATTTATTAGGTATTAAAAATGTAATTTATTGATTTGTAAAGGTTCTCAGCGGTAAATAACTGGCCCATTTCAGTTTTATAGTAACCAAGTTCAGAGAAATGCATGTATATGCGCGTATGTGTGCGTGAGGGCCACCAAAAGTTGATAGGATGCATTGTCATCGATAACGCGTCTTTTTGCCGAGTTTCAGTTAGATCGGATGTCGGGAAGTTGATTAATTTCCATTTCCAAGATTTGCACAAATTCTTTAAAGAAAATACAATTCGAAATTCAAATAGATGTAATTAAAAAGAAGCAGATAATCAATTTAATGGGAGTGTTTGAGGCCTAGGAGTCGAAAGGGTTAACGACATCGGTTTTCTTTCAAATCGTAATTTTTTCTTAATTCTTATGGGTATCCAAGTAAAATCTCTTTGGTGAGTCGAATAGGTCAAAATATAAAGGAATTTATTTATTTATTAATAAACGCCCTTTTTCGGGGCTATTACATATAAAGCATAGTTAGAAAAATACATATTTATTGTACATAACTGAACTTATATATAACTTATATATTATAATTTTATATTTATTCTAAGATAAATTGAAGATGTCCACTGACTTGGTATAATTGTTTCCCCCATTAGTATTCTGGGCAAAGAGGAAAAAATATGGTAGTTAGTCCCAGAAATTTTTGCACTGAAATAAATCCTGACTTCTAGTATTACGAAGTGGAATTCGAAAGCTTATCAATTCAAGTAATACCGGACTCTCAACTAAATCATTTAGAATTTTATATAAAAATACTAAGTCAGTGAAAATTCTTCTGTCTGACAATTTTTGCATATTCAAAGCGTTTAAAATAGTGTTGTAGTTAAACATAATTGCTGGAATACCCATTTGGATAGGGTTCTAACTTCCCTTCACGTTGTTCTACGATTTCTCTTAATCTATTTACCAATTTCTGATTTTGAAGTTGAAAATTGTTTAATCCATTTTAATTGAACATATTTTAAAGGAAAGTATTTAAATAGGACGTATATTTACCCTTTTAGAACATACTTAAACATGCAAATAGAACCCTGTGCAACCAGCTAAGGCATAATAATTCATTGCATAAGGTTCTAATTACATTTTCTTAATGCAATTTCAAGCTAGGGCCACGTCCAATTTAAATATTTTCCATTAAAATATGATCAACTAAAATTGTTAAATAGATTACGAAAATTCATCTTTGGAAACTTAGAAACCTTAAAAAATGGTAAGGTGGCTATAAAAATAATTTGATAAAACATGTATTTTGGTGGTTTATTTGTAAGGATAGTCTGGTATCTCCTGCTGTAATTGCATCAATATGGCTATCACACCTGTTACCGTGGAAGAAGAGTTCCGTAAGAATCCCGAACTGAAGAAACAAGAGCTTGACAACTTGAGGGAGTGGGTACAGAAGCAACCACATCTTCCTGATGTTCCTGGTGAGTCAAACACATATATGACATTGTCAAATATATGCAATCACAGATTTTGTTTTAAAAAAGCTGACTGTTCGGCCTCAAAAATACCAAATACCACTAATAGTAAGTTGGTATGAATATCAAACGAATGTATACCCAATGTCTTTTTTTGTACTTACGCGCTGGGTATATTAGGATATGCGTATTATTAACATATTAACAAATAAAAAAATTAAACAAATATCCCTCCATAGCTTTTTCTATCAACTGGGTCATTTGATTAGATTTTTGCAGATCGACAAAGCCCAGAAAGGTTTCACACAAAAGCTAGAAACTTGTGGTTAGGTTACGTTAAGGCGGCGCTTCTCGGCTGAAAAAGAAGAAGATGGAGAGATACGTAATTACGAATGTTGGACAGAGCGCGCTAATATTTTAAGTGATAAAATTACAGCGAAAATTGCGAAAAAGCTTAATAAAACTCTCGTTTAAAGGACTCGTTTAAAATAGAGCAAAAATCTCGTGGAACGTATCTTAAGTATCATTTAAAGAAACTGTGAATTTTTTCACAAATATAACTTGTAAAATAATAGAAATAGACTTGTTTTAAATAATTTTCGGAGCATACTTTGCGATTTTTTTCTATCGAGGGAATTTCATATAATTTGCGTTTCGGCGTGGAACGTATCTAGATATTATCTTCAAAAATAGCATATATTTTTTTAAGAGCTTAAAAACTTCAAATGTTGAAGGGAGATATGTAAGAGATCGGTCGGAATTCCGATAGCTGCTTAAGGCGATGAAGAAGAAGAATGATAGATATGTAATTACGAATGTTGGACAGAGCGCGCTAATATTTTCAATAATAAAATTTAAGCAAAAACTGTGAAAATGCTTAATAAAACATGGCTCGTTTAAAATAGAGGAAAAATCTCGTAGGGGTTGTCTAAAACAACGTTCAAAGAAACACTGTGAATTTTTTCATACATACAACTTCTTAAATAATAGAGACAGGCTTGAAAATAAAAATTTTCGGAGCATACTTTGCGATTTTTTTCTATCGAGGGAATTT
Source organism: Glyphotaelius pellucidus (assembly GCA_936435175.1). Taxonomy (NCBI): domain Eukaryota; kingdom Metazoa; phylum Arthropoda; class Insecta; order Trichoptera; family Limnephilidae; genus Glyphotaelius; species Glyphotaelius pellucidus. The sequence goes on from OW386556.1 coordinate 23,035,628, forward strand.
CGTATAATTTACGTTTGGGCGTGGGTGTTGTGTAGATATTATCTTAAAAAATAACGTATATTTTTTTAAGAGCTTAAAAACTTCAATTGTTCAAGGGAGCAAGAAATCGGTAGAAATTCGGGCAGTGATACAATATACTTCAAAAATACCAAATACCACTAACAATAAGTTGGTATGAATATCCAACGAATTTATATCCAATGTCTTTTTTTGTACTTATGGGTATATTAGAATCAGGGCTGAGTAAAATACATACTTTGCTGTAATTAAAATACAAATTACAAAATACTTTTTCGCATGTATTTAAAACACGGCATACAAAATACTTTCAAGTCGTGTATTTGAAATACAAAAAAAAAATATTTTAACAAATTTTTATTTAATTAAATGAAGATACTATGAGCGAAACTCAATTGAAAATCTGGAAACAGAAAAATCAGATAAAGATATTTGCTCCTCTGGGATTCGAACCTAGGACCTCTCTACTTTCCGGGCGAGTTCTCTTGACCACTGAGCTAAGATGTCAATATCCAATTCGGTCACTTTTAACTGTACCATACTTAGACTAAGAACCACCCATATTATCTTCATTTTTCTTAACGCATATTTTTATTGGCTGCCATCTTTGTGTACGATTGCAAAATTCAAACCCGAACTAAATGCAATCTAGATGGTGTCTGGATAAATTTTTATCAATTTTATTTAATGTGCGACATCTAATTTTTTATTTCTAATACAAAATACAAATTACAAAATACATTTGGTTTTGGTAGAACCTTTGGTTGCAATAAATTGCCGTAAGTGCCCTTATCTAAGGGTGCGTTTCCATAGAAGCAAAGCTGAGCAGAGTGAAACAGAGACGAACAAAAATTGACCAAACATATTGCTCAGAAGACACATCTCATCTCCACTCCACTTTCAAAGTTTTGTGGATTTGACGGAATTTGATCATCCATTATCAATTATCAATTAACTCACATCCTTATGAATAAATACAGCGAAATGATGAAAACGACAATAGACAAGATACTTGCTTTGGCGTACAGTGTTGCCAACTCTAAATATTAACATATATTGCTCTGGATTCTAGCGTTTTTAGTCTAGGTATTTATTATCTATGTCAGTTTTTTTTCACTATCATTTTTAAGATCGCTAAATGTATTTGAAAATGTATTTTGAAGCCATAAGTATTTGAAATACAAATTACAAAATACCTCAGCATCAGATAATTGAAATACCAATTACAAAATACATTTTTGGGAAGTAATTGAAATACAAATACAAAATACGTATTTGTATTTCAATTACAAGTAATTCAAATACTGCCCAGCCCTGATTATAATATGTATTTTTAACATGTTAATAAATAATAAATTAAACATATATTCTTCCATAGCTTTTTCTATCAACTGGGTCACCTGATTATGCTTTTTGTAGATCTATAAAGGCCCATAAAAGTTTCAGACAAAAGCTAGAAACTTGTCGTTAGGTTACGTTACCACGTACCCTTTATCATGTTTTCACGATAATATAACGTTACCAGACATATGTATGACGTATGAGGCGTACTTATTAAAGGTCAGTTAATTATGAGAATTTTATCGGCATAGATAATAACGAACTAGAAGGGAAACTGAAAAAGTCTCATCTGTAAGTAACATAATATTATATTTAATGAGGTATTGGGTATAAAAAATAAATACATAAATTACATTTCTACACAATTGTATTTTTGCAACGTCACTAATAACATGTTAAATGTACTGGTTACGAGAATAATTGCAGTCATAATAATATTTTCTTACTGACTAGAAAACCGCTATGGATGCCGCTACAAAACCATTGCACGAATGACCTTTTTTTACTTTTGATATATTGGTATTCAGAGCTCCGGGCCAAAAAGGCCCCTTCTTTTTCATCATGAGTTTGTACGGTAGTGACGTGAAATTACGTCAATTAGTAGAGATTGTTAAAAATTATTCTCAAGAGAAAATGGCTGCAACATAGGGAGGTTCTACTTAACGAAGGATTTTTTGGGTTTTTATTATTTTCTATTTGGAAAACCAACAGTTATAATATTTTATAGTGTATGGTAAAATTTGTATCAATTATTCAACCAATAAACACTGGAGCGCTTTTTGCCACAGTATGGCACTATTTAAAATACGTCGGATTGCTTTGCTGCCAATTGTGGCAAGTTTTACCTTTTTGTAAATAATTAAGCAGAAGTTTACGATTTTATGTTTTTTTTTATAAATTCTACAAATATGTGACAATCGACAAAAGATAGATGAATTCATTGGCTATAATAGAACTATAATCAGTTTGTATGTCTCCGTATTAAAATTCGGAGGTATGATTTTTTTAAGATGGGCGGAAATGATTACCAAAAAATCTCGAGCAATCGGAGAAAAAAGTTTTAAATTGCGCTGTCGCTCCAATGGATAATAGGTTTTCTTCGGCTTACGAGTGGTATGTACGTTTTCGTCGTACCGGACGAGGCAATTTATAGATGCGTTTTCATAGGTGGGATTCCATAAAATGTATTTTAATGGAGGGATTTCAGAGTTTTGTTGAAATTCGGAAACCCTTATCCATTTGGGGCTCCCAGTGACTTTTACCATGCCTTTGTCTTTATTCTGGAATACTTGAAGTTTTTTCATGTGGGATTCCGAAACGTGGGCCCTGATAGGGCTTGCGAAGAGTTAGTTTTGGCTTAATCGTTGATTGTATATAAGGATTTTTTTTAATTAACAATTTTTTTTTAAATTAGAGATTTTAATTCTATATTTACGATTTTTGTTAGCTATGAGTCGAGTCATGGAGAGGGGGGGGGGAAGATTCCTAGGAGGTTCATTTTATAAACGGGCCCTTCGAGTTAGATCTTGTTGAATGCTTTGGGACTACGTTGGCGATCAATTAAGCCGCTTGTGGTTTCTTCAACCGTCCGCAAGAGTTGGTGAGGAGTAGAGTGGCCCGATCGAAACCACCCGCAAGAGTTGATAGAGAGTAGAGGAGCCTGATCGAAACTGGCCGCAAGAGTCGGTGGAGAGTAGAGTGGCCCGATCGAGAGTGCAGAAAGTCAAGGTTGAGTTTAAATTAGTCGACTAATTTTAAGAGCCTGGCGAGGATGAGTTTTTTCAATGTTTTTCCTGTACAGGGAAGGAGGCGTACGTACTTATTGGTCTGTGGTCTTGGGCCAGAAGGGGTTTTTTCCTTGGAATTGGGGTGAGAATGACGTTAGCGATTTTACAGTCTTGTGGGAATATACGTAGTCTAAATAACGTGTTGCAGATGGCTGTGAGAACACAAATGGCTTTGGGAGGGAGGCATTATAAAATTTGATTAGAAATTTAATCAGGACCGGGGGATTTTTTGTCAAGAGTTATTTTAGAACTTTAGTGATTTCCTGAGAAGTTGTAAATGGGAATGAATTCTTAGTGCGGATTGACTTTTGAGTCTACGATAGAACCGAATTGGCGATGCAAAAGTACCTATATACTGTGCCTTTGACTGTAGATGAATGTACTTTGCCTTTTGGGCCCGTAAAGGGACATGTTCTGATGGGGGGTTCACTAAAGGATTTTGAAAGTTTTCAAAAGGCTTTTATGTCGTCTTTTAGACTGGAAATGAAGTCGTTCTGTTCATCTCTGTATTTTGAATTGAACTCTCAACCGTTACTTCTATGGCACCTGGCTGATTTTGTGAAAATTTTTAGCAAAAGTTTCGCAGTTTTTTACGTGGTTAAATGATTTCAGCGCTGACTCCCATGTTGTGTTTTTAGATCTGGAGCTGGTATGTTTCCTGCACAGCTGCCTATTCAGCGTAGAGTTTGCCAAGAAGACCATCGAGCACTACTACACCATCAGGACCCACGTGCCGGAGTTCTTCAGCCACAGGGACCCGCTGCTGCCCTTTTTGAAGAGTACACATGATATCCTGTGAGTTACGTACTTATTCGGAAAATTACTCACGAATAGGTTCTTACACCTTTGGATTTGCTAAAAAATTAATTCACGCACTTTCATTTATGTTTTGATCGATTAACACGTGTTCATATTGTTTTATTTTATTACTTAAATGAATAATTAGGCTGCCTTTACATACGAAAGATTTATTTCCGTGATTAACTTACTTAATCACTGGAGCGACAGCGCATTTTAAAACCTTTTTATCCATTGGCTCAAGATTTTCAGAAGACCATTCTTAAAAATCATTCCTTCGAATTTTAACATAAAAACATAGAAACTTATTATAGTGCTATGTAGCCAATGAATTAACCTGTATTTTACCTTTATCTTATTTTTGTAGGATTTATAAAAAATATTTTAAAAAATCGTTAAAATCGCGCGAATCCTGCGTGTTTGTTACTTTGAAACTCCGTAAGAGGTAATTCGAGTCAACATAGTATATTTTCGATTTCTGAATATAGTCTGTGTAATTTATAATGAAAGGTGCATATCTATGGAAAAAGGACTTAATTTTAACCGTAAACAGCTTAACAGAAATTCTGCGTGAAAAAAATATTTTAAAAAAATATTTTTAACATCGTTCTAAAATAGTCTATAAGTTCAGATTTGCAACATCTATGGTCATAGTAGATAAAACATTTTAATAGCTTCGTTTTAAAATAAATGTCTGGCCATGGAAATGTTTTGAATAATTACAATAAATGTTTTATGAATGGTAGGAAAATGTGATCCAATTTTGGACCGCTATCAATCACAGAAAAATAAAAGTGGTCCATTTTTCGACCATAGTCCCTCCAGTGGATAACGTAAATAAAGCAATTTGTAATCTCGACGAATTTCGATTTTATTTTAAGTTTTCCCGCAAATATTTCAAGTACCTAATATCGATCACCGGAATCAAAGAGAATCACACTTAGGCCCTGTTTATAATAGGAATAAGTACCCTTCACACACAGAGTTCGGAGCGGGACGTGCCCCGCGCCACTTCAGGCCGCCGCGCAGAAAAGTCTCACAGTGAACTGCGCTGTAAACCGTTATCTTACTTTCGGTCTTTACTCTTCTGCGCGGCGGCCTGAAGTGGCGCGGGGCACGTCCCGCTCCGAACTCTGTGTGTAAAGGGTTCTATTGTCTGTAATCCGTATTCGATAAGCCCTAGGCCGTAGAAGTTGGAAGATAGGAAACCTGTGTATCCGTTTATAATAGATGGCAATAATCAGTTATTTTTTTCCATAACTGAAAAGATGGTTCAACTTTATCTTTTACGGTTACGGATTGCAGAAAGATTAGATATTTGGGGAGATTTATGTATTTTCGATCAATACTCTACGGTACCTACCATTCAGTTTAGTTGAATAATAATTTTGTGAACAAATATTTACGCGGAGTAAATAGATACTTTACCGAATTACATTTATATTCGCTGAAGACGAAAGCGATCTAATATATAATAACGAATACATTCTAAAATCTAATATAATCTCTCGGTTGACAGTTGACATAGACAAGAGACAGCGGCATGGTCACTTCTATGGGCATATTCTATTCTATTCCTATTCCAATTATAAACGACCATCTAAAATATTACGGATTACGGCACCGGTCTATTCTTATCGCTTATTCCTTTTATAAACGGGCCTTTAGTATGTTTATTCCCGATTTCAGAACGTGTGTCATTTTCCCTGAGCCCGCTAAAGACGGTGGGAGAGTTGTATTCATGAAGCTGCACAACTTGGATCCAACGCCTTATAACTCCAACAACACCACCAAGTACTTCATGATGGTTAAAGACCTCTTGTTGCAACAATACGTAAGTAGGAATAACGATCCAATTAGCCCTAGAAAAATAATCTACGTCTTTGCGACGTAAGCGAGACACAAGTATTGCTAACTTTTTTTATTTCGCGACGTAGCGCGCTTCTATCTCAGTTAGCTCAGTTGCCGAGCAGAGCTTGTGCGGGGTGGCTCTATTACCAAGATAAGTAAAATAATTATACACAATTTGTTCGAAAGACCTTTCTTTTATGTAACTTTCGGACTTCTTCTTGATGTGTGATTTAGCGAACATTTTATTTTTATTGGTTTTAAGTATAACGACTGATTGGCATTTAAACATTCATAGCATATAAAAAATACGATTTAGACAAAAAAAAACATTATTTTTCATTTGAAAAAAGACTCAATAGTTTATAATTGATTTGCATTTTTTTAATTACAATATATTTTTTATAATTATTTTGGTTTTATTGAAGTACAAAACCCTAAACTAATTATTAAACTACCTTTAAACTGTTAAGCATGATAATATATCAGCATCTGATAATGATAGTATTCAAAATCTCATCTCTTATAAGTCTAAAATCGACTCCAATCATCCAAATAGTTTTAAGATTTGCCTATTTAAATCAAATAAAAATATAAATTCATCTTTTCTTTCTCCATAATTTCAAATGATGGCCTAAAACATTCTTGAAGGGTGAGAGCCATTAAAAATCGTTTATGTATTATACGAGTGTCAATCAAAATGTAATGTCTTCTTTTTTTTCTCCATAAATAAAGTTAGTTATATTAAAAATACGAATTTGTCACTATTCCTCTAACCTTCTTCTACAATCTACTGCAGTAGTAATTTTACACATCAACAGACATTAGCACACCAGTCGCTTGAAAAATGGCCGACATCGATGTTCGTATTATACGGCGTTCTGTGATTGAATTCTTGAATGCAGAAGGCGAAACGCCCATTCGAATTCACGGAAGACTGAAAAATGTGTATGGTGATGCAACTGTCCAAACATTGTTACCGGAGATGAAACATCGGTTCATTGTATGAACCTGAATCAAAGAGGCAGCCAATGGAATGGCATCACACAAACTCACCGAGGACGAAAAAATCAAAACTGTGCGATCGGCAGGGAAAGTTATGGCGACAGTATTCTGAGATGCAGAGGAATTGATTAAGATTGATTTTTTGGAGCAGGGATGAACAATAAATTCTGTCTAATAAGTCACAATCTTCAAAAGCTTAAGGGATCCCCTTTGAAGATAGGCCGTGAAAACTTCCGCACTTGAAGGCTTAGGAAGCACGACGGTGCTTTTTACCACTCTAAGATACATGCCCTTAGTAAAAGGACCAAAACTGTGGAAATGGACGGAAATTATATTGAATAGTGACAAATTAATTATCAATATCAATTTCTTGACAATTAAAAGGAGAAAAAAAATAGTAGGCGTTAGTTGTTGACTGACTCTAGTATATTATCAACAGAATACTAACATACCTGCTTTGTTACAACTCATCCAGAATATCCCTTACCGTTGACTCCAAAATAATGAATTGCTGTTCCTCAATCAACATTCTACTAGTTATGGATATCATTCTCCTTTATCCAGAATGTCGAAATTTGTCAACGCAAATCAAAACATTGAATTTTTTGCCTAAATGACTTTCGGCAGTCGATATGCAATGTGTAATTTTTAAAGCCTTTTAAATCCATCTTCAAGTTTTGACTTGTAGTCATCCCTTTTATTTTGTATATTGTCAATGCTCTTCATTTATATGTACTCTCCTTTCATAGTCATCTCTGTTTCTTATTCGTGTATTGTTATATTGTTAATGGACTATTTTTCCGTAAATAAATAAATAATACAGAGATTTTTAAATGTTATTAAATGATAGTATTGTTATTCCAGGGCAGTGGCGATATAATAGGAGTTCTAGATTTGGAGGGAGTGACCTTGACGCACGTGACGAAGTTTGGTATTATGACATTGAAGAAAATTGTTACATACACGCAAGTAAGTATAAACTAAAGAAAAATAATATGCAATAGAGAGAAAAACATCAGACAAATTTTTATTTCACATGTCTAGTGTTTCAGATGAGATCGCGGGGGAAATCGTAGACGAGATATTGCAGATAAGACAGTCTTAGTTTTCTCTTTTTCCGCGCTTTCCCTCGCGTGTTTGTTCGTACAATCGTATTCCTCAATTTCCTTTCTGGTTTTTGACAAAATTGCAAATATTTTTTAATATAATATAATAATAATAATTCAGACAGCCTTTATTCAGACAGTAAATTACATTACATTATTTATAATAAACTTTTCACTAGTTGACAAAGGCCTCCTTCAACCGTCGCCATTTCTCTCTATCATTAGCTACTCTTGTCCATGTACCACCTGCTATGGCTTTGATGTCTTCAACCCACCGTCTAAATGGTCTACCTCGTTTTCTTTTCTTCTCACTTGTGAACCAATTCATGGCTAATTTGGACCATTTTTCACTTCCTCTGATTGTGTGGCCTGACCACTTCCACTTTAGCATTTTATTATTTTTATAGCATCTTTTGTTCTTGTTTGTTTCTTAATGGTTGCAATTTTTATTCTATCGGACAGTCTATTCCCTATCATACTTCTTTCCATGGAGTTTTGACGTGTTTCGAGCTTCTATTGTGAATTTTTGTGAGTGCCCAAGTTTGGCAACCATAAGTAAGTACAGGATGTATGCAAGTACCAAAAAGTTTCCGTTTGATAGTTATCCTGGTTTCATTGTTTTTCATTATTTCTTTCAAACCCCAATATTGTTTCCAAGCATTTCCAATATGTCTGTCTATTTCTTTTGTGGTTTAAATCTAAAGGAGAAATGATTTGACCTAAGTATACTTATTCATCCACATAGTCGATCAGATTGTTATTGATCTTGATAGATTCTTGCTTTCCATTTGCATTGCTTTGGTCTTTTCTTTGTTCATGACTAATCCCACCTTATATAATATAGATAATAATATATTACAGATAATAATAATTGCTTTTTTGAATAGTTACTTCTCATAGGAGGTAGAACCCTCCAAAAACGGTTAAAATTGCCTGGTTTTGACACGATCAAGAGACGTTCAGTATATAAACTGGACAATGTATTTTTTAACAAATGAAACGTACAGACATATTATGATTTTATTTAGGTATCATCAGCCTGAGGAGCAGTTGTTGCTTTCGGTCGGCGCAAAAGCGACAGTGAAATACTTTTTGTTAATTTTTAATTAAATGAATACATTATGAGCGAAACTCAATCGAAAATCTGGAAACAGAAAAATCAGAAAAAGATATTGGCACCTCTGGGACTCGAACCCAGGACCTCCCTACTTTCCGGGTTGGGCGCTCTTATCCACTGAGCTAAGGTGTCGATATCCAATTCGGTCACTTTTTGTTAAAATTTCTCGGCAGTTGAGTTTCCTCCTACCCGAATTTCTACCGATTTCTTACATATCTCCCTTAAACATTTGAAGTTTTTAAGCTCTTAAAAAAATATATGTTATTTTTGAAGATAATATCTAGAAACGTTCCACGCCGAAACGCAAATTATATGAAATTAGAGTATGCTCCGTAGAGTATACAGAGTATGCTCCGAAAATTATTAAAAACAAGTCTATTTCTTTAATTTTACAAATTATATTTGTGAAAAAATTCACAACGTTTCTTTAAATGATACTTAAAATGCCTTCCGTGAGATTTTTACTCTATTTTAAACGAGTCATGTTTTATTAAGCATTTTCACAATTTTCGCTTCAATTTTATCATTTAAAATATTAGCGCGCTCTGAGCAGGGAAGCACCGCCTTAAGTCCGCATTATGAAATGACGATGTTGTGAGGAACGGGTGGGTTCTTAAATTTTCACCCGGCTCGAAGGACCACTATGTAACCGTCAGAGACTGTAGATCGAATATTCACAATGATGAAGCACATTTACCTCCCAAATTTCGTTAATATTTAACGAAATCGCATCAACCGCTCAAATAGGGTTGAAATATCATCGATTGTTCACCTTGGTTTTTGAAAACGCTTAACCTCATCTTCTGATACGGGCTATTTTTAATGTAGATGTAAATAACATTAACAAAACTGTCTACCAATTTTGAAACTTATCAGCCTTTCGCCAGTTTCCCTATGGCATTTCTCTTTGTGCAGAGAGACCCCAATGACCCCCGAATCCGTCGATTGGCTGAATAATATTTGGCTTATTTATAAAGCGCCATTTTCATGAAAAATCATCTCAAGGGCGCTGGCTGAATAACCTCAGCATAACATTTAAACTAGTCCTGAGTTGAGATCGTGACCTACCAGATCATTGTAACCCGTCACTTTTTTAAAATGATTCGGTTTTCAGCACTCGTGACCCGTGATGGGTGCCGGTGTGGCGGGCAACCATAGCTATACAAATATTGCGAACCGGGCATTTCGAATCTTGTTTCCACGACAGACAAATAGAGAGGTTAGATATCTAAAATTTCTGAGATCTAAAAAAGCCACCACCTTACCTAACTACATCTAACGAAATTATTCGATCAAAGATCGGGTGATGGGTATGAACTCGAGTCTCGGGTTCGACGGGTACTTTAGACTTACGATCGCACTCCAATTTCTCTTCTCTAATTTACCGAGTTTTTTTTTCTATACCTAAAAGTACCCGATCAAAGAGCATCTAATAATAAAATGGGAAAGCGAATTTCATTACCTTTCAAAAACAGTTTTTATTTTTCCGATACGTATAGCTTCGCCGGAGAATGCTCAAGGTTCCATGGACGGACATGATCACCAACATAGAAATTCTCAGGCGGGCTAGAGCAGATAGAGAACTACTCACACTAATAAATATCTGGGTCAAACACTTCGAGGGGAAAGTATCACTTGCTCCAATTAATATTGAAAGGAAGAATAGAAGGTCGCCGAGGGCCTGGTAGGAGACAAATGTCTTGGCTGCGAAATATACGAGAGTGGACCGGCATTAGAAGTGCGGAGGAGCTATTCCGGGCAGCACAAGAAAGAGAGACGTTTTCAGAGTGATCGTCAATGTCGGGGGAACTTGATAGGGCACACGAAGAAGAAGACTTTTATTGCGAAGTGCATTTAATCTGACAGAATATGCTCATATAATATCTTTTATTTTTAAGGACGCGATGCCACTAAGACTAAAAGCTTTCCACTACATCAACACCGGACCCTACATGGATAAGATCATGAGCCTGATGCGGCCCTTCATGCGACCGGAGCTGTACTCGCTGGTCAACATACACTCTCAGGGAATGGACTCCTTCTACAAGCACGTGGAGCAGAGGATCCTGCCCAAGGACATGGGAGGAGACGCTCCGGACTTGGAGGAACTGAGAAGTACGTAGCCTCTAGAACAAGGATTTCTATATGCACAGACAGGATCATGTGTCCACGCGGCCTTTCGTGTAGCTGGAAGCTGTACTCGAGGATGGACTTCTTACACTCGCACATGCCAATAAATAAGAATAAACCAACATTATTCATATCTCCAAAAGAAAAATCATGAATCCTTTAAAACCTTAACCCCCCCCCTTAAGGATGGGTTGTTTAAAAAAAAATACAATAACAACAGTAACAAATAAAATAACATCAGTGAAAGTTCTATTCAAGTTCTGTGATTATTTTAATTTTATGAAGCAACTGGCCTATGATGATATAAAAACGGAACTTAAACACAACTGTTATTATATCATTATATGCCAGTTGCTCCATAAAACTGAAATAATCACTGAAATTTCACGGAGCGTGAAAATTAACTTAAAAAATTTGATGAATTATTCAAATTTTTTGAAACAGTAACCAATGTTCGCATGATGCAAAAATAATGACATACCTACATAAAAAATATTCAATGAGGTGTGCCAATAAATTGTAGTGGAAAACAAAGGAAATAAAATCAATGAAGAAACACGCACGTCGTACAAAAGTGACATCAAATTTATTTTCTAAATTATAAATAACCACGTTAAATATTCTATCTTGGCCACAATCAATATCAACCATCCCTAAGGCAGCATATAAACAGGAGAAAAAAATATTATGGAAAAGGAACGAAATATCTTTTTTTCTCCTCTTCATACGCAGCAATAGAAATACCGAAACTTTCCATATTCCTTTCCAACGAACCAACGTAACCTACTGACAACTCATTGTGTGAAGGTATCGACTATTTATAAATTTATATTATAGTATCCACCGACTGTAGTGGCAAGATTCCGAACAAACTAAGCGATAAATCTCTTGTTTCTCGAAACTCTTGTTTTCATTTAATTTCACTTGACCCAAACTTTATTGTGTCCGGTTTTTTGTTTGCTGATGTTGTAGTTTTACATTCATTGTTTCATTCTTACATATTATTGTACACCATTATTGGACGGTGCGCATGTATTCTTTCTTATTTATTTATATTTTCATGTTAACCCTCTGCCTGTTGTGTACGTTTTTAAAACACCCAAGGAAAACCCTGGTGAACTTTGTAACCAGACTATAATTTGTGACTCAGGTACTTTGAATGTAACAGTATGAATTATAAGAGATCACAATTAACCCACAACTTACAGAATACAAGAGGAATGCACAGGTACATAAAGGTTACTTATACAAAAAAGATTTATTATACACCAAGTTACTGGCAATCTCTTCGTATCACTAATTCTCAAAAAATTTTCACATATCTCTCTCGTCTCTTATAACCTATTTATGTTTTATTTACATATGTAGGGATTTATTCTTTCTTTTTAAGACTGTTAATGTTTTTTACGTAATTTTATATACTTTTAGATTATTTTGTTGGCATTTTAAAAGTTAGATAAAGAGGCCAGCATTTCTAAGCGTATCCAATATATTTTAATAGTATTTACCAACATTTTTGTTTTTATAAAATTATATATTTATCATAAACGTATGAATATTACTAGACGAGAACAGACAGGAGAGGGATACAAACCAACTATAGCGGAACGCGAAGGGGGGAAGATGACTGTGATGATATGTGACTCGTCAATAAATCAATCTGACAGTATGTAGGCATCTCGCATTTTAATATCACCATTTAATTCTTAAAAGTAAAATCTGATTTTGAATGAATAGATGGGAGCTTTTAACATGGGAGCGCGAATTGCTCGCCATTATGAACAAATTTGCGAAGTCCAAATACGGCAAAATAAGGTTTACCTGTTTTCAGAGTCGAATATTTCGTTGCCGTATTTAGTTAAGATATTTTTACAAATGTTTCATAATTTACTTACCCCAGTAAACAGCGACAAGCACACTTGAGAAACGCCTTCATTCGTCATGGTGATAGATGTGTTACTAAAACTGATCACATTATATAATGTGAATAAGCTTAAAATAACGTAAAATAATGCTTACCTATGGAATGTAATACGACGATTGGGTTTATTCTCTATTTCACTTCCATTTTTACACGTTTCCATAAAACAAGCCAGCATTTTTGCCGTGCTATTTCGTAAAATGTTCTGATGAGAGCTCGACGCTGGTTCGCACAAGAATGATGACGTCACATTTTTCAGATTCACTCGAGGCCATTCGCGAGTCCAGCCGGCTCCAAATGGAACCGGTGTGGGGAGGGTGAAATAATACGCTTTTATCACTTAGGGCAGGTCTAGTAATATTCATATGTGGTTTTTACCAAGATTTTTGTACTTTTTAAAACTTTAACATTTTCTAATAATTATTTTTATAGCATACCTGTATCCTTTAAGGAGATATTCTATATACTTTTGTTTCGTTTTTACTTTTGATTCATGTGCTTTTTTATTTTCATGTTTATTTTGTGGAAATTTTATAAAGGTGATCCGTTTTCTTTTATTATAATGTTTTACATTTTTGTAATGGTAACCATCACAGAAAAGACTCAATAAACTGCCTGGGTTGTCGGAAATTAAAATTTAAAAAAATATGTATTTATTTTACTTTTTTTACTTTCAGGATTAACCTTCGCAAAACTCCAGGCTAACAGAGAATACTTCTTACGTGAAGAGAAACTGCGGGTAAACGAGACCAGAAGACCGGGAAAAGCCAAAAATGCAGGAGACGTATTTGGGGTCGAGGGGTCCTTCAAAAAACTGGATATAGACTGAAGACTCCAAAAATTAAATAAAAAATTGTGTCCTACAACACTTTAAATAATACTTACTGACTTATGTAAGCACTATTAATAAAACATGTTTTTTCGCCATTGAAAAATGTGAAATCTTTTCTTTAGTCTTATTCTTTACTAACCGGCGTTGCCCGGGTTTTATGCAGAGATTTTTAATTCAAATGTATACTAGTCCTAACTTCTCCCAACAGCATGTAGAGAGAGACTGGGACTGGCAACCCCAATTGAAGTATATTAGAGTTGAGAGGCTATTGAGGTTGTGGGGAGGAGAAGGAAATGGTTAAGAAGAAGGTGGGGAAATACCTGGCTATTAGATCTAGTCAATTTAGATACAATTTTAGATTCAATTTTAGAGTCAATTTGGGAGGCGGGAATGGATACCGCCGCCCCGGGAACCTTTATTGGATAACCAACACCTCTGCCATAGGTCACCCCAAGTGGTTCGCTATGTTTGGTGATTTGGCAGGGGTGCCCGGGTTCATGGGGTGAGGTTTGTCTAGGTCTTGGAGGCACCAGGACACACAGAATCCCAGATTCCTATCCACCCCTTAAACCCCTTTCCTTCTCAGAACTCTCCTCTCCTCCCTTTCCTTAAAAAAACACTCCACACAGCATAATCAAAGATGACATAGGCCCTGAGGGAAATTATTTTCTTCAGGGCATCCTGTGTGGAGCTCATGTAAAAAAAGTCACCAAACATAGCTAAAGCCATTTTAAGCAAAATTTCAATTCTGAATGGCGATTTAACACCAGGGCTACACTGGGAGTACCTTCTACTCAGGAATGGGCCAAAATATACCTTATATTTTTTTTAATGATTAAATTGCGAAATAACACAAATCAATCAAATAAAATTTGCGCACGCCGGGATTTTAACCCGCGACCTTCGGATCGCTAGTCGACCTTTGAGGCCATCAAGTTATTTATTTTGAACGCCAAACATTCAAAATTTCATCAGGAAGTACCAATATTCTGCTGGGGTGGGAAAGGAATGGGGCTATTTTTACGAAATCTCACGTAGACATCATCCTACCTCTTGTTTTGAAAGTCAAATGTGCCAAATTTCATCAATCTCTGAATAAAACTCTAAATTTTCTATTTCAAGATGTTGGTTCAAAATTCTACTTCGAAAAAATTCTATTCAGTGGGGCAGAATTAACCTGGTCAATTTTGGTGTATCAAAAACCCTCGACCACTTCTTGTAAATAGCTTCGTAAATATTAGAGCACAAAACACCCTGGGTCGCTCCGAATCATCAACAAATAATCATCATCATCAACATCATTTTCATCCCCTTATCCTATTCGGATCGAGGACCCATTGCATCGACAGGCTCCTCCATACGTCCCTGTCTTGTGCTGACTATTCGGCCTCCGTCTATAGCAGTCCCATCATCTCCTCACACAGTTTCTGGAGTTGCCTCGCCCAGCTGTGTCTGGTGCGGCCCACTGGACGTCTGCCCTCTGGAATCGCACTTAGTATCTTCCTCGGAATATCTTCCTCCATCCACTATCAATAAATTATCAAACAGACAAAATAAAGGGTTTTTTGTTTGCTGATGTTGTAGTTTACATTCATTGTTTCATTCTTACATATTATTGTACACCATTATTGGACGGTGCGCATGTATTCTTTCTTATTTATTTATATTTTCATGTTAACCCTCTGCCTGTTGTGTACGTTTTTAAAACACCCAAGGAAAACCCTGGTGAACTTTATAACCAGACTATAATTTGTGACTCAGGTACTTTGAATGTTATGTTAGAATGTCGAGTTAGTTTCATACAATTCATACAGAGTGCACGCTAAAAAAAAACGCTCCCAAAAATCATAGAAATTTATAACCCATAGTACGGTTATAGCAATCATTTTAGCGGCAATTGTTTTCGTTAATATCAGTTCAGTGAAATATCTAAGCTAGTGATTTCTGAACTATCTTAAATATCGTAATTAAGTCTTTGTAAACCGGCAAAAGTGACATCGAGTATTGTTGACAAAACAAACATCTGATTATTATAAACGTAACTGCGCCTAAGTCAATTAATATTGCACTATCTTCACAGTGCGTCACAGTCGGCCCATAGCGTAGTGGCTAGCGCGCTCGCTGAAAATATACTGAGCGGACCTAGCGGACAACGATCGAATCCTATCAAATCCAGAAAAATAAAATTTTATTTTTATTTATATCAAATAATTATCCGATCTTCAAACCTTTTCATAATGAATAGGCAGAAAAAACCCCAAAAAAAAGTGACATCTAGCGATTCGGAAGAAGACAACACCAATACTAATAAAACAACCAAAAGTATAGGAAATAGTGCACTTGAAATCGATGATAAAAATATGGAAAAAATTATTCTCCACATTAATAAAAATATGGAAAATATTAAAAAAGAAATAATCACCAAAATGGAAAAGATCACAGCAGAAACCCAAAAAAGCATAGAATTTATAAGTAATCAGTATGACGAAATTATAAAAAAGATAGACCTAACTCTCATACAAAACAAAAAAATTGAAGGTGAAATAGAAATCATCAAAAAGGATCAACAAGACAAAAATACCATCATAAAACATCTTGAAATCAAACTATCGGAACTTGAATCAAAATTTCGCTCAAATTACTTGGAAATAGCCGGCATTAAACAAACAAGTGACGAAGAGGCTACCGAAATAGTTAAAAGAGTGGCTGCAGCGGCTGGCTTAGAAATCAAAAATAGCGAAATAAACGATGCAAAAAGAATACCGGACAGACGTATCGATGCTCCCCCCAAACTGCTAGTTCACTTCAAAAATAAAACCACAAGAGACAACTTCATCGCCGTAAGAAGAAACATAAACTACGCTGCTATCAAAGGACTTGCCCAAGACAAGATTTTCATTGGAGAAG
Organism: Glyphotaelius pellucidus; assembly: GCA_936435175.1. Lineage (NCBI taxonomy): Eukaryota > Metazoa > Arthropoda > Insecta > Trichoptera > Limnephilidae > Glyphotaelius > Glyphotaelius pellucidus. The sequence continues at coordinate 23,052,438 of OW386556.1, forward strand.
AACTCACCCCATATCATAAAGAACTTTTATGGCAAACAAAAAAATTTGCCAAAGAAAAAAATTATACCTATGTCTGGTACAAGGAAGGTAGAATCATGATGAGGCGCCTCACCAACGAAAAAATTTTCTATATCAAACATGTAGATGATTTAAAAAAAATAACTTAAAATGTCACGAAATTGTCCTTTTCAATGTACACATCACACAAAAATGGATTCTGTAACTACCAATATAACGTCTAACAAATCAAACCTATCAATCTACCATCAAAATATTAGATCGATAAATAAAAACTTTGACCAGTTTCTCATCCAACTCGACCTTACTAAAACTAAATATGACCTAATTATCCTGACAGAATGTTGGCTAACACCTTACTATAATCCAAAAAACATCCCCAATTATACCCATCATCAAACCTCCAACCACTGCAGACAAAACGATGGCATAGTAGCATATACACTAAACGACACTCACAACACATTTAACGTTAAAGAAATTCACATTTCAAACTCAAACTGTCTGCAAATAACATACAACGTCAACACCTGTATCATTGCACTTTACCGCTCTCCTTCGAAACCTAATATCTCCTCCTTTCTACATGACTTGAACTGCTATCTAACGGAACTAAACAATACAAAAAACTTAATATTGATGGGAGACCTTAACATTAACATTTTAAAAAACAATGAACATCCCCAGTGCCAAGATTACTTAAATACAATCATGTTCCACGGAATGGAAAGCACAATAAATTCCCCAACAAGATGTACGCCATACTCCTCCTCCTGCATCGACCATATTATGGTTAAATCAACCAACCAATACACCTCCGAAATCCACACGTCATCTATTACAGATCACTACGCCACCTCATTCACAATGAGTTCCAAACACAATGTACAAAGCAAAGCTTCAACTAAAATAACGAAGAAAACAATTAACTATGACAACCTCAACAAAACGATTAATTCCAAATCCTGGGACGTACTCTATAATATAGAAAACATAGAGGAGGCCTGGAACTACTTCTCTACCTACCTACAAGACACCCTTGTCCAAAACACCAAAATCACCACAAAAACCATTCCTAGAGCAATCAAACCTCTCAAACCATGGATAAACCACACTATTATCAACTGCATTCGGAAACGCAACTCCATACATAAAAAATGTGCCACAAATCCATATGATATCACACTCCATAATTTCTATAAAAGATACCGAAATATTTGCACACAAGTCATTAGGAAAGCCAAAAATCTATACTACAACAAAAAAATTTCCGAATGTAGCAATGATCCTAAAAAAATATGGAAAGTTCTCAAGGAAGCTACCAATTCAAATACAGCCACTGACACCTTAAACTCTCTCAATATCAATGATACCACCGTAGACTTCACATCAAACCCCAATACAATAGTCAATTATATAAACAATTACTTTGCAAATATAGGTCCAGAACTAGCAAAAAAAATTCAAGTAAATAACGATACGCGTGGCCCTAGTGACCGCACAATCAATGATGATTTCCCAACCCGCTTTATTCTTAAAACGATTACAGAGAAAGAAGTTTCTTTAGTAATAAACTCGCTCAAAAACTCTTCTTCCACCGGTATTGATGAAATACCTAACAGTGTTATTAAAAAAATTGCCCCTGATATAATTAAACCATTAACTCATTTGCTTAATACTAGCATCCGCCAAGGCATATTTCCCACCATTCTAAAACAAGGTCTCATTATCCCTATTTTCAAAACAGGCTCCAAACTTGATATTAGTAATTATCGTCCTATTACGTTGCTTAATTCCCTGTCCAAAGTATTTGAAAAGATCGTCAATAATAATCTGATGGAATACCTGGAAACCAACAACCTACTATCGCCGCGGCAATTTGGATTCAGAAACCATAAAAGCACCAACGATGCCATAGCCACGGTCATTGACCATATCTCTGGCCACCTGGACAATGGTTTGAAATGTTTATCGGTATTTCTCGACCTATGCAAAGCATTTGATACAATTTCACACATCAAATTAGAACGCAAAATGTTCAATATAGGTATTAGGAATAAGGAATTAGGCCTCCTCTCCAGCTTTTTATCTAACAGATCCCAATGCGTTAAACTCAGATCAACAAAGAGTCAATTTTTGCCTATTAGTTACGGGGTCCCTCAAGGCAGTGTCATAGGTCCAACGCTCTTCCTTATATACATTAACGAGTTGTGTAACCTAGACATCGATGCCACTATTGTCAGTTTCGCCGATGACACTGTCCTCCTCTTCCAGGCGAAAGACTGGCCTACCGCATATTCCAAAGCAGAGGAAGGAATTCAAAAGGTAAAATTTTGGCTTGACTCGAACACATTAACACTAAATGTACAGAAAACAAAATACTTACTGTCTAGTCTCTCCAATATTCCTAAGTCAAACCTAATCCCTCCATTAAAAATACACAAATGTAAAAATACATCTTTAAACCGGAATTGTGACTGCCCATGCCTAGAACAAGTAAACATTATCAAATATTTAGGATTAACCTTTGATACACACCTAAATTGGAAGCAACATATACATAACACTACAAACAAAATCCGCAAATCTATATACTTTTTCAAACAAACACGCAACTTCCTTGACTTAAAACTTTTAAAAACAGTGTACTTCTCACTATGCCAATCTCACATCGAATACGGAATTTTAGCTTGGGGTAATGCTTATTCCAGTGCCCTCGATCCCATCATTAAAGCACAAAAACTTATCATAAAAATTATTCTTAAACTGCCTCTTACTACCAGCACTGATACGATCTTCAATACTTTCAACGTTATGGACATTAAACAACTCTACGCAAGATCCATATTAGTTAATTTACACAAAAACAACAAAACATCATACAAAACAACACAAACAATGCACAATACCCGAGCCAAAAACAAAGAACTTCTCCAAACTCCTTTTTCCAAAACTACCTTTGGACAAAGACACTTCAAATACATAGCTTGCAAACTATACAATACACTACCAGCTACAATCAGACATACTGAATCCTTGACAAAATTCAAACAAGACGTAAAGAAATGGATTGTTAGTATTGGACGCCACACTACTGCAAACATCTGTAAAGTAAATCATTAATAGACAGTGAACAATTTACATACGACCTAATCCATGTAAAATAACTTAAAAATAGAATCATGTCAAATTAATTAATCAATCCCATAAATAGATTTGACAGAATTTACTATACATCATCATTTACTGTACATCATCTCTTCCTACATTTACATAACTCTCTTTAAAGTGAACCCACACTTCCAATCACCTTTCCATTTTTATAGTATTCAATTGAATTTGTATGTTACTTAAAATATTCTTGTAATTTTAAATATGTACGTCAAAGCCTGTCTCAACACAGGTCAATCCTAGTGAGACAGGCATCAATTAAACCCTATGTATAACCCTATGTTTATAGATTAATAAAAAAAAAAAATAAAAAAAAAAAAATGTAACAGTATGAATTATAAGAGATCACAATTAACCCACAACTTACAGAATACAAGAGGAATGCACAGGTACATAAAGGTTACTTATACAAAAAAGACTTATTATACACCAAGTTACTGGAAATCTCTTCGTATCACTAATTCTCAAAAAAATTTCACATATCTCTCTCGTCTCTTATAACCTATTTATGTTTTATTTACATATGTAGGGATTTATTCTTTCTTTTTAAGACTGTTAATGTTTTTTACGTAATTTTATATACTTTTAGATTATTTTGTTGGCATTTTAAAAGTTAGATAAAGAGGCCAGCATTTCTAAGCGTATCCAATATATTTTAATAGTATTTACCAACATTTTTGTTTTTATAAAATTATATATTTATCATAAACGTATGAATATTACTAGACGATAACAGACAGGAGAGGGGTACAAACCAACTATAACGGATCGCGAAGGGGGGAAGATGACTGTGATGATATGTGACTCGTCAATAAATCAATCTGACAGTATTTAGGCATCTCGCATTATAATATCACTATTTAATTCTTAAAAGTAAAATCTGATTTCGAATGAATAGATGGGAGCTTTTAACATGGGAGCGCGAATTGCTCGCCATTACGAACAAATTTGCAAAGTCCAAATACGGCAAAATAAGGTTTACCTATTTTCAGAGTCGAATATTTTGTTGCCGTATTTAGTTAAGATATTTTTACAAATGTTTCATAATTTACTTACCCCAGTAAACAGCGACAAGCACACTTGAGAAACGCCTTCATTCGTCATGGTGATAGATGTGTTACTAAAACTGATCACATTATATAACGTGAATAATCTTAAAATAACATAAAATAATGCTTACCTATGGAATGTAATACGACGATTGGGTTTATTCTCTATTTCACTTCCATTTTTACACGTTTCCATAAAACAAGCCAGCATTTTTGCCGTGCTATTTCGTAAAATGTTCTGATGAGAGCTCGACTGCCTGGGTTGTCGGAAATTAAAATTTAAAAAAATATGTATTTATTTTACTTTTTTTACTTTCAGGATTAACCTTCGCAAAACTCCAGGCTAACAGAGAATACTTCTTACGTGAAGAGAAACTGCGGGTAAACGAGACCAGAAGACCGGGAAAAGCCAAAAATGCAGGAGACGTGTTTGGGGTCGAGGGGTCCTTCAAAAAACTGGATATAGACTGAAGACTCCAAAAATTAAATAAAAAATTGTGTCCTACAACACTTTAAATAATACTTACTGACTTATGTAAGCACTATTAATAAAACATGTTTTTTCGCCATTGAAAAATGTGAAATCTTTTCTTTAGTCTTATTCTTTACTAACCGGCGTTGCCCGGGTTTTACGCAGAGATTTTTAATTCAAATGTATACTAGTCCCAACTTCTCCCAACAGCATGTAGAGAGAGACTGGGACTGGCAACCCCAATTGAAGTATATTAGAGTTGAGAGGCTATTGAGGTTGTGGGGAGGAGAAGGAAATGGTTAAGAAGAAGGTGGGGAAATACCTGGCTATTAGATCTAGTCAATTTAGATACAATTTTAGATTCAATTTTAGAGTCAATTTGGGAGGCGGGAATGGATACCGCCGCCCCGGGAACCTTTATTGGATAACCAACACTTCTGCCATAGGTCACCCCAAGTGGTTCGCTATGTTTGGTGATTTAGCAGGGATGCCCAGGTTCATGGGGTGAGGTTTGTCTAGGTCTTGGAGGCGGATGACCAGGACACACTGAACCCCAGATTCCTATCCACCCTTTAAACCCCTTTCCTTCTCAGAACTCTCCTCTCCTCCCTTTCCTTAAAAAAACACTCCACACAGCATAATCAAAGATGACATAGGCCCTGAGGGAAATTATTTTCTTCAGGGCATCCTGTGTGGAGCTCATGTAAAAAAAAAGTCACCAAACATAGCTAAAGCCATTTTAAGCAAAATTTCAATTCTGAATGGCGATCTAACACCAGAGCTACACTGGGAGTACCTTGTACTCAGGAATGTGCCAAAATATACCTTTTATTTTTTTTAATGATTTTTTTATTTTTTTATTTTTTATTTTTTATTTCCAACAAAAACATACTTAACAAATACAGATAGAATTGGCAATTTAAATAGTTAATCCCGCGAAGCTGCCACATGGCTGCTTGTCTGCAGGTTCTACCTCAATGTACATCCATTACCATTTGAAATAAATAAAAAACATATTTACAAAATTTAAAATTGTTAGGAAGAAAGCAAATAGAGACAATCAAATCCTAATGAACTGGTTGGTGCCACCTACTTTACAGTTAATGAAAATAAATAAAGTAAAAAAAAAACAACATTTTATGTTTACAAAGGCATACAACATTTAACAGATTTTGTATCTATCATTCAAGAAAAAGGTAATATATTCTTAATAATTAGAAACCATGACATCATCAATCTTTCTTTTTCGTCTTTGAACATTTTTTTACAGATATACTGATTTTTCACTCATAATCCACATCTTCACAATTTTTATATTTATACTCTCATTTTCCTCAATAACAAATCTATTTTTGATTTTATTAAAAATCACAGGTACACAGTACTGCAGCGTTCGGCTTCCATACTTATTTGATATTTTAGGTATATTTAGGCCTTTTTTTCTGTGAGTCGTGTGCTGTGACTATGTACCAGTGGTTTTTTATAAGTACTATCTCCCCTGTTATCCTTAATGGTAAGTAACCAGAATATACCTTTTATTGGGAGTAGGTTCTCAGCACAATATAAAAGCTGCACATTGTGTCTTTGTCTATATAAATTAGGTGATACAATATGTTTTATGATAGAGGTTTGCAAATTTTGTACATGCTTAATATAAGTCATGCTTGTATTTCCCCAGCTTCGAATTCCATATCTAAGAATAGATTCTACCAATGAAAAATATATCAATTTAAGTGTGCAATGAGGCAAGACAAATTTTAATTTATAGAAATTGTTCGCTAGAGCTCTTAACTGGTTACATATTTTAGTAACTTGCTTATCCCATTTAAAAGTGTTATCTACTTTTAATCCTAAATAAGTATACTCATTGACGAAGTCAATATTTTCACATTGGCAATTTATTGTTATTTTTTTATTAAATTGCGAAATAACACAAATCAATCAAATAAAATTTGCGCACGCCGGGATTTTAACCCGCGACCTTCGGATCGCTAGTCGACCATTGAGGCCATCAAGTTATTTATTTTGAACGCCAAACATTCAAAATTTCATTAGGAAGTACCAATATTCTGCTGGGGTGGGAAAGGAATGGGGTTATTTTTACGAAATCTCACGTAGACATCATCCTTCCCCCCTGTTTTGAAAGTCAAATGTGCCAAATTTCATTAATCTCTGAATAAAACTATAAATTTTCTATTTCAAGATGTTGGTTCAAAATTCTATTTCGAAAAAATTCTATTCAGTGGGGCAGAATTAACCTGGTCAATTTCGGTGTATTAAAAACCCTCGACCACTTCTTGTAAATAGCTTCGTAAATATTAGAGCACAAAGCACCCTAGGTCACTCCGATTCATCAATAAATAATCATCATCATCAACATCATCTTCATCCTCTTATCCTATTCGGATCGGGGACCCATTGCATCGACAAGGCTCCTCCATACGTCCCTGTCTTGTGCTGACTATTCGGCCTCCGTCCATGACAGTCCCATCCTCTCCTCACACAGTTTCTGGAGTTGCCTCGCCCAGCTGTGTCTGGTGCGGCCCACTGGACGTCTGCCCTCTGGAATCGCACTTAGTATCTTCCTCGGAATATTTTCCTCCATCCACTACCGATAAATTATCAAACAGACAAAATAAAGGGCGATTTAAATGTATTAAATCAATTTGTTCGGATTAATAGTGTATTCGGGCCCTCCAATCAAAGGATCAACCCTTTTTACTGCATCAGTGTTTCCTATATTAACGTTATAGTTTACTCACTAACTGCTGGAGCTGCATTACTGATAGGAGGTAGACTCTGCGACAAGCATGTGCATTCATAGAAGGGGCATAGTCAATGTACTGTCAGTCACAGGTCGCATCATACTTTCCTTTGATCCTTTCCCGCAAACGAGTGAAGCTACTTTAGAGAATCGTATATCTTCGTTCCTTCTGGACGCTAGCCCCGATCCCGGCGGCGTATTTACAAAACCTATACCATTCCAGTCGCCGCCGCGTAAAAAATTCAAAAGCAAAAATTGAAGCAGCAGTGTAACCGAGTTGTTTGGCGGTGCATCCTCTCTGACTACCTCTGTGGAGAAGCAGCCTGATGGTCTTGCAGTTTGTCGCAATGACTGAAAAAGTAGGTATAGACTTGTGACCGAGTTGTTCGGCAGGCTATCCTCTCTGCAAATGGTATGGGCTTTGTAGATGAAAAAAAATATATATAAAAGCGAGTTATTGCTAAGCAAAACAAATCGTTGCCTTGGAAACGATGTTGATATATTCGTGGGAAATTTTATAGGGAGAAACAATTTCTTTATTAAATGGCATAGCAAAGCATGCCGGGTACCAACTAGTTTTATTATAATGCCATCATTATAGTAAACTGGTGATGCTGTCAAAAGGGCACTCTAATACTTACATAATTAGTCACGATTGATTGCATTCACGTGTTTTTCCTTGTTGACTGATTCATTTAATATTTATTTGCAAGAAGAAGAGTTTTTAAAAGGTAATAGTTGATTTTTTTATCCGGAATAAATTAAGTGCTAAGATTAAATAAGTAGGAAGGCTTAAGGCGCGGTATATCCGCTCAAAAAGAAGAAGATGGAGAGATATGTACAAACGAATGTTAGAGAGAGCACGTTAATATTAAAAACGATAATATTTAAGCGAAAACTGTGAAAGTGTTTAATAAAACACGACTCGTTTAAAATAGAGTAAATATCTCGTAGGGATTGTCTAAGAGCATTTAAAGAAACACTGTGAATTTTTTCACACTACAACTTGTAAAATAACTGAAAAAACGTGTTTATAATAATTTTCGGAGCATAATTTGCGATTTTTTTCTATCGAAGGAATTTCATGTAATTGCCGTTTCGGCGTGGGGAATGTATAGATATTATGTTCAAAAATAACACATATTTTTTTAAGAGCTTTAAAACTTAATATTTAAGTAATATCTAAATTAATATTATAAATGCGAAACTGCGTGTGTTTGTTTGTTACGCTTTCACGCATAAACCGATTTTAAAAATTCTTTCACCAATAGAAAGTTACATTATATGCGAGTAATATAGGTTGTATATAATGGTAAGCTCTGGCTTTATGAAAATATAAATATTAATATATTATATTTATTGTACATTTTCTGTCGCTAAAAAAAGCGAGTTATTGCTAACGTCAGAAAACAAATCGTTGCCGTGGAAACGACATTGATATATTCGCGGGAAATCGTAGTTAATATCTATCTACCAATTATAAATAAAAATGAATCTCCAAAATGTTTGTACGCGTATAACTTCCGAAAGACTAGACCAAATTGGATAATTCTTTTTTTTTTATACTGGTGAGCTCTGGCATTACGAAATTTAGGTAGAACGCGAGCTGTTTGAAAACTGAATGTACCGGAAATAAACATACGGAATACGGAAGGGGTTGGGTAGGGGGGAATAATTGATAAGTGCAAGCGCTACAGTAATTTCCCCCCTAATACCATGCGAGCGAAGCCGCGGATAAAAGCAGGTATGTAATAAAGCGGTAGAAATGCGGGAAGCCGGGCCTTAAGGTGATACTTTAAAGAATTCGTAATACTCTTTCATAGATGACGCGAGTTTAATTATTTTACGGGAAAACGCCTTTTACAAGTTATACCTTAAAATATTAAGTGATTCAATCCAACATTTTAATCCTATGTTTTGACGACAAATTGAAAATGGCACATTTTAAGTCGAAACAAAATTTATTCATCAATATAAAAATGCCTTTTATCATCGTAAAGTTTTACTTATTATTTTTCGATTCTAATAAAAATGCGGTGAAAATATCCTGTTGATTATTTATTGTTATTACATGTTGTGTTATGATAATTGAGGTATTGTTTTGTGAGATAATTGTGAATTAAAATTAGTTAGTTCACCATCGTTGATTTATTAAATCAACGATTAAAAGAAAAAAAAATGATTGCACATAAAGATTGCCATCCAAACAGATTGCCTCACAAGAAATAATGACAAGAAACTGGTCTCAGTTCCGTTCCGCCTTTCTTGCAGTTTACAGTGCGTCGCATTGTTTTCGTTGGTGATATCTCGTAAGAAATTTTATTACTGTTTCTATAAAGTAGGTAAGTAAGAAACCAAACGTTTTTTCAAAACCATTTCAATTTTTATACTTTTGGATTGAACGATGACCAGACAACTCAGAATGAAATCAACTCAGAACCTTCTTTTAAAAGTCATTAAAAGTGATGAAAAAAATATTAAAAAAACGCTGAAATTAATCTGTTCAGTTATCGGCTGTTCTTTTGTAGCTTTTAATGACTTTCCAAAGAGGTGTTGAGTTGATTTGATTCTAAGTTGGCATGGAATCAGGAATTGAATGAAGTTAGTCATTTAAGTACACTAATATAGGTTTTACATCATCCTTTTTTTCAGCCCGATTCCCGTATAGAGACCAAAAACAAAATTTTTCGCTTTACGCGATCGCTTTTTTCATTTCTATTTTCATATTTACGATTTCAATTGGCATCAGTGCAAACAACACATGAACCATGTTGTTTGCTGTGATGCCAACTGAAATCGCAGATATGAAAATAGAGATGAAAATAGCGATCGCGTAATGCGAAAAATTTTTGTCTTTGGTCTCTATACGGGAATCAGGCTGAAAAAAGAGATGGTGTAAATCCTGCATTAGGAGTACAAGGTCGCGGTACGTCGGCATCCCAAGGATTAATACATACATATATATGACGGTTCCATGGCAGCTGAGAATAAAGTCAACTCAACACCTCCTTGAAAAGTCATCAAAGGCTACAAAAAAAATTATTTTAAATTAGCCGATAACCCTAACGGTCTAGCCTAACCTAACGAAACCAATTTAATCATTTTGGTAATATATATTTTTTTATATCTCTAAATGACTTATCTGAGATGGTTCTGAGTTGGTTTCATTCCGAGTTTTCCGGTCACCATATATTTTTTTATTTTTTTTTTATTTATTAAAATTACAGAGAACATTTTGTACAAGAATTAGAGTAGACCCACAAAGCTGTCATATGGCAGGTTCTAACAATTTAAACATTCTTAATATAATATCTAAGAAAATATTTGTAAATACATTTATAGTTTTAAGGAAACATTAGAATAGATCACATAGTAGTATTAGATAATTTAACTTACAACTATGAATATATAAGATATTTCAATATACCTATCTAATAAAAGATATGTAGGCAGCTATATTAAGATATTCAAAGATACATGGAGTTTTCGTTCATTAACCATAGTTTTATCATTTTAGGACTTAGTCTCTCATTTTTTTCAAATTTTATGTTTTTATTGATTTTATTGAAAATCACTGGTATTAGATATTCAAGAGTACGGCTTCCATATTTATTTAATATTCGAGGAGTTTTTAGGCCCTTTCCTTCTCTAAATCTTGTGGTATGTTTGTGTACAAGTAGGTGTTTGTAAGGGCTTTCCCCCATATTATCCATAATAGTAGTGAACCAGTGGAGACCTTTTATTGTAAGTAGGCTCTCTGAGCCATACAGTAGTTTTAAGTTATGTCTCTGTTTGTAAATCTTAGTTGTGACAATTTTTTTATTATGGCGGTTTGTAAATTTTCAATATATTTAATGTAAGTAGTGCTTGCATGTCCCCAAGTTCGAATAACATATCTAAGGATGGATTCGACCATAGAAAAATATATGAGTTTAAGAGTACAATGAGGCAAAATAAATTTTAATTTGTAAAAGTTACTAGCTAAGGATCTGAGCTGGTTACAAATTTTAGCCACTTGTTTATCCCACTTAAAATTGTTATCAACAATTATTCCCAGATAAGTATATTCATTTGTGAAATCTATTTTTTCACAGTCACACAATTCCTCTATGTATGACTAGCAATACTATATGACTAGCAATGCTATATGACTAGCAATGCTATATGACTAGCAATGATGTGAGGATGTGAGGATTATGGGCAACCTAACTTGAGTTATGTAGCTACCTATGATATTATGCATCATCAATTTGATATTAATCGATCGCGTTACAACGTATCATATTTCCTAAACCGGTTCTTGCATATTACTAATTAAGACGCTCTAGTACATATTGTTAACCTAAAGCTGAACTCGCACGTCGCGACAGTCATTTATTTAAAAACCGGACTACTTCGTAAGCTGTCAGATATAACTCATGCCATAAAGCCAGGTAAGTAGTTAGCACTTACATAATATCTCACTCTTAGACAAGAGTGCAGCGTTTGACAAAATTGATCACGATTTTCTCATAAAGAGATCAGATGAAACATTTGATTTGATTATTTATTATTTTAACTTTATGAGTAAAACCTCAAACTGTAATATTTAATTAAATGAAGACATTATGAGCGAAACTCAATCGAAAATCTGGAAACAGAAAAATCAGAAAAAGATATTGGCACCTCTGGGACTCGAACCCAGGACCTCCCTACTTTCCGGGTTGGGAGCTCTTATCCACTGAGCTAAGGTGTCGATATCAAATTCGGTCACTTTTAACTGTACCATACTTCGACTAAGAACCACCCATATTATCTTCATTTTTCTTAATGCATATTTTTATTGGCTGCCATCTTTATGAATGATTGCAAGATTCAACTCGAACTAAATGCAATCTAGATGGTGTCTGGATAAATTATTATCCATTTTATTTAATGTGCGACATCTATTGACTCTTCAGCAAGTCTGGGATGAATATTATTATTTATTATTTTAACTTTATGAGTAAAACCTCAAACTGTAATATTTAATTAAATGAAGACATTATGAGCGAAACTCAATCGAAAATCTGGAAACAGAAAAATCAGAAAAAGATATTGGCACCTCTGGGACTCGAACCCAGGACCTCCCTACTTTCCGGGTTGGGTTCCATTTCCATTTGATTTGAGTTTCTACATAAAAAATGGCTGGCATCCTATCTTATCCTATCCTATCCAATCGCTTACAAGCCGAGAAGGTTGGAAATAAATTGTCTAACTTTGCAACACTTTCTTCAGGGTACCCTATGAATTTGTTTTAGGACCACTTCTCTTCATCCTTTTTACAAATGATGTCGCCAAAATAATCGGTCATTTGGTCTCTTGTCTCACTGCTGCGCTGACGATCAGCACATCATTTTTACTGCACTCAAACGAAATCAGGAATCTCAAAATCCGTAGAGCTTATTCGAAGCAATAACTCGATGGATGTCTTCAAACAAGCTGAAGCTGAACCCGTCCTTAGGGGCTTTAGGCCTCGATGACATTGAGCGAGCTTACAAGCTACTAGCTGGGAAATTAATCACTTTCTGTTAGTAAACTTGCTCAGTCATTGTTTTACTAGCTAACTAGCAGATTGTGGACAATCTACGAACAAAGTAGAAAGGTGGTCAACTTTACTCGCTACTCGCTAGTGTTTGAGCCCAACAGCTGATTTCGTCTGTCAGTTTTAAACGTCTGTTCGGGCGGGAGCCGCTATTGTCTAGCGTGTGGCGCTAGCTGCGAACTCAAGTTTTCTACAAAATATCGACACAATTGCTTGGCGCGGAGTCGTCATTTTAGCTGCTACTGTCGCTACTGAGCGAGTAGACAGCTTTTGTGTCATCATGACAATCTCACTCGCCGATTCACCCTCTTTTAAACTTACCGGCTAGTAGATTGTAAACTCGCTTAATGTAATTGAGTCTTAAGACTGAGTTTCTCAGGGCGGCTACAAAAAAACGCAAATATTTAGTAGACGATTCACGTTTTTCAATTACAAAAACAACAACAAAAATTCTTCGCGTTGATCTAGTTTCTTACTTTTGTTTAAAAGTTGAATAAATAGGATTGTAAGCATCGGTTTTTTTCACCTACGACAACTCAAGTCAGTCCAAAGAAACTTTCCCAAAAAGGCAAAGAAAATCGGGAAAGCAAAATTATTATTGACTGGACTATCGGGAAGACAACTCAAGTCAGTCCGAAGAAACCTTCCCACAGAGGCAAAGAAAGTCGGGAAAGCAAAATTATTATTGACTGGAATATCGCAAAGACAACTCAAATCAGTCCAAAGAAACCTTCCCACAGAGGCAAAGAAAGTTGGGAAAGCAAAATTACTATTGACTAGAATATCGGGAAGACAACTCAAGTCAGTCCGAAGAAACATTCCCACAGAGGCAAAGAAAGTCGGAAAAGCAAAATTATTATTGACTGAGCGTGGCGAAGTCCTATTTTAACCAACTGACCAAAGTTTTTTTATAATTATCTTTACGTAGGTATCTAATCAATTTTCTACCGAAGGTCCAAAGGTTTTTCAAAGACTATTAATTATTGTGGAATTTATTATAATGTTACATTATGAATTTTATTATGAGTAAACTCTTCATGTCATAAAACGTAATTATACTAATTATGTGCAATGAATGATTACCTGGGTCAAGGATACACCAAGTTGTGCAATGTATTTTATTTATTTCTTACCAAACGTATCCGGTAACTTGTTTTACTGACAGGAAAGTAAATTCTAGTGAATCTAAATTTCATTTGATGCCGATGTCCGTGAATTTTTGTTTTCGACTAAATGCTGAGACCGCGCAGCACTTTTCATGCAAAAATTTAATTTTGGATTTGAAGTCAAAATACTTAACCAAACTGAAAAGTCACGTTTGAAATCAAAAAGCATATAATATCTAATACGGATGTGTGATACTTTATTTATTTGTGTTTTAAATTATTGGTACGTAAATTATTATTTTTTTATGATTTTAGAGGATTAACTAAAGAAATATGAAAAAATATATTTTGAAGGGCGTAAATGCAAATTACAAAGACCGATTTAGGTTATCAGAAAGTTGTCGCATATAAATTAAAATATAACTTTCGAATAGTTACTTTCTGCGTCAACAGCTGGCAACACTGCAGTCGATTGCAAAATGGCTGATATCGATGTTCGTATTAGTCGGCGTCTGTGATTGAATTCTTGAATGCGGAAGGTGAAACGCCTATTCGCATTCATGAAAGACTGAAAAATGTATACGGTGATGTAACTGCACAAAAATACTGACCGGAGATCTTAGGTTTCATAGAACCTGAATCAAAGAGGCAGTCAATGGAATGGCATCACACAAACTCATCGAGGACGAAAAAATTCAAAACTGTGCGATCGGCAGGGAAAGTTATGGCGGCAGCATTCAGGGATGCGGAGGGTTTGATTAAGGTTGATTTTTTGGAGCAGGGATGCACAATAAATTCTGTCCAATACGTCACAACCCTTAAAAAGCTTAAGGTACGTTTTTCGTCCAATAAAAGCTATGGCGGATGGCCTTAGGAACCAGAATACGCTTTTTACCACTCTGGGATACATACTCATATTAAAAGATTGACCAAAACTTTGGAAATGGACGGAGATTACACTGAAAAGTGGTAAATTAATTGCCAATAGTGTGGTTTTTGACCTGTGTAATTGCATTTATTATTTCTTGATAGTTAAAGGAGAAATAAAATAGGAGGCATTACTTTTTGACTGACCCTCGTACTAACTTTTTACAAAAATGAATGTTTATTTTGCCCCTTATGCGTTCCTAAACCGTACATCCGATTGTGATGAAACTTTGGAGATTTGATGTGCGCATTTTCGGGATGGTTTCTATCTATATTAGTGATCTCTGGCGCTATGAAATTTGATGAAACTTGCGATTGAAATAAAACTTTGGTAGTTGTTATGTGCAATCCCACGAAGGTTTCTGTATATAAGTTTCTATATACTGGTGAGCTTTGGTGTTATGAAATTTGCATAGAATTTTTCAGTAGGTGGCGCACAAGATGTTTGAAAAATGAGTGTACTTCATGTAGTTTAGTGGCAGCGTGGAAAGGAGAGAGAGGAAGGGGAATAAAGGAAGGGAGGTTCGCTGGATGAGGAACAAGTGAGGGGGAATGCAGGGACGGTGGAAGAGGGGGGGAGCACAGGAGAGGGAATGACAGAGAAGGTAGAAGAGGGAACGGAACGGGGGCGAGAAATGGATTGCATGGGACGGAAGGGTGGAGGACAAGGGAAGGGTAGAGAGAGGAATTTTAAAAGAGACATAGTAGTGGTAGGGGGTGGCATGGGGCAAATTCAGAGAATCCCGTTTCTTACACGGTATGTGGCCTGCCCACGCATCGGAAACCCTTTGATTTATTCTTGTACCACCAGACGGAATAACAAAAAATATTGTGTATCTAAAAACACTTTAATAAACAGGATAAAAATAGAAATACTTTATTTCTTTTAATGGCTTTGCAACCCGTGCCAGGTATCGCAACTTAACAAGTCATTCACTAAATATAAACAAGTCATAGTAGAATTTATATCACAAATAAGAACAACAAATTTAATTAAACCAACTACATAGCTCTGCTTCGACTTATTTCACGTGTGTTGTACTTTTCCAGTCTACAGTTTTTCCATCTTGCATGGTGGAGTATTTTGTGTTTATTTCAATTCATTTTTGATTGCGTTTTTGTTTTAGATTTGGTTATGATTTTGATTTTGATTTTGATTTGGATTTTGTTTTTGATTTTGTTTTTGTCTGTGATTTTGTTATGCACATTTAGGGCCAATTGCATCGAAAATAATTAAAGTAAAGTTTAAAGTTAAATACTTAAACCAAGTTTAAGCCCTAACTAAAGTTAAGCTGCAAGTCAGCACAATTGAGTTGCATCAACATTAAAAAAGTTAGTTTATAGTTACCAGTGTTGCCATCGAAATGGCTTCGAATTTTCCTTGGATTTGACATATTTAAATACAAATACACACATAATTTATTTTTACGGGTGTCAACACTAATAAAATCGGGGCGATTTCTTGACCTTTGACGGTTATGGAGGTTACGATTGGTTTATTTATGTTATGGAGGTTATTTGATATTTCGCAGTTGCAGTTTAAAAACGTCAATAACGTTTGTGGAATGATGATATTATCATATTGTGGCCTAAGGCTGGCTATTATTGCTCTGCTGTCTTATACACGAAACAATACTCTTATGCATCCCAGAGATGTCTCCTGTACATCTTTGCGTCGTTCCCGTTACATACAAGTTCATTAGCAATAGAACCTGGTCCACAGTACAAACATCATGATTTCTGATATGACTAAAAAATTATTTTGTTTCAGTGCCGTTGCATTTATTGAAATATTACAATGCTAGCAGGTATAAATTATTAAGATAAGTTTGAGTAAACACTTGTTTGTAAATCTAGTGATCTCATTGGCATTGTTGGCAATGAGTAAAGTTGATTGCCTAACCACACTTTTTGATCCGAAATCTGGCAATAAAATCCACACAATCAATAATACAATCAATTGATAATCAAAACTCGGGTTGTCGATACATTTTATATTATTATTTTCTAGTAAAACAAAATTTCGTTTCTTTCTGACGGATGACAGCTGACAATTGTACCAAGATCTAACTTTAAATTCTCAACATCGCTGGGTTAAATAAAAGTAACTTTTTTGTAACTATTTAGTTAACTTTTATTTAAACGAAGTTGAAACAACCCATTTTTGTAAGAAATGATAAAAATGTTACTTTTATTTAACTTTAACTAAAAAGTAACTTTAACTATTTTCGATGCAACTGGCCCTTAGATGTTCTTTATTAAAAAAAAATACATGTAAAATCCCAGCCGGGCGTGAAATTCAAAATAAATTAATATAAAATAAGTCGTGGGAATGAATTGACCTGCATTGTCTTTTTTTATGTTAGATTCTGCTTCTCCTCCCTTCTCTTTATCCGCTCGAGCGATTTTCCGTATATTATGGCACTTTTGCAAAACGTCCGAAATTTACCGTCTTTAGTAAAATATTTTTTATAATATTTTTCAAACCTTCCCGCGAGCTCTCGAATGGTTATAAAGCTGTTAATAATCATTTCATTTCTAGATTTATACAATAATGGCGGATAAAGCTGTGATCCCGTCGATAACGGTGGAAGAAGAGTTCCGGAAGAACCCCGAGATGCAGCAGAAAGACCTGGATAGTCTTCGCGAGTGGGTAAACAAACAACCCCATCTTCCTGACGTGCCAGGTGAGTTCAATGGTTCAGTCCACACTAATATTATATTCAGATTATTCCATAGATGTCTATAGATATAGATACGACACTTAGCGTCCAAAGTAAATTCATTTGTGTTAGCGTAGGGAGTGTGGCAAACCCATCGCTCAGGGAGTGGAAACACAACCTGCAATAGCCATCCCAAGCCAAGGTGGAGCTACCGTGCTCAGGCTGAATGTCCTGGGGAACAGTGTCACGAACGGTGCCTCCAAGAAACAGGGTCGCATCTCGGAGTATTTAGACCTTACTCCAGCACTTGGGGCTCTGCTGGAGTGGACCTTCTATTTCCCTAGGCACTCGTGGAACAAAAAAATTAGACCATTTGAAAACTAGGGGCCTTTGGGGAACCTCTGTGGACTTCCTTCGTGGGGCCTGAAGGAGGAACCAAAAGGAAAAATCGTGGGGAGGAGAGCAGAGGCCGCCTCCATTTACTTTTCTCTTATGGGGCCTTCAGAGAACCAAAGAGAGGTGAACTCGAGCCTTCGTGGAACTCCATTGTGGAGCCTTCAGGGAACTAAGGAGTGGAGAGGATATATGAAGCTTTCTTCCCTCGTGGGGCCTTCAGGGAACCAAAGAGAGATGAGACCCTCTTCCCTTGTGAGGACTTCAGGGAACCTAGGGGGAGTGATAAATGAGGCCTTCTTCCTTCGTGGGGCCTTCAGGGAGCCAAGGTGGGGTGGACTCTTCCCTTGTAGGGCCCTCCTGGGTGGGAACCAACGGGAGGTGGACTCTCCGTCTTGGAGCCTTCAGGGAACTAAGGAGTGGAGAGGAAAGATGAAGCCTTCTTCCCTAGTGGGACCTTCAGAGAACCACAAGGAGTAGTGGGGAGGAGAGATGAAGTCCTATTCCCTCGTGGGGCCTTCAGAGAACCACAAGGAGTAGTAGGAAGAAGAGATGAAGTCCTATTCCCCCGTGAGACCTTCAAGGAACCAATGAGGAGTGGAGAGGAGAGATTAGGCCCTCTTCTCTCGTGGGGCCTTCAGAGAACCACAAGGAGTAGTGGGGAGGAGAGATGAAGTCATATTCCCTCGTGAGGCCTTCAGAGAACCACAAGGAGTAGTGGGGAGGAGAGATGAAGTCCTTTTCCTCGTGAGGCCTTCAAGGAACCAATGAGGAGTGGAGAGGAGAGATTAGGCCCTCTTCTCTCGTGGGGCCTTCAGGGAACCAAGGAGGAGTGAAGAGTAGAAATGAGGCCTGGGAAGACACATTGTGGAACTAGAAGATATAGCTCCATATCCAATGACAATCCTGGTGAACTTTATAAAAGGGAATGGGTTACTGTCAAAGGAGTGAGGTAAAATAGGAGATAGCACAATGAGCCTATGGCCTAAGTGCTCACGGGAACTTTATGTAATTAATAAAAATAAAATGATGAAAGCTTGTAACTTAGTAGAAAATAGTTTTCATTCGTCCAGAAAATTTCAAATGAACGAAGTTATACGCTTATACGTAGGCATTCACAAATGAAGCGAATCCCAACAAAAAGTAGCTTGCAGGGCCTGGCAGCAAAAGACCCGCGGTGGCGGTTTTTAACTGCTAGTTATTATTAATCTGATTCTCGTAATTAGATTATCTCGTTTTAAAAAATTAATAAATCAGGCCATTGCGGAAACCGTGATCGTTTACTTATAATGATAAGATGATGGTAATTTCTTGATGCAATGATAGAAGAGTAAATAGGTACTGTGATTAGCATAAGTCAGGGGTCAGCAAATAACGCCACGCCATGAGTTAAAAGTGTGAATCGAATAAGGTTTAAAATTGTGATGCTCAACCTTCGGTGCGCGAGCCCATTTCATCACTATATTCATCGCTGGTTTCATCTCTCCTTTCATCGCAAGTTTCATCACTGTTTCATCACTGTTTTCATCACATGATTCGTCACTGATTTCGTCACATGTTTTATCACTGGTTTCATGGTATGTTTCATCTCTCGTTCATCACTAATTTCATTACATGTTTCATCTCTCGTATCATCACTTATCTCGTCACATGCTTCATCGTCATATATGAGGGTGCATGGTGAATACCCGCGATTTATGCTTCATCCGGATTTGCTATCTGAAACGCGCTATGAAAGTCTCCAATCTAGAAGGAATGGAACTCTTACGGTAACAGCTTATAAAATTATAAACTATTACATTGATAGCCTTACCTCTTAGAATGTTATAAATTGTTCGTACCAAACAACTAGTGCCAGAGTCGTCACCACGACTTGCTCTGTATCCCACATGGCAGAACAGACGTTCTAACCAAGCACAGCATTACAAGAGGTATGGTGCTGCTAAATGATTTCTGTAGGTCCCTTGACATTTTCAACATTGGCCTTGAAGGTTTTTTTTTTATTTTTATTTTTATTTTTTATTCTTCATTTTAATCACCCGCTAAACTGCCAAGGCAGTTTGTCAGCAGGTCAATTTGACAATATTAATAAAACACTAAAACATAAAATATTATAAGAAAACACAATAGCAAAATAGTTCCAGAAGAATAACTTATAAGTACCTACAATACAAAAGCATAAAATATACAGACAGACAGATATAACACAGGTAAATTACTGATAGATTAAATTAATTATAGATAGTATTTATACATAAGATTACAAACAATATCAGTACAAAAAGTTTTGACCCATTAGCCATTTTTTAATTTTTCTTTTGAGATCAGTGGGGCAATTGGATTCGATTTTGAAATTCATCGGCATCTTATTAAATATGGTGGGGACAAGATAAGTGAATGTCCGTTGGCCGTATTTATTTATAATTTTCGGAACGGACAAACCCTCATTTTTACTAAATCTAGTGCCATGTTCATGATCTACTTTTTCTTTGTAAATTGAGTCCGACAATAGGTTTTGGCATACAATTTTAAACCATAATATTCCTCGCACAGGTAATATGTTAACTGATTCATAAAGTAATTTTATGTCCCTTCTTTGTGCATAAACACTTTTGCTTACCAAGAGTAATTTTAAGCAACAACTCTAAAATATGTATTATTATTTTTTTTTTCGTTATAGGATTACGTTAATCTGTTATGCTCAGAAAAAAACCATTGTTTTATCATTGACTTAATCAGAGGTTTCATCTCTCGTTCAATCACATGTTTCATAACTGGATTCGTCACTGATTTAATTGCATTTTTCTTCTCTCAATTCTTCATATGTTTCATCACTGATTTCATCACATGTTTCATCATTGGTTTCATCTCTGATTTCATCTTATATTTCCTCTCTTCATCATTAATTTTATTTCATGTTTCATCTCTGTTTCGTTTCATCACTAAATTCGTCACATGCTTCAACACTTGTTTTATCATTGATTTAATCGCAGGTTTCATCTCTCATTCAATCGCACGTTTCATCACTGATTTCATTCAATGCTTCGTCACTGATTTAATCACACGTTTCATAACTGGTTTCATCACTGATTTAATTGCATTTTTATTCTTTCATTTCTTCATATGTTTCATCACTGAATTCAGCACTGGTTTCATCTCTGGGTTATAAAAATAAAAAATAAAAAATAAAAATTATAAAATTTCATCCCATGTTTCATCTCTCGTTTCATCACTAATTTCATCACATTTTTCATAACTGGTTTCGTCACTGATTTAATTGCATTTTTCTTCCCTCATTTCTTCACATGTTTCATCACTGGTTTCATCTCCGATTTCAACTTTTGTTTCACCACTTGTTGATCATTGATTTCATGATGAATCATTATTTAATGGCAAGATTCATCTCTCGTTTCATTGCATGTTTCATCAAAAATTTTATCGCATGTTTCATCACTGATTTTATCAAATGTTTGATCACTGGTTTCTTCCCTAATTTTATTGCATGTTTCATCACTGATTTCATTACATGTGTCATCATTGGTTTCATTACTATGTATATATGTTATTGTGTCACAGTAATTATAAAAGCGTCTAATAGGTGCTTAATAAACATACATTTCTTTCAGAATTGCAGCTGATACTCTTCCTACACAGCTGCCAGTTCAGCGTAGAGTTTGCCAAGAGGACCATCGAGAACTACTACACCATCAGGACCCACGTGCCGGAGTTCTTCAGCAACAGGGATCCGTTACTGCCCGCCATGAAACACATTTCTGAAATGCTGTGAGGCCTGGTATTAAGTATCTAATTTAAAGAACTGATTCCTTTTCTACTGAATTTCGAAGTCTTACATTTCACATACTTTTTCGAACATGCTGTTTCAGCACCTACCCGACAGGTTTCCGTGGTCGAGGGGTAAGGCGTTTGACTCGCAATCCGAAGGTTTCGGGATCGAATCCCGACATGCACAAATAAATTTTATTTAATTAATTTCTTCATTAAAATTAATTCGTCTATGTATAAAAATCAAAATATGTTTGTTTCTGGGTTTGTGTGTGAAATGCCTATGCGTTGCTAAACCGTTCATCCGATTGCGATGAAACTTTGAGAATTTGACATGTGCATGCCCGCAATGGTTTCCATATACAATACAATAGTGAATTCTGGCATCATGAAATTATGCATTGCTAACCGTTCATCCGATTGCGATGAAACTTTGGGGATTTGATATGTGCACGCCCGCGATGGTTTCCATATAGGTACAATGTGAGTTCTGGCATCACGAAATTATGCATTGCTAACCGTTCATCCGATTGCGATGAAACTTTGGGGATTTGATGTGCGCATGCCCACGATGGTTTCCATATATAATAGTGAGTTCTGGCATCGTGAAATTAAATTTTAATACATTTTGAACATTAAAAAAAAAACTTTTTGAACATTAAAAAAATAAATAATAAAAAATAATAAGAACATTAAAAATTAAAAATAATAATTCATTACTGACAAATAATTACCCAAATTGCCTTTAAAATCATGAAAAACTAAAATCTTTAACGGCCTATATCTTATAATTTAAAACAAAAATAAATAAAGTACTCACAACCGTATTAGATATTTGACATATCTTTTGATTACAAAAATAATTTGCTTTAACGGTTTGCTTGGGTATTTTGATCTCAAATCCAAATTTAAGATTTGTATGGAACTGGCCGAAATGGGCCGCGCATACGTTCCTCTTAAGATATAACTATCTCTTCCAAAGAGTAGTACTTTGGAGGAAACAGACACACGTATTTTGTGTGTCTCATCTTTGGCCTCACAATTACTTAATGTATAAGAAAGAGCTGCAGCAATAACCGTGAAACGTCATGGTAATTATGAAAGCGTCTAATAATGTTGAAATTGTTATAATCTAGGAGGTCTGTAATAAAAGCCTTATAAAAATTCATAATCTTTCAGGACAATTGTAATTTTGCCAGAGCCTATGAAGGGAGGAGGGCGTGTGGCCTATATGAAGTTGCACGATACCAACCCGGCCAGATGGAACTTTGTTGACTCTATCAAGTACTTCATGTTTGTACACGATGTTGTTTTAAAACAATTTGTGAGTAGCCATATTTAGTCTATAACTACCAACCTAACTGAATATCTAGCAGGGTCGATCGGTAAAAGTTTTATCGATTATGTCGGTAACTTATCAACGTTTCAGAGAATGATTGCAAATCGCTAATTAACGACAAAGTGTTCTTAAGAGGAACATATGCGTGGCCCATTCCAAACAAATCTTAATTCTAGATTTGAGTTCAAAATACCCAACCAAACTGAAAAATTATTTTTGTATTCAAAAGGTAGGTATATCAAATGTCTAGTACAGATATGAGCTCTTTTATTTATTTTTGCTTTAAATTATAAGATATAGGTCGTTAAAGATTTTAATGTTTCATGATTTTAGAGGCAATTTGGGCAATTATTTGTGAGTAAACGAAAAACAATAAAAAATAATTTTACTATGTTTATCGGTGTTTAATTTTTTATTTCATTTTACATTGTATTTTTAAAATGAATATAGTCATATTATTTTTTTATTGCTTTTTATATACTCACAAATAATTGCCCAAGTTGCCTCTAAAATCGCAAAATATTAAAATCTTTAATGGCCTATATCTTATAATTTAAAGCAAAAATAAATAAAGTAGCTCACATCCGTACTAGATATTTGATACACCTTTTGATTATAAAAATAATTTTTCATTTTGGTTAGGCATTCTGATCTCAAATACAGAATTAAGATTTGTTTGAAACGGGCTGAAAAGGGCCGCGCAAACATTCCACTTAATTTACTGTTTTTGTATGTAAGTATGCAATCTGCAGTCGTGCTAGGGAACAGTGATAAGTTCTCGACATTATCGTTGAATCCTTTATCAACCAACCTTGTTAGACACCCTGGTGTTATTAATTTGTGTGATTCAAAAACTTTTATTTTAGTTTCTTTTTAGCGTTACTTCCGCACAGAAGGCCCTTAGGAAAATATTTCCCCTATATCATCTTTGGGGTTGCTGTGTGGAGGAAAGAAAAAGGTATCAGAAAGGCTATTCCCTAAAATTTCTGATAAGAGATCGTTCTCCCGCGAGAAGTGCTGTCAGATTTGTGTGATTTTCTTCGGCTGTTATTTGCTTTTTCTATCGGCCGATGTCAAAATTTCAGCTGTGAGCTGTCACGTATTTTAGTTTGGGTCGTTTTGAACACGAATTCCTGCAAGTGTGCATGACTATTTATTCATTTAACAGCAGTAGAAAATCACACAAATCTCACAGCACTTCTCGCGGGAGAACGATCTTTTATCACAAATTTTAGGGAATAGCCTTTCAGGGGTGGGTTGGAATCTTGGGGTCAGTGTGTCCAGGTGTGACGGGTGTATGAATCTACCCCTCCCACTGCAAGGCGATGTTCCAAGACAGTCCTGTTGGAAAAGTCAAAAGGTCTCCCTCGACCCCACCACAGTAGATGGGCATATGCATCCGCCACCATGTCACCAACCCCTGCTAAGGCACCAAACGTAGCGAACCGCTTAGGGTGACTTATGGCAGGGGTGTTAGTTATTCAATAAATGGTTCCATGGGAGGGCTTCCCAAGCCCGCCTCCCAAATTGAGAATGTATTATTTAAAAAATATTATTATTTCAGGGAACGTCAGGAACAGGCCATGCAGGAGTAATGGATCTAGAAGGCGTTCAGTTGGGACACATGACCAAATTAGGAATATTAACTCTGAAGAAAATTATAACATATGTGCAGGTAGGAAAGCAACTCTAAATATTATATTGTAGGTAGTCACGTAGAGCACCTACTCACGAAATTGGACAAACTTTAAACCATTCTTCTTTAGAAAAATCGTGGGAAAAGGTGTGATCTATTTTGCATATATATATATACAGAAATATTCATAGATATCAACAGTATGTGTTGACGCAACTACGTATATAGTTTTAATAGGCCCTTTATATAGGCCTTTTATATATTTATGTAGGCCTTTCTTCATCCTACCTACTTTCAAAACCTATCCTGTCTGGCAATGAAACAGTTTGTCAAATGGCAATACTAAAAATATAACTCACGGTGGTAATGTAAAGCTGTGTAACCTACATTTTTATAAAAAAAATTGAAAAGGCATAAAAGCGAGATAAAGCGAATAAAGAATCGCATGCAGGTAATTGCAATTTGTTAACATAATGAAGAATAATGATATTTTAACAAAATATAAAGCGCTGTTTAGAAATTGCTCACATTTATTTAATACTAGCTTAAGTACCTAAGTTGCCCGGGTTTTAGATCATGTCTCTAATTTTAGATCTGTACATATTTAACTCATTCAGGTCTAAAAGTAGTGTAACTAAACTCAACATTAGTGATTCTTTCTTTCTACCTATTGTTATACTAAAATTTAACTTAAATTAAATGAAAGGAACTTATTTTTAAGATATCATTTAATCAAATTCATTAACCCTGGTAAGGGCTCACAAACTGTCTAGTTTTGACATTTCAGATCGGAAAAATATCGATTTTATTAAGGAGGTTGATTTCAATTGCGTCGAGAATTGGTTTTTTTCAGTTTCTCCATGAGCGGAGGCCTTTCCAAACTGAAAAATTATTTTTTGCCAAAAGGTACAGCAAACATCTAATATGGATATGTGCTACTTTATTTATTTGTGATTGAAATTTTATTATTTATGTCTTACTCCGCTTCTCGGTTAATACTGAATATTTCTTTTTCAAACAGTTAAATTTAGCTTTATTATCACGAAAAATGAATATTTATGTCGGGGGAGTCGAAAAAATTAAATAAAAATATGCATATTACATTTTAATTTTGCTAAAATTAATTCACTTCCGCGGTGTACGAACTTCGCTATGCCATTTTTTATAGAAAATATTATTGCCATAAAAAATAATAATTTATCTAATCATAATTACAAGTTTGTACCTGTATTTATAACAGAAGAACATGGAAAGAAGGGTATTAGAATAATTACACATTCACGTTAGACAAAACCCTGCTTGCCAAACAAACCATTCAAAACCTGGGATGTACTCGTATATCTAAATGATGATGACACGCAACATTCGCAGCTTGAACTTCAATCCATATCACTAGGAAGTAGGTACTTTTTTGTTTTTATTTTGACGAGAATTTATTTTATATACTCCCGACAAATGTCATATTTGATTGTCTATTAATTTAAAAAGGAATAATCCGTATTATCCGTGTATCGAACTACGACAACACGAACATTTCGGTATTATTTTGGACTCCAAACTTACATTTGAAAAGCACTTTGATAACATTGTCACTAAAGCAACAAAAAGTCTGGGTTTCGTACTGAGAACATGCAAAATTTTCAAAAACACTAAGACTTATCTGATTCTCTACAATTCACATGTTCGTACTCACCTGGAATACTGTTCACAGGTTTGGAACCCGCGCTATATTGTTTATGTTAACAGGTTAGAAAGAGTTCAGGAGCGATTTCTCAAATTCCTCAATTTTAAATCATTCAATATATACAACTCTTACGACGAAATCGAGAAACATTTTCGAATCACGAAACTACTCAACAGGAGGCTTGTCGCTGATCAGATGCTCCTGTACAAAATTATTAACTCAAAAGTTGACTGCCCGGATTTGCTAAACAAAATAAATTTCCACACGTCGATTCGATATAGTAGACAAAATACCCGTTTCTATATTGATAGATGCAACACCAATTCCAATCAAAATGAATTTATGCAAAGGACATACAACTACTATAACAACAAATTTGCAAATATAGACACACGTGCTGACGTATTTACTGCTAGTTACTGTCGCTACAGAACTTCATTGTATAACATTCTAGGTGCGAATAACACATATACATGAATATTAATTCATTGTATCTAATATTTTTATATTACTTGCGTGGCAACTTTCCCTTAACTTTCCCTTATCCCTCTCCTCCCCTTACCCTTTCCAAACCAAATACCTATTGTTTTAGTTATAATCACACTTATTTTATTGTTGTGTATTGGTTTATCATTTGTTGAATTCAGATTTGTACCATTATTATTATTTTTTATTATTGCTGCTTAGTTCTGTTTTCTTTTCTTAATTTTTCTTAAATATTCTAGTTTACATTTAGTAAGTCTTGTTTCTAAATACCTATCTGTGAACATTAATAATTGGTCTGTTTTTTTATCATCCTCTCATGTTTATTATATTACTAAGACTGTTTATGTTCCTTAAATAAATAAATAAAAATAAAATAAATTATCCACGAGGTGGGCTTATACATTTTTACCCCCGGGTGGCGGTACACATACCCGCCTCCCAAATTACAATAATATTTGTAATAAAATACGATTTATTTCGTGATTAGAAAAAATATATCTTAGGATGTTGGACTGTTTTGTGCTTGTAATTATTACGCTATAAAACCAATTTATTTTCACTAAACAGAGCAACACTTGTCAGGCGCGGATCCAGCCCTCAAAAAAGGTTGTGGTCACAGCAACCCGAAAATCGGTCAAGTGCGAGTCGTAGTGCAAACTCGCTTATGAACAATCATGACTCATAAACGACTTTTGAATTTGATTATTTCCTTTTTTCCGCGCATCAGGACTTTGGCCATAGGAATGGAAATAATCATTGGAGGAAGCCAGACCAGATTTCGTCCAATTAAATAATCAAACAGTTTCGATTACATTACAAACCAATTTCAATAAATAAATTATTATTTTTTCCTTTTTTCTGGTAGCCAGTAAGCCAATACAGGGACACTAGACTGGGTAAATAGGTATCTTGACGCAGTCTCAGGAGTCTTACGTATGACCAGCAAGTGAGATGCGCCAGGCGAGACTTAATTAGGCTACCAATACCATTACAGCTACAAACCGATTTTGATAAATTTTTTACATCTTCAAAGGATATCAAATTAAATTAAGCCATAAGAAACATTTTACATTAAATACCTTTATTTAGGTGCTTACTTAAATTACAAATTCAAGCTTACGTTTTTTTTCGCGAAAACGTTAACAATTTCATCGATATCCAGGTTCACATCTTTGTGTAGATTTAGGAGAGCTAGCCAGGATAATATTTCCTGTGCCATTGAGGCACGCAACCAAGATTTTATTCTGCGAAGATTAGAAAACGATCTCTCTGCGGTAGCTACGCCGAATGACCTACCGAATCTGGTATGGCCGAATTGTTTTCCTTTTGGTCATCCAGAGTCGGTATTCATTCATAACAGTTGATTCACTATCGTTAATGAATAGGCGGTAGGTACATCTGGACCACTTTTTAGCCTATCGATTTCAAAAGACCGTGAAAGCGCGATGTTACAAGTCTAGGTTGTGGGCATGCCCACCGTGCCCACAACGGTGGATCCGCCCTTGACACTTGTCTATATGTTTTTTTTTTTTTTTTGTTATTATTTTTGGGGTGTTATGCCGTGTTTCGCTGCCTCCTTCTTTAGCCAACGTTTCGGACAGCGTTACAGTGTCCATCATCAGGTAAAGTGTCCATCATCAGGTCAAGTAAACACTCTCACCAATATCATTTGCTCATCTGCCCTGATGATGGACACTGTAACGCTGTCCGAAAAGTTGGCTAAAGAAGGAGGCAGCGAAACGTGGCATAACACCCCAAAAATAATAACAAAAATACTTTTTGGGCGTGAAAACCTAAAACATACCTTGTCTATATGATTTATTTCAGGATGCAATGTGCACAAAACTGAAAGCGATCCACTATGTGAACCCGGGTCCCTTCATGGACATGCTATTCAACATGGCCAAGCCATTCATGCATGCGAATCTGTTGGCTCTGCTGCATATCCATAGCCAGGGGATGGACTCCTTCTATGAGCATGTGGAGAAGAGAATGCTACCCAAGGAGCTCGGCGGAGAGGCGCCCAGCCTTGAGGTGTTGAGAAGTGAGTTTTGAGAATTCATTTATTTTGGTATAGAGCGCATTTATTATTTTATATTATATTAAAAATAAACACGGAACTTTTTTCCACTTTAATTTTATTGACCTTAACCGGTTTCAGCTCGTTAGAGTCATCTTCAGATTGGTACAAATTATTCTTAGTCTACGGTTTATATACATAACAAATGGGGAGGGGAAGAGGGGTGGACTACAAGGATTTTAATCAAATACATTTGTTACTAAGTCGTTTTAGGCTTTCGAATTTCTAAATATTTTGGTAATTCCAGTAAGCTAATTTACCTTCGGTTTGTAGCTCACTTCAATATTGTTCAGGGCAAAACCTTACAAGTAATATGAATTATTAATGACCTAATATTATTGTCAATATTTATGATGTATGGAATTTTTTGGTTGCTTTTTGAAGGGATACATTGGGTACGTTTACATTGGAGTAGGAATGGTCATTATTTAAAATAAATACATATTTTAATTTCGAAATTATTATGAAAATTACAATGGATACAAAAGCGGAGACTTGGCAAATGATTCTAATTGCTTGTTCGTTACAAACTTAGGGCTATTTTTTTAGTTAAGCAAGTCATTTCTAAAGATTCTAGTCTATTTAGTTTATGACCTTTATTACAAGTATGGAGAACTTTAACGGGAACACTAATAATCTGTCTTTATCAAACGAGTTTTTGTTTTCTAATAAGTGTGATGCTACATTCTACAATTCGCCTTTGTCATTCACCCAGATTGCAAAGTGTTCTTTAATTCGTTTGAATGATATTTGAATGACTATACTTGTTTTTATTATAATATATTTTAATGGAGTAAGGAACTTCAGAAAAAAATATTATGGCTTTAAAGAAATATGTTCATATATACCAATAAACGCTGAATACCTTTAAAAGTTTTATTAAATAATATTTAAAGTAGAGTTTTAAAAAATGATTAAAAAGTCCATTTTAAAAGGCGTCATTAAAAAACCCTGTCAAGTTGGTATTATAGAATTTGTAAGGCGTGACGTCACCGCGTCCATAATTCTCCAGTCATTGTCATATTTGTATTGAAAATATGACAAGCCATCCAACATTCCGTATTATTGGTTTGTAGAGACTTAGACATATAATAGTATATACATATAAATTGAAACATTATTTAGGCCTAAATAATTCAGTATCAAAAATAATTTATTAGTTTATCTATATTATTTAAAATATTCAAAAACTTTAACGGTAGGTAGGTACTAAACGATCGTAATGCCTTTTGCAATGGTCCAATTCTGAAATTCAAAATGGCGGGCGACCAACAGCTGTTCGAGCACTATAGGCCGCCGCGCAAAAAAGTAAAGACCGAAAGTAAGAAAACGGTTTACAGCGCAGTTCACTGTGAGACTTTTCTGCACGGCGGCCTGAAGTGACGTCCCTCTCCGAACTCTACTGTGGGGACGTCTAATATGCCTACATATAATATTAAATAATGTAGATTTTGGAACACTTATAAACTGTTTATTAGGTGCGGTCACAGAAGTATTATTGCATTTGGTACAAAACAATAACAGTAGTGACGAGGTGTTGAAATTTTACCTAGTGTTTTTCTATAGTAAAAAGCAGTTAATCTTGAATAAAAAACACCTCGACTTCTGACACCTCTATTGATTTTCTAAACAAAATGACAACACCTGTTGAAGATACTTGAAACTTTTGGTCATGATGACGTCACACGATTCACACTAGATTCCGGGGGATCTTGAAAAAATAAAGCTTTGATAATTATTTTAACTATTAAAACTAACTATAAAAATAAATATGAGGTTATTTAAGTAAGAAGGTCTTTATTCATTAAAAAAAATAATAAAAATTGGACTGGAGTTCTCCATTCCACCATGAATTGTCAGTTCCAAAAATAGAGCTTTATTATTACCATGACAATCTACGATTACGGGACCGTGAGGGCATAAAAGGCAATAAACATATGTTCTTTATCACAGTAATTCTGCAGCCCTTTCAAAAGATGAGATACACAATGTAAGTAGGTTTGTTTCCCTTAAAGGAAAAAAATAATCATCTTTCTCACACACTGCGCCATGACGTCTCCGTAGTACGAAACTAAGTCACGGTCTACAAGTCCACGGTGAATGTATGTCTGCATCCCCCCAACGGGGACATACAATCATTATCATGCATCTCCCTCACACGTATAAAGAAAATTAAATGCAATTCCCTTCGCAAAAATAGTAGTACTTTGGAGGAAACAGTCACACGTATTTTGTGTGTCTCATCTTTGTCACACCATTATTTAATGTGTAAGAAAGAGCTGCAGCATTACAATGGTAAGGAACGCACGCTTATTGCCTTTTTTCCACCGCGGTAATAATAAAAGCGTTCCAAGTTAAAATAAAAATAGATTAAAAAAATCTATTTTTCACTTGTTGCAATAAGGAAGTGTTGCCTTCAGCATTGCTTTACTGATTACAGATTCTGAATGATATTATCTTCCTAACACTATAAAATATGTATTCATAAAGACAAAACAAAATAGAATAAAAACATAACGCATTTTTTGAATGAATCTAATGATTACCTACCTATATTAACCTGGGAGAACTAGCACTTTTAAAACTCACAGGAGCACTCTCGTATATAGCATTTTGCTCACGTTTTATAAATAGCCAAAAGTTCATAAATTATGGCCTATTTGTTTATATTAACAATATATACATTTAAAAAACAGTCATCTAAAATCAATTCAAATATTTATTTTTAGTATATAACATTCGTTATACTATAATATTATAACAAATATAGAAACTAAATTTGCATTTCTTAACTGCACTTTTGGAATAAATCAAGTGGCAACTCGCGCGATGAACAAATGCTACGCGATGGGATCCGGCCGAACTAACCACCTACACTAAGACTCTCCGTTTATGGAGATACTTACAAACTACGTAATTGTGACACAACCACAAGTACCCTGCAGATATACTACCTACTTTTTAATTATGGTTTCCGTACACGGCGCTACCCAAAATATACTGAACTTGATCATTTTTCATGTGCATCCGTGGAGTTAACACCATGTCAAATGAGTTTTTTTCCAAAATCAATCCATGCCTTCTCCACTAAAACTCTTTCTTGCGTGTTGTGGTAATGTACAGTTATATAAACACACATTTTTTTCCACTTCCAGAACAAATCTAACATTACTTTCATGTTCAGACGCCATTTCTGTCAAACGTCAAATTAAAGTAGCAGACACGAATGCTGCAACGCGTAGCGCGCTACCAGCACCGTACCGACGCGTCGGTAGCACGCTACTGACTTCAACCCGAAATCCGTCGCGTAGCGCTGTGTACGAACACCAGCAAAATTGTATGGCGGATACCCATGAGCGGTGCGCGTGCTACGCGCATGAAGCTCGAGTAGCTTTTGAGTAGCTCCATCCATGTACGGAGGCACTAAGACCGAAAAACTGTTACGCGTGGGACGGGGGAAGTATAAAACTCAGATATTGGGCGAATGAGGTACATATGCACATTGTTGCATATTTGGCGCAAATTTTAAATTCACTGCGAGGGAAATGCTCATAGCACGAGTGCCCGCGGGTTAAAATAATATTTTTATTTTGTTTCAGGACAAACCATCGAGCAGGTCCTTGCACACCGAGATTATTTCCTGAATGAAGAGAAACTGCGTGTTGTAGAAGCCAAGAGATTGGGTCCGCAGCAGAACGCTGGAAATCTGTTTGGAGTTGAAGGATCCTTCAAGAAACTGGATATAGACTGACTTCACTTTAAACAAACATTAAAAACTTAGGTTAGAGTTTTGAACTCCACCACAATAATACGATGACATCTAAACGATGATTGGCGGCTGGCGCCATTTTGATTTTTTTTTGCATTTGAATGTTCCCTGGTAAAGGCTGTTCTTGGCTAAGTTAATTTATTGCACTTTATGTAGGTATTATATACAATGTTATGTATTAATTCTTCACCAAATGTAAATGGAATTTGTGTACAAACCAATTTGTTTTATTTTGCCTCAACACTTTTCATCTAAGGTCCAGTCCAGTATCAAAAATCGGTTGAATATTCTACTGCAGCACAATAAAAATTGTTACATAAACTTTAACTCAACCGATGCGCACATTGATACACAAAGAATACCAAAGAGAGAAAGGCCTAATACATACCCAAAATACAACACAATCATTCTCCGAGTTCCCTAAGAAGAGGAAGTCCTAGTCCGTTTCGAGGAAACCCCAATCCGCTAGATATGGTGGAAAATTCATCAAGATCAAATCAATGTGTTTGAAACACGTTTGGGGCGGGAGGATTAAGTGTTCTGGAGGGAATAGCTTAAATATTGCTACGGTATTGAGTACTTAATAATAGGGGAATAAATAAACACAACAATTTAAAAAAAAATAAAATAAAAGCATTTCTAAGAATTGGGACAACATTAGGTACTTATGTTTTCAATTCGAAAATTTAAAGGGGAGATTTTAGGTGATTTCCTAATTATGAACATATTTTTTTTTTATTTAAGATAAGTACATAACGGAGCACCAATCCTGCGTATGCCGAATTCTATATTACGAAAAAAAATTCTCCATACTCCACCTTAGCGTACATCTCAGTCACAAGTCAAGTCACACCTTCAGTAACAGTAATACAGTGCAGTGCTATCAGTGATAACAACACGCTCCCAAGGATCCCAAGGATCAGCTCCATCTCAGGCTCCCGAGATCCACCGCACCTTTTAGCCACTGAGATATTCCTGTTCGTCTAACATGGTTTTCCCGCACCGCAGATGACTCCAACGCATCTGAGTCACCGCCGATTATCTCCACCGGAGCAACAGGTCATCTCCACCAACCACGGTGCAGAGCAACTCTCCGGTGAATTGAAGACCCTCTGAATTGATCTTCACCGCCATCGCAGCATGACCTCCATCACCATTACATTTTCGCCTCGCTGTCTACACCACTGTCTACTCTACTGATTCGTAAACGCTACCTTCAATAAAGACTCACCAACTGCTCTGCCCTTTACTGATCCGTCCATACGGTACCGCTTCTTCCCTCATTTAATTTTTTAACAGGCTTAAATTGTATGTGGAGGGAAATGCAACTTTAAGTTTGTCCACTCCCCACTGCCGACTGCTGTCTGCCGATCACCATGGGGGCGGATAGACCCGGTCCCTGCATCCAGTCAAGTGGCAGAATTCCAGTAGGGCCGTCCCTCTAACGCCCATGCCTCTCCCGGCGTCATGAGCGAGCCTGAGGAATGTTTGCGCGAGTCCGGTTCCCTTCCGTCCTGCCTACGGTGATCCTAGACTCACTTCGTTCTTCAGGGTCTTTGGGAGTATCTTCCCCCCCCCCCCCCCCACCTCTCTCCACAAACACTTCTTCAAGGGTACTCTTGGGAAACCGGCTAAAGGACGCGGGTGTTTGGGGACGTTGCGGCCAGGCCGCTCGCTCGCTCATTCTCGCCGGGACTGCCCCGCGATAGTGGGACAAACTACCCCTGATATCTTTCTTTTTATCTTTGGTTTTCATTTATCTTGTTCATTACTGCAAATGCAATTATGCATACATTTTTCCTTCTTAATATCAATCATGCGTGCAGGGACATTGGATGGTCTAGATTCATTTTAAAAATAAATTTAGCTTCCTTTTTATAAAAAAATAAAGTCCTGACGTGTGCGGCTAAGGAGGTTCAACAATCAGTTTCCTCACACAGCCGTTGGGAAAGTGGTGAGTCCGGTCCCCTCCTATGCCGCCTGCCGACTGCAGGTTCGTACACGGCGCTACGTGACGGATGTCGGGTTGAAGTCAGTTGCACGCTACCGACTGGTAGCGCGCTACGCGTTACAGCATTCGTGTCTAATACTTTCGTTTGACAGAAGCGGCGTCTGAACATGAAAGTAATGTTAGATTTTTTCTGGGAGTGGAAAAAATGCGTGTTTATATATCTATACATTACCAGAATACGTAAGAAAGGATTAAGTGGAGAAGGCATGGATTGATGCTGGAAAAAAAGTCATTTGACATCGCTCGACATCGTGTTAACTTCACGGCTGCACGTGAAAAATGATCAAGTTCAGTATATTTCGGGTAGCGCCGTGACGGAAACCAGCATTAAAGAGTAGTATATCTGCAGGGTACTTGTGGTTGCGTCACAATCATGTAGTTTGTAAGTATCTCCATGAACGGAGGGCCTAGAAACAACATTTTTAAAGCATTTTAACGAGATTTGGACGGACACGGTTTGGGTGTTTCAAAATCATCACCAACAAGGAAATAATATGGAAAAAATAATGACACTATCTTTATAGTTGTCGTTAAAACAAAAAAGAGATAGTGAAATAATCTCACAGTCACAAAGCATTTACTAATAAGGATAAATTCGGCAAAGTATAAATAAGCTCATTAGAAAAACATTCCAGTAGTTATCTCTGTCCGCGATGTTCGTGCTATTAACGATGCTGATCTGTGGCTTATCAGGTAAGAAATAATAGTACACAACTGCTAACCCCGTACGAATCGCAAGTGCGTCCCACGGTTGAATTTGGCAGCCACCTCTGGTCTGAGCTCCAAAATACTTGAAAAATACCCTCGACTCTGTGCAGAAACGGGCGGTCCGTTTGATAGATTATCCCACCTTAACAAAAGGATTGCAATCTTTAGAGCACAGGCATCGGGTGGGAATGCTATCCCTGTTCTACCGGTATTTCAATGGAAGATGCTCTGAGGAACTAGCGTCATCGATCCCTTGAGTTTCATTTGATATTCTACCAGATCTTCTGTTTATCAGTAATCTTGACACCCGGAAAAAAATATAATTTTCAACAGAACTTGTTGAGCACAGAAAAATAAATAAATCAAACAAGTGTGTTGTGGGCGTGTACATGCTCCCGTTTTTTCTTAGTTAATGAAATTAAGCAAATACTTCCTCGTAATAATCGTTATATTCAGTTCAACAGTTCGGCTGTGTTTCCTCCTTCCCACAACACTAGTTTCTTCATGACCCT
Source organism: Glyphotaelius pellucidus (assembly GCA_936435175.1). NCBI lineage: Eukaryota > Metazoa > Arthropoda > Insecta > Trichoptera > Limnephilidae > Glyphotaelius > Glyphotaelius pellucidus. The sequence goes on from OW386556.1 coordinate 23,088,572, forward strand.
TGTTAACTCCTTCCTCTCTTCAAAAATATCCTCCACACAGCATTTTATTTATTTATTTGATGCTACATTTCTAAGTATAAACTAGTAATGTTGGCCTCACTGGGTGACTTACCCGTGCTGATGCCCCCATTTTGTAAAACAAGATTTTTTTTTATACATAACAAATTTTGGTAAGATAAAAAAATTTAATATTGGTAACTATAAAAAAACATTAAATTATGATAACTTTAAACTAAAGATAAAAGTAATATTAAAGTGAAAATTAAGGTAAAATTAAAAATATAAAATTAAATTTAAAAAAAAACGGTATATATATTATGTGTTGTGTGTTTGTGAGTGATGTGTGTTTTATATTGTTTTTGTGAGTGGCGTGTTATTCTTTTCATATGTTTTATTCTTTCATGTTATGAAAATTCGGTAATATTGTCTTTTGTTCTTTAATCCATTTTGTTATTTTTTGTCTGAATTTATTTTTGTTTTCCTCAATTTTATTTTCAAGTGTAAGACTGTTGAATGCTTTTATGTCATGATAATTATGGTGTTTTTGTCCAAAGCTTGTATTTACCGTCGGAGTTTTTATGTTTTCTTTGTACGCTTGTCTAAGTGGTCTGTTAGTGATATTTTGTGTTTGTTGAAATTTGTTTTTTTTTTTGTCAAATATATAGTTTAGTAGTGTTTTAACGTGTATTTGGCGTATATTTAGTACGTCTAAATTGTTGAATATTTGGTCTGTATCGGTCAGTCTATGTTTTTTAAGTATAACCTTACCCAATGATCGATTGCTGCGTTTGTTGCTCCTCCCCAAACAATTATTCCATATTCTATTTTTGATTGACAAAGTGCAAAATATATTGATTTCATTTGTTTTATTTTATATATGTATCTTATGTTTAGGAAAATGTGTATTGTTTTGAGGAGTTTATTTGTGATTTGTTTGATAATATGGTGTGTCCATCTAAGATTTTGGTCAATTTCGATTCCTAGATACTTTATTGGTTCTGCTTTTTCTAGAGGGGGGCAATCGCAGATGTTGGTGTTTATGCATTCGTGTATTTTTATGGTATATGTGTTGTTTTTTGGCTGTCCCGTGCTATTTGTACTTTACGATGTGAATTTTGTTTTCGATATGTTTAGTGTAAGTATGTTTGAGTCTAGTCATGTTTTCACTCGCGTGATTCCTACATTCAAAGCATGACGTAGGCCCTGAGGGAAATTATTTTCCTCAGAGCCTCCTGGATGGAGTTAATGTAAAAAAATGGCGCTAAAATTATTTTCTCAGAAGTAATTTTTAGACCCGACTGAAATGGTGTCTTATTTATTTCAGCTCCAGTGCCATTGACCGCGACTCCCTCTCCAGTAAGGTTTGTGTGCGTTTAAATTTAATAAACCCCACTCCTGAGTGAGCGCTGGGCCCGAGCTTGAAGAATAGAATTGATTAGTTATTTATTTTTTTATATTTAATTTTTATATATATAAATATATTTTTTTTTATTTTGTTTTTTTTTTCCTATTCTATGTTAAAAAAAAAAAATTGTTTTAAAATGTTATAAAAATATATTATATAAATATGTACAATCATATGGGACGTGTGGGATTGCACTATCCTCCCCACATCCTGGAATAAAACTTATTATTATTATTAATATTGTTTTTCTAACTCGTCATGTGCAACGAAGGAAACTTGTAAATTCTGCAATGTTTTGACTTTGACGTAATATTTTGTGGGTTATTTTATGCTATCTTATGTAATATTTACCGAAACACATTCCTTGAACAATAAACTATGCCTAAAAACAACTTAATTACGTTTATTTGACGAATTCATATGTTTACGATCTTATTTACGAGAATGATGCAACCGAATTGACAGCTGAAATGCTCTGAAAAAATGCTAGGTTAGAGATCCATAAAGAATTAATAGAAATTATTTCGGTTCGATAGATGTGTTCAAATCATTCTATACCTTAAGAACAAGAATGCCCCAAGCGATTTTGACCTTATCTTTCATACGTTTTCTTTATAATTAAGGTTTAAAATTGCATTTCAAAAAATATTTTTTAGAGTTTAATTTGGCGCTGCCGGCGCGTACTTGGCAAGCGACGAGATTTCCGCTTTGCAATAAAATCCAAATAAATCCGAATATTTCAGAACTTATCCGAAAACTGTTCTTGAAAGTTAATGGAATACGCTTTAATTTTTTTTATTTCGAAATAATCACACAATTTTTAAATACAAAAATTTTTGAAGAAAAAGTGTTTTTCAAATGGCTCAACTTGTATTTTTTTCTAACTTAAATTACTGACGATTAAAAAAACCCACATATTTTATTAACCATTTTTTTTTTTAATTGCTGTCGGAATTTTGGATTCATATAAGTGTGCATTTTATTTTGTAGTTAACTTTTGTATTTTAATATAAAGCGTAGCGTTTTTTATTTTTTCGTTTTTTTTTACCATATAGATCACGGGTTCTCAAACTTATTTTGACCATCATTTTGAGAATTTTTTTTTTCTAGAGACTCTCCAATTTTTTTTTTGCTTATGGGGTTGGCTCAAATGTCACGCCTAAATTATTTGTTAAACCTTTGTGTTAGCCACTGGAGCGACAGCGCATTTTAAAACTTTTTCTCCGTTTGCTCGAGATTTTCAGAAGATCATTTAAAAAATTTTTCGCCTACATTTTTTTAAATTTAATTTCTCCAATTTTAACATGGAGACATAAAAACTTATTATATAGCCAATGAATTAACCTGTACTTTACTGTTCATCTCATATTTTTAGGATTTATAAAAAAAAATATGAAAAAATCGTTAAGTTTATAACCGCGCGAATCCTGCGTGTTTGTTTGAAACTGCCGTGAGAGGTACTTATTCGAGTCGACATAGAATATTTTCGATGTCTGTGTACTGTCTGTGATATACTTGATAATGAAAGGTGCATATCTATGGAAAAAAGACTTAATTTCAACCGTAAACAGCTGATCAGAAACTCAGCGTAAAAATATACATTTTAAAAATTTATTTTTAACATCGTTATAAAATAGTCTACGAAGTTCGGATTTGCGACATCTATGGTCATAATAGATAAAGCATTTCAATATCTTCGTTTTAAGTCCGAAATAACAAACGTTGGAATTACAAATATATATTTTTTAAATTTTTGCCGAATCAAGGAGGTAATTGCCTTTTTTATCCGAAAAGCAACCGGAGACATTTAAAATGGCGCCAATATAAATATGGCAAAATCGCTCCATTGGTTAGTAAAAGCAATTATTTTGTATTTTAAGTACCGGGTTGCTACTAGATGAGGGTAAGTTCTGCATTTTGCTGGAGGCCTCCGAGTCCGCGCTCCGGTCGAGCTTCACATACGGGTGCGAGTTCGCATGCGGGTGTCAAGCACTGGAAAGGGGCGTTCGAGTTCTCTGGGAGTGGTTGGTTTGAAAAAGGAGTGGGAGTGGGATCCGCTTCCCGCAAAGGACTCGAGTTCAAGAACCCGTTCCGGCTGAACCTAATCATCAATATCTTCTACCTCCTTCCTACTTGTATTCATGATATAGTGTCAATTCTTAATAATACTAATACACTTAGGATGATGATATCATATGTTAAAAAATAAAAAATTTCATATCATCCAATTTAATGTAGATCTGAATGTAATGGAATATTTCAGTTCAATTTTCATCTACTTCCCGAACTACCGAAATATGTGAATTTTCACACACGTGATAAAAATGATTACAATATATACAATAACAAAAATTAACCAATATTAAAGAAAACTTTGCTTTGTATGTGATTAGCGTGTTTTTTGTCCTTTTTGACCATTTTTTTACCTGCCCACGCCATCACTGTACCATCTCTCTCTCTCTCTCCGATGGCGCTACAGCCCATATCGAGCCTTGGCCTCCTGCAACATTCGCCTCCAACTCCTCCTATCCTCAGCGGCTGACTTCCAGTTTGTTATCTGGAGAAGCTGTGCTGCATCCTGTCTCACGTCTTCCCACCTCAGTCTGGGTCTTCCCACTTTTCTCTTTCCACCTGGGTGTCCAGTCAAAATTCTCTTGGGGACGCTTGTGTCCGGCATTCTCTGTACATGTCCAGACCATCTCAAACTGAGGATTCTCACGTGGGCTGAGATGTTAGGGGCCTGATATATATAGTACAGTTCTTTGTTGTGCCGGATGCGCCACTGTTCCCCCTCTTTCACGGGTCTACATATTCTCCTCAGCACTTTTCTTTCAAAAGTATCTAACATTTCACCATCTCAAAGTACCATCTCAATGTCCTCTAATTCTCTCTGGGTTATTGTACTGGCCCCCTGAAAGTCTTAAACTATTATTATCGCCCAGGTTGAGAAGATTGAGATCATATTTCTCATCATGATAGCAAGGAAGACGATAGAAGTTGACAAATGTTTTTTTCTTCACAGAAATATCACCAGCAGTGGATGCGTGCTACCCAAGATGCCAGCCAATGGGGCATACGTTATCCAGAATAACGACGGCGTGTTCACTCCTGGCTCATCCGTTGAAGATATGACCATCCTGGAGTACACTTGCAACAAGGGTTATGTGGTAACCAAAAGAATATCCGTATGCCAAAGCACAATATGGGTCCCCATTCCAGTTTGTGAGAGTAAGTTTTCATGTTTATTTTTCAACATCCGATGGCGTATCAAAGACAATAAGGAACTCCAATGAAAAATATTATGGCTTTAGAAAACTTTGTTCATATAGACCAATAAACCCTGATTCTGAATATATAAATTTTATTAAATAATATTTAACACAGAGTTTAAAAAAAATATTAAAAAGTCCATTTTAAAAAGCGTCATTAAAAAATCCTGCCAAGTTGGTATTGTAGAATTTGTGAGGCGTGACGTCACCGCGTCCATAATTCTCCAGTCACCTGGTATATTTGTATTGAAAATTGAAAATATGACAAGCCATTCAACACTCCGTGAAAGGATAGAGAGATTTAGACATATAAAGTTATTGTTTTAATTGAAACATTATTTAGGCCTAAATAATTCAGTATCAAAAATAGAGTTTCTCTATTAGTTTGTCTATATTATTTAAAATATTCAAAAACTTTAACTGTCTAAAAACATCCTGCAATGCCTGTTGCAGCGCTACAATTCTGATTTTCATAAAAAATTGGACTGGAGTTTTTTATTATGAACTCTAAATTACAAACAATCGATGAAGCGTATTCGAAGATATTTTAAAGAGTGTTTTATTTTGCCAGGTCACAGTCAAATAAGTTTACATTACGCACATTACATTCTATATTTGCCCATTGAGCAGCTGACGCGTTACTAACAACATTGAAGTTTTTCTTCTAACATCTAGACCAGGCCTGCCCAACCTAAATTGCATCACGAGCCGCAATGACATCCTAAAATTTTCCAAGAGCCGCACAGGTTAAATACTTAATGGTTTTATTTTCATATCTACTGTCACAACTAGGAAATGAATGTTGATATTCTGTTAATCGCAAATAATGGACACGAGGAAGGTTTTGATTTTTGTGAACATGAATAGCTACAGTTAAAACATGAGTGTGTTTCTTATTCACCGTGAGTCAGTTTGTGTCTTTTAAGTTGGTCTGAATATTAGTGTCTTCAGTTGGGCCACGAGAATGGTTTTTTCCACTGTTAGTCAGTAGGACTGTTTAAATTAGAGTTTTGTCAACACGCATAGTTATAGTTTGAACAAGAGAATGGTTTTTCTCCACTGTGATTCAGTATGTGACCATTTAAATTAGACTTTTGTGAATATGCATGATCACATTGCAGGGATCGCAGACTGTTGTCCGGCCCTGGTCCAGATGATCTAATCCTAGCATTCCAGCGATAAAATCTGAGGAATCTTTGATTTCACGTGCGATTTGCTACGCCGTGTATACGTACGTCGTCGGTCGGTAAATCGACGCTTATCGACTTTCAGTGTTGTTCTCGTTAACTGCGCGATGCACGCCAATTACAGTTTGAAACAGTTGATTTGGCGCTGGAATTCTTGGCTTGTGTGGCCAAAATTTTGTTTTGCGCTCGGTGCTTTTCTTCGGTTTGGCAATGACGATTCACAATTCGCTTAGTTAGGTGCTTAATGTTGCGGCAACGGATTGTTTAGATAAAATATATCCTTAAAGCTGGTTCACATACGGCCATCAAATATAAAAGATCATAGCACGCCAAATAACGCTCTCCATACAATCCTTTCAGACCGTTCACACCTAAGCGTTTTTAAGCGCAGATAATCATACACAATACACATCTTACGACGGAACCGCTCCAGACGCGATATCCTAGAAGATAAGTCTCCCCCTCTCCGACTAAAACAGGAGAGGGGGTCATTGTAATTACGGAGCTGCCTAGACCCGTGGATGACAGATGACAAGTTGACAGATTTCAGTACAAAAAATATGCATTCCGTTGCCGCTCCCTAATTCGACTGACCCCCTCTCCTACCACAGGAAGAAATATTTGATAGCCTCGTGTGAAAGCACAAAAGATAAGCGCTCGCGATTCAACAGATATCTGCTCGCAGATTTATAGCTCTGTGTGAACCAGCTTTCAGGCGCAGGGATCAATGATTCTGCGAGGTACCAAGTTGTGAATATGTTTCTTTCTTCCAGAACTCTGTAAAAAGCTGAGATCGAATTCTGTAAACCTGGCATGCAACCCTGTTATGGAAGACGGCTGTCCTGTCGGGTCCGTTATCATCCCTTCTTGCAAAGCTGGGTACAGATCGAACAGAACTCTTGAAGCCATGATGTGCCTGGGTGGAACGTGGGATGTACAAAAACCAAAGTGTAAACTGAGTAAGAAAAATTGTAGAATAACATTTTATTCTTGATTGTTTTCTGTTCGTTCCTTAGAGTGTGTAACGCCTTCCATTTATTAGAGTGTGTAACGCCTTCCATTCATTAGAGTGTGTAACGCCTTCCATTCATTAAAGTGTGTAATGCCTTTCATTCATTAGAGTGTGTAACGCCTTCCATTCATTAGAGTGTGTAACGCCTTCCATTCATTAGAGTGTGTAACGCCTTCCATACATTAGAGTGTTTAACGCCTTCCATTCATTAGAGTGTGTAACGCCTTCCATTCATTAGAGTGTGTAACGCCTTCCATTCATTAAAGTGTGTAATGCCTTTCATTCATTAGAGTGTGTAACGCCTTCCATTCATTAGAGTGTGTAACGCCTTCCATTCATTAGAGTGTGTAACGTCTCATTGACCTTTATATTATATCTTTATCCTTGGTGTATAAGGAGAAGTAATTAGGAAGTCCAGCTCCGAATTACAACATACATTATTTGTAAATGAACACGTTTACATAATATTATTCACTTTATTTATTTATTTATTTATTTACGGACAAATAGTCCATTAATAACATAACAATAACACGAATAAAAAAAGAGATGACAATGAAAGGAAAGTACATATAAATGAAGAACATTGACGAATTATAATATAAAGAACATATAGAAGACTGCTTGAAGATGGATTTAAAAGACTTTAAAAAATTACATATTTTGTATCGATTGCCAAAAGTCATTTAGGCTAACACCAAAAAATTCAATGCTTTGACTTGCGTTAACAAGTCTCGACATTCTGGATAAAGGAGGATGATATCCATAATTAGTAGAATATTGATTGAGGAACAGCAATTCATTATTTCGGAGTCTACGGGAAGGGATGTCAAACTGGATGAGTTGTAACAAAGCAGGTCTGTCAGTAATACTGTTGATAATTTTGAATATGCAAATTAGATCAGTGTCCTTTCTACGTTTTTTCTAAAAAAGAAATGTTTAAAGTTTGTTCAATTTCATCATACGAGTGCTCGCCTCTTTCAAGTCCTAATCTCCGAGCAATTCCTCGTAGGAAGCGATGTTGTACTGATTCAATGTGACAAATATGGACAGCATAGAAAGGAGACCAAATGACACTAGCATATTCAAGGTGAGGGCGAACCAGCGAACAGTAAAGAGTTTTAAGTGTACTTGTATGTTTAAAGTCAGCGGTAATTCTATGAATGAAGCCGAGTAGTTTAAGTGATTCGTTTACGATGTTATTAATGTGATCACGGAAAGAAAGTTTGCAGTCTAGAGGTAGCCCTTGATAGATGTGAAAGTAGAGAGACAAACATTATTTAGTTTATAATCAAACTGAATAGGTTTTTTGGTTCTACAAAAGGACAAAATTTTGCATTTATCAACATTTAGTTCCTTGCAGTTAATTTATGAACGACACACACCAGACCCGTCACTCATTTACCCTAAATTAGCAATGGCGTAGTTCAGTGGTTTTCAACCTGTGGTATACGTACGCGAAGCAAAAATGGGGGTACGCAATAGCGTGGCACGAATGTAGGTTTTTTAACTCGGCTCTACTTGTGTGAAATTGAGCCAAACTTTGTAAACCTTTGCACTGCAAACTAAGCTCAAGGGACACATAGACTGTATGTTTACATTCTATGATTGATTATACAGGGTGTAACAAAAATCAGACTTTTAATTTAAATACTGATACACAAGTTCTACAAATTTTTTGAGGTAAAAACAATTCATACTCTTAAAACACTTTTTGAGTTTGGAGTTGTGTATGGAGAGCAAAAATTATGTTCGTCGAAATAAAAAGACGTGGAACAAAATTTGTTCAATTTCACTTGTAGAATCACAGAATGCCCGAAGTCGTGTTACACTATATATAAAAATGCATTAATTGTATTTGTGTGACTTGATTGTTTTATATTATAAATTCATATATTAAGGCGACGCTTCCCAGCTCAAAAAGAAGAAGATGGAGAGATATGTAATTACGAATGTTGGACAGAGCGCGCTAATATTTTCAATGATAAATTTGATGCGAAATTATGAAAATGCTTAATAAAACATGTCTCGTTTAAAATAGAGCAAAAATCTCGTGGAAGGTATCTTAAGTATTATTTAAAGAAACATTGTGAATTTTTTCACAAAAATAACTTGTAAAATAATAGAAATAGACTTGTTTTAAATTATTTTCAGAGCATACTTTGCGCTTTGAGCTATTTTTTTTTCTATCGAGGGAATTTCATATAATTTGCGTTTCGGCGTGGAAAGAATCTAGATATTATCTTCAAAAATAACATATATTTTTTTAAGAGCTTAAAAACTTCAATATTTAAAGTAGATATGTAAGAAATCGGTAGAAATTCGGATAACGGCGGCTTAATAAGAGTATTAAAAAATTACAAAATAAAACATGTCTTGCATTACTCGTGTACACAAGATAGTAGAGGGTAAGAGGTACAACAAATTTGTAGTAAGAGTCAAGGGGTAAGTAGGCTCAAAAAGGTTGACAACCGCTGGTAGTTTATTAAAACCTTGCGCACACACTTTGGCGAACTCATTCTTGCATCACCTATCTCACTCTTCAAAACTCACATATGCTACACCATGGAATAAAGAACAAATCAAGTGCCTCGTGGGCGTGTTTCGTGATCCAATTACAGGCCCAATTTGGGCCTACATTTTTAAACGAAACTCGTTTCACCATGACTATAAAATTCAAATGGGTTAGCGATATACAATTTCAGGCACGTTTAAGAGATACAGATCGCGTGCTAAATTGTTTAGCACCAAGTCGGTGGCACATTTGTTTCACAAATGAAAGAACAAAGTTACAGAGACAAAAATCTGATTATTCACAATATTCCTGAGAATACCTGAGTGATATCGCATCAGTTAAGAAAATTATCTCTGAAATGGATGCTGCAACAACAAACCGTGACATAAAAATCTACAGATCGGGTAATAGGAAAACTGACAAACCGAGAGGTATAAAAGTTGAATTTCCGGAAGCCAAATGGCCGAAAATCCTACTAAAAAGGAAAGATACTCTGAAAAACAATGTACGAATTTACCAAGACCAGTCTTTTCTACAACGGAAACATTTAAACGATTTAAGAGAAGAACTAGAAAAAAGGAAGTCTTCTGGCGAAACGGACATCACAATTAAATACCTAAATAACAATCCCACAATCGTTAAAACGCACCCAAAAAACTAAACAGTAAAATTTCTATATACTATCAAAATGTAAGAGGACTACGAACAAAATTACAGGACCTGAAATCAAACTTACCTACTTTGAACCACGACTCTTACGCTTTCACTGAGACATGGCTGAACAAAAACATTGACACTTCTGAATTAGGTTTCTATAATCATACAGTGTACAGAAAAGATAGAAGCGAAATCAATAAAATTAGAGGAGGAGGTGTGTTGGTATCTATAAATAATAAACTTAACTCAAGAAAACTCAAGTGCATATATACACAACTAGAACAAATATTCATCATGGTCTCCACCAAAAAAGAAAAAAATATTATCGGCTGTATCTACATTCCTCCATCTTCCGACGCCCAGATATATAAAGACCACTACCTTGAAATCGAAACAATCCGAAGAAAATTTCCCGGCTCAACCATGATATTGACAGGTGACTATAATCTGCCAAATGTCACATGGGACATAGACAACAGTAAAACTTCTTGCACGGACAACATCAACCACGGTTCTCATGAGATTATCGAGATGTCAAATTTTCTAAATCTACGGCAGTTAAACTATGTATACAATATTAATTCTCGTCTTCTTGACTTAGTATTTTCCAATTCCTTATTTGTTAAAGTATCCGCATCTACTGAATCTATCCTCCCAATCGACAAATACCACCCTCCTCTCACAATTGAATGCAACAGTTCTATAACAAGAAAAAATCCATCTGCATCAACAAAATTGAATTTCTTCAAAGCTGATTATAATCAAATCACAAATCTTTTATCTTCAACTGACTGGAACTTTTTGGACTTTGAAGAAAACATCAATGAAATGGTTGATAAATTCTACTTAATTCTTAATAATTCTATTGATTTGTTTGTACCCGTTTCAAAAATTAATGTTCATAGCTACCCAAAATGGTTCAGTAACGATCTCATTAAAACAATTAGAGACAAAAAAATTGCTCATCAAATTTATAAATCATCACGTGATCCCAAAGATTACGCAAAATTTTGTGAACTCAGAAAGACCACCAAAAAGATGTCCGTGTTATGTTATAAAAATTGCATTGACAACTGTGAACAATTGGCTATTGCCAACCCTCAGAACATTTATAAATTTTCAAAATTGCTTAATAACAACGACTCCGATATTCCTTCTAACACGTATTTAGATAACAAAATGACCGATAATCCCCAAGAAGTTGTTAATCTTTTTGCCGAATTCTTCAGCAAAGTCTATGAATCAACAAACAACTCCCCATTGTTCAATGCCACAACATCCAATTATAACCAGATCGACTTCAATCAGTGCAAATTTGAAGAAAGCGACATTAGAACCAAATTAAAATCTCTCGTCCTAAACAAATCGGCTGGCCCTGATAACATTCCTCCAATCTTTTTATCAAAATGCCTATCCGTCTTCACTTATCCTCTTACTAAAATCTTTAACTTGTCCATAAAAACTGGCACCTTTCCGGAAAAGTGGAAAACTAGCTTTTTGTCTCCTATTTTTAAGAAAGGTGATAAATCTGATGTATCTAACTATAGACCCATATGTATTCAGTCGTCAATCTCTAAAATATTCGAATCTGCTCTGGTTAAGTTATATCACATCTACAACACGGTTTCATGGCAAACAGGTCTACTCTTACGAATCTGATGATCTATCAAGAAAAATTGTTTAATAGTATGCACAATCATCTTCAAACTGACGTAGTATACACCGACTTTAGTAAAGCTTTCGACAAAGTCTCACACAAAATTCTCATACATAAATTAAGATCCTTAGGAATAACGGGGAATATTTTAAAATGGTTTGAAAGTTATCTACACAAAAGAAAAATATCAGTCAAACTAAATTCATACTATTCAAATCAGTTTGAAATATTCACCGGAGTTCCACTGGAGTCACATCTGGGCCCAGTGTTATTTTCCTTATTTATAAATGATATAACTACCATCTTTGAAGGAGTTATGATACTTTTGTTGCGGATGACCTTAAAATATATAAAACAATTACGAATCTTAACGACTGTTGCATATTACAATCAAATCTAGTGAGGTTACAAGAGTGGTGCGCCCTTAATGAACTTTTCCTCAATATTGAAAAATGCCAAACAATTACTTTTACTCGAATCAAAAGTCCCATTAAATTTCAATACAGCATTGATAACATTTTCCTAAAAAGGGTAGAACAAATCAAGGATCTCGGTATTATTTTTGAGAGTAAATTAACTTTTGTTCCTCATATTAATGTCATAACTAATAAGGCAATGAAATGTCTGGGTTTCATTCTGAGGACGGTCAAAGAATTCAAATCAATTAATTCGTTTAAATTGCTGTACACTGGGCTGGTGAGATCTAATTTTGAATATAATTCAACCATTTGGGCTCCATTATATAAGACACACCAACAAAAAATTGATAGAGTACAGCATAAGTTCTTAAGATTTATTAATTATAAACTCGGAATACCTATCGAAGAACTAAATTATGTATATCTAATGGAATTACTCAATATAAGCGATTTAACGTCAAGGCGTGTAGTGAGCGATTTAGTTTGCCTTTTTAATATAGCGAATGGCAGACTGGACGCCCTCGATTTAACTTGTAAAATTAATTTGAGAGTACCCACGCGTGATACCCGTTCTAATGCACTTTACTTTGTTACCAATTCTACTAATAATTATTTTGAAAACTCTCCAATACAAAGACTTCATATACTCGGAAATAAATATACTTCAATTGACGTTTATCGACATCAATCGATTTCTAAATTTAAACTCAGTATATCAGAACATTTAAAATAAAGCTATAAATATCATGCACTATATAGCACCTTTATCGATATATTATTGTAGCTATGTTTCGATAAACGCGTACCAAATATGTATAACAAAGATTGCTAATTATAAACATAAATAATGACAATCTTATCTTATTTCTCTTTATAATCAAAATAACTATCTCACATTAATTTACGTGACCATATATTCTATTTTACCTGCTTTGTGTCATATCTAGTGTTATCTATGTTTTGTTTCTTATATCTTATGTTATCTTTATTTTTTTTTCTTACAGTTATATTATGTTTATATTATATTTTGTTATTTCCTATACTTTACCAAAAACGTGTACTGCACTTTATGTAAAAGCCCTACGGGCGTTTAAATAAATAAATTCATATATCCAGTGTTATATTCTATATTCTAAGTACGCTGTAAGAAATCAAAAGAAAAAATAATATGTTGTAAACGAATCGAAACCATGGGGAAAGCTTATGAATACATTATCTATTTCCAGTCACCTGTGAACTGAAGACATCAAATTCTGTGAACTTCATGTGCCACAATTCTAACTATTCAGCCATACCTTGCTCAAAGAAGATAGTTGAAGGGAAAACCGTTTACTTTGCTTGTAAAGAAGGGTTCAGCCGTGTTGAAGGAATGGATGGAAAAGGGGGGATGTTCTGCAGGGGCGGCCAGTGGGACAGACCCACACCCTGGTGCTCTCCAAGTAAGTCAAATCTTCAGTTTAATAATTTTTTAACTAACTAACTAACCATCACGCTATTTTCCCGCGGGGGTAGGCAGAGAGGACGGACCGCTAAACAACTCGTTCTTGGCACACACTCCTTGCCTCGTTCACATTCATACATCGTCTCATGCTCTTCTATTATTCTGACTCTTGACATCACCTGACTTAAGTATCTGATTCACTTGGTCGTGCCATCTCTTCCTCGGGCGTCCCCGACTTCGTCTACCATTCATATTTGAGCCATATATTCTCCTTACACTCCTTTCCTCATTCATTCGCTCTACATGCCCAAACCATCTGAGCGTCCCTTTCTTAATCTTATTCATTACGCTTACATCAGCCTTGCATTCTTTGCGGATCTCCACATTTCTCACACGATCATTCATGGTTTTACACACATACGTCTCAGGGATCTCATTTCTACAGCATTCAGTCTACTTTCATCCTTTCTCTGCCAGTTCCATGCCTCACTGCCATACGTCAGGGTAGGTATCAGCTCTCCATTATGTATGGCTAGTTTCGCTTCTTTTGACAGTTTTTTGTTGGCGCCGACGGCGTTCAGTCCTCCATTAATGGAGTTACCGGCATTTACCCTTCTTTCTATATCTCTATCAGTCTTCCCATCTCTCGTAAACATACTTGCCAAATACACAAACTCATCCACCTGCTCCAAGTATTCGACATTCACAACTATACACTTAGGACGGGTTGTTTCAAAAAATTTGATGAGTTCATCAAATATTTGAAGTTAATTTTCACGTTCTGTGTAAGTTCTATTCGAGTTCTGTTATTTTATCATCATAGGCCAGCTACTTCATAAAACTGAAGTCATCACAAAACTTGAATAGAACTTACACAGAACGTGAAAACTAACGTCAAATATTTGACGAATTCGTCAAATTTTTTTAAACAACCCATCCTTACAATTTCAAATATTATTATCAGAAATACTATGGGTTGTTTCAAAAAATTTGATGGATTCATCAAATATTTGAAGTTGATTTTCACGTTCTGTGTAAGTTCTATTCAAGTTCTGTTATTACATCGTTAAAGGACAGTTGCTTCACAAAACTGAAATAATCACAGAAATTGAATAGAACTTACACAAAACGTGAAAATTAACTTCAAATATTTGATGAATCCATCAAATATTTTGAAACAACCCGTCCTTAAGTTTTGAAATGTGAAATTGGGCCCTTGCCCGAAAGAATGTTCCCTATATCCAACAATATTCTAGTTCCGAGAAAAATTTAAAAAACGAAACCAGTTTTGTTTCATAAAATTTTATATTTAAAATACATAAAACATACATTTCTTAAGAGTTTTAATTGAAAAGTCGTCTAGAAAGGCAATCAAATTAGAGTTTATTACCAGAATTTATGCTGTATTTGTAGAATAATGTTGTATATGAACACTTTCACATACAACGTTATTCCACAAAACATTTTTTTTTACTTTTCGTACCTTACAGAAAACAACATGCTCTTCTATCATAAATGTACACATGTCATTGATGTTTTTGAGCTTAAAGCAAAGGACGGTATGAATAAATGAATCCATTTACGTTATAAATATTGTTTTTTTTTTTTTTTCGTAAGAAGCAATTACTTTGTGGTTAGACATTATATTTAAAAGAATTAAAACACTTTGTATTTAAACCACGAATTTATTATTTTGTATATCTACCGGTTTCGCTTCGACCAAGCTTCATCAGGATATAATATAATAATAACTAACTAGTAAGGCAGAGATATCGGTTATATATAAGTGGAATGACAGATGGAGAAAGAAAATAATTAGACAGAGACAAAATTAATATGCAAGGGATACAAAGGGTAAACAATTAGTGGGAGGGAGACAACAATGTACATTATACAGAAAAAGATAAATTCTAATACAAAAGAACATAATTAGACGGGAGCAAATTAATTTAGCGTCTAATTATGTTCTTTTGTATTATAATTTATCTT
Source organism: Glyphotaelius pellucidus (assembly GCA_936435175.1). Lineage (NCBI taxonomy): Eukaryota > Metazoa > Arthropoda > Insecta > Trichoptera > Limnephilidae > Glyphotaelius > Glyphotaelius pellucidus. The sequence goes on from OW386556.1 coordinate 23,104,123, forward strand.
TTTCTGTATAATGTACATTGTTGTCTCCCTCCCACTAATTGTTTACCCTTTGTATCCCTTGCATATTAATTTTGTCTCTGTCTAATTATTTTCTTTTGTGATTTTCTTTCTCCCTCTGTCATTCCACTTATATATAACCGATATCTCTGCCTTAGTAGTTAGTTATTATTATATTATATCCTGATGAAGCTTGGTCGAAGCGAAACCGGTAGATATACAAAATAATAAATTCGTGGTTTAAATACAAAGTGTTTTAATTCTTTTAAATATAAATATTGTCTTGAGATCATCATTATTCCACAAAAATGCTTCGATGGCTGTTTGCGCCAATCAATGTTCTTTTGTTTGATTTAGTACCTACTGGAAAACTGCTTTACCCAAGTACCTGCCCAGTTCCTCTATCCAAGTACCTACCCATCCCACGCCAAGACAAAACCCAATAAAACGTTCGATTGTTTCATTCACTTGTTTTTTATTTGACTTGTGGAAAAACGCACCCGCTTCGAGTTCGGAGAAATTTGTGCATTTTACTTAATTGAAAAGTAACGCCCTAAGTTTAATTTGCGAACTTATCGACCACACCGCCGCGGTTGCAGAAGTAACCGTGTTTACGTATATATGTGTACAAGTGAACTATTATAAAGACAAGGGAGAATTAAAAGGACCACAGAACCAGCGGCAAATGTCGAGTGAACTCGGTGAGTTTTGGCAATACCTATCCTTTTCCTTTTCCTTTGAGTAGTTTTCCAGTGATTGTTGTTTTAGAATCACACCGCACCCGCCTACGAACGAATTGATTTGCGCAACCATCATTTGGTCCTAATCGACGCCGGATACGTTAAATTCGTTCGTATATAATATTGTGATAGCATTGTCAAATAGATGAATCTACATTCATAGTGAAAGATTCAAAATTTGTTATTTAACCACAGATAAGTCCAAACGCCAGACGTATCGCTCTGTTTGATAGTTTGTTAACCTTTCGATTGCCGTTTAGGTGTTTTAACCCCACGCCTTCCGGATAGTTTAATCGTTAAAACGCAATAGAGTTATCTCATTATTTTTATTGAATTATTCTTTTGTCATCATGGCTACAAATAAAGAAAATAAATTGAAATTGTTGACGTCGCAATGTGATGCGTGCAAGAGACGCATTAAAAAACTATTCGATCTTTCAAATGGGATTTCTGACGCTAATATTCAAGAGGAATTTTTATCGTTAATAGAAACGGTAGATTCAACTAGAAATGAATACAAAGATATACACCAGCAAATAAATTCAATTAATTTGGATATCGATTTCAATTATAATCCGGATTTTGAAAGTTGGATGAATTTTGAAGACATGTATTGCAAAATCAAGCGTACACTTTTTTTGATTCAAGAGAAGAAACCGCCATTAGATTCACAAATTAAAAGATTTCGGGAAAGAGAAGAAGTAAATGTACCGCCAATTAAAGGTCCTGAAGATCGTGAGAGTGAGGAAATGAATCAAAAAACTACGTCAAGAGATCCTCTAAATGGAAAGTATATTGTAGCCTTACCATTTAAGCAAGATGCTTCAGCACTTGGGGATTCGTTCGCATTAGAAAATAAACGTTTTTCATGCCTCGAACGCAAATTGGAAGCCTCTCCTAAATTGAGAGAAGCTCATAATAATATTATTAGTGAATATTTAGAGAAGGATTATTTGTCTTCTGTCACTCCAAATAGGGAGGATGAATAGCCATCTTATATAATACCGCACCATGAAGTTGTACGAGAGGATAAAATCACCATGAGTTTGAGGATAGTCCTGGACGCAAGTGCAAAAACAAGCACTTCGGTATCATTGAATAATAATTTTTATAGTGGAGAACATTTACAGGGGAATTTATTTAATGTAATAAAGAATTTTAGTGTATTTCCAATAGCACTCTCGGCTGATATACGCAAAATGTTTTTGTGCATAGGAGTGCAGGAAAGTGATAGAAGATATCAACGAATTTTGTATCGCTTCTCGCCAAACGAGGATATTAATGCCTACCAGTTTAACCGCGTTTGTTTTGGACTTACATCCATCCCATTTCAAGATTTAAGCACGATCAGAAAATTGGCCACTGATGAAGGAGAAGCTTTTACTGAAGCAAAGAAAATCATTGGAGAATTTTTATACATGGATGATTTTGTATTTGGTATGGAAACTGCAGAGAATGCAAAGGAAACGTCCTCCCAGTTAATCGCATTATTGAAGACTGGCCAGTTTGATCTAGTCAAGTGGACCAGCAATTCGCAAGAGGTTCTGGAATCCATTCCAGATTCGCATCGCTTGTCAGCGATAAAGGAATTTGATGAAGTGTCCATGCATAAAGTATTAGGATTATGCTGGTCACCAAATTCCGATTTTTTCTCGTTTTTCACTTCTGCACCTAAATCGATTTATAGGAAGAGAAATAAATTGTATTGTGTCGCCAAAATATGGGACATTATGGGCTACATCGCACCTGTCGTACCATACGCTAAGCTCTTAATAAAGCAATTATGGATATGTCAATGTGATTGGGATGATGAGCCTCCCGCAGATATTGTGAGGATGTGGACGCAATTCTGTGAGGAACTAAATAAAATAAAATTTTCGCGCCATGCTGGAATCACATCCAGAACCATTGTAACCATTGTGGGTTTCGCAGATGCTAGTGAAAAGGCTTACGGTGGCGTAATTTACTTTCATATACAAAATGAAGGTGCCAATTCATTACATATTGCTTGTGCAAAATTAAAGGTGTCTCCAGTGAAAATCGTTTCTCTCGCACAATTAAAACTTTGTGCTGCATTAATACTTGCAAAATTAATGCATAAGGTAGTAGAAACCTTGGAAAAACGCTTGAAAATTGATAAAATATGCGCATTTACCGATTCCACTGTGGCACTTTGTTGTATTCAGTCGTCTCCTCATAGATGGGGAACATTCGTTGCCAATAGAGCAACTAAAATTCAAGCAGAATTATCGGCCAACAGTTTTTTTCATATTGCAGGCACAGAAAATCCCGCTGATTGTCTGTCGCGTGGGCTTACCCCCAATCAGATTTTGGATCACCCGCTATGGTTTCATGGCCCACCATGGCTGAAATTAAGGCCAGAGCAGTGGCCTATTACCGCTTTTGACGTCACCATGGTGACGCAACCACCCGAACAGAAGACTATGTCGTTGCTAGTAACTTCTAGTTCGGAGGAGTATGAAATACTCACTTTGTCAAAACGCTTTTCTTCGTGGAATAAATTATTACGTTGTTTGGTTCATGTATTTCGATTTCTTAAAGTGTTGCCATATCGAAGACACATAAGCGGATCGGACTTGGAGTTCGTAGAACTCAGAGTGTTTCGCGAAATACAATTGGCTTATTTTCCCCGTGAGTTTATCAATCTTCAACAAAGAAAAACGTGTAAACCCGTGTTTCAACGTTTGAGGCCGTTTTTGCACAACGGACTTATAAGATTGGGGGGTCGATTAGTTAATTCAATTTAGTACCTACTGGAAAACTGCTTTACCCAAGTACCTGCCCAGTTCCTCTATCCAAGTACCTACCCATCCCACGCCAAGACAAAACCCAATAAAACGTTCGATTGTTTCATTCACTTGTTTTTTATTTGACTTGTGGAAAAACGCACCCGCTTCGAGTTCGGAGAAATTTGTGCATTTTACTTAATTGAAAAGTAACGCCCTAAGTTTAATTTGCGAACTTATCGACCACACCGCCGCGGTTGCAGAAGTAACCGTGTTTACGTATATATGTGTACAAGTGAACTATTATAAAGACAAGGGAGAATTAAAAGGACCACAGAACCAGCGGCAAATGTCGAGTGAACTCGGTGAGTTTTGGCAATACCTATCCTTTTCCTTTTCCTTTGAGTAGTTTTCCAGTGATTGTTGTTTTAGAATCACACCGCACCCGCCTACGAACGAATTGATTTGCGCAACCAATGGCTAAAAAAGAAGGTTAATAATATTTTTTCTGGACAAATTCTACTTTCCTGCATTTTTCGGCTTCTTGGCTTGGGGTATGTTGTGAGGCTGAAGGTAGTGGGTAGGGGCGGGAGATAGGGAAGAGGAAGGTGGGGAAGTACCTGGCTATTCAGATCTGGTCACCAAACACAGCTAAAGCCATTTCAAGCAACGTTTCAATTCTGACAGGTGGTATTACACCAGGGCGATACTGAGAGTATCTTCCACTCTGGAACGTGCCGCAAATAATCTATATATTATTTTAAATGAATAAATTGTGAAATAACACAAATTAATCAAATAAAATTTATTTGCGCACGCCGGGTTCGAACCCGCGACCTTCGGATTGTGAGTCGAGAGTCTTGCCTCGGGACCACGGAGGCCGTCGTTGGGACTCTTGTGCGGTATTCATGTAAAAAAAAAAACATTCATGCTTAAGCTAATAATAAAATCAACATTGTTAATATACTTTCCTCTTTAACAAATTTCATAATACCTAAAGCACTTCTGTTTACCATTATTATACTAAACTAATTAACTCCTTTGTACAACTTTTCATTATGATTACACTACATACCTATACCTATATTGAACTTGCTTATATCCTTAATGTCCAGATTATTTTGCTACATACTACATCCTTATAATTATTTTCTTTTCTTTTTTTTAGTAAAACATTTTTATAATTTTCAGTTCCTTCGACCACCACACCACAACCAGAGTTACATGAGTAAGTATATTTTTTTTAGATTGCTACTTTTCTCAAATTCAATTTATTTTGAAAATTGATATTACATATTTTTTTACGAAAACCAACATTAGTTGAATTCGTATGGCATGATCACATCATTTATTAAATATTTGTGCATCCTCTCGAGTCGTTTGAATCACGTACTGTTAACTTTGTGCGCGGTGACACTTAAAAAAATTCATCCCCTCGGCACCGGTGCATAGTCGGGAAACACGCAAAACACGCGCCCAACATTTGTACAAGGTTGACTTTAGTCACATGAGAACTTGTTCTTGAATTCAACAGCTCGGCTGTTTAACGATTTGCCGGCCTATGTGTTTCCTCCCTCCTACCACATGGGTCTCTTCAAGACCCATGTTCACTCCTTCCTCTTTTCAAAAACACCCTCCACACAACATCTTCAAAGATGACGTAGGCCCTGAGGGATTTTTTTTCCTCAGAGCCTCCTGTGTGCAGTTAATGTAAAAACAAAAAAAAATCATTCTAATAAGAACAATAGACTTCTAATGAAGACGAACGTTACGATGTGTAAAATGTAATTTTTTTTAAATATGTGCATTTCATCTTTTCGTAGATCTAAATGCACCTTGCCAAGCTACCCATCTCACGGCACGTTCACAGTGTCGGATCCTAACAAGAACTTGCTGCCTGGGACTATCGTGGAAGAGTACACCATCATCACCTATTCTTGCGATACCAATTATGATGCTTCCACAGAAATAGTACACGCCTATTGCGAAGCGGGCAAATGGGTCACTCCACCACCAATTTGCAGAAGTAAGGATTTTTTCATAACCGTTATTTTTGTAGCCTTTCGCAAAGTTTTGTAAATAAAAATTAGCAATAAATGCCTCCGTACATGGAGCTACTTACAAGAAAAATATATCTACATATATATGCGTGGTCCATAGAAAAATATATCTACCGTTTATCAAGACAATTATTTATCTTACTCATAATCTAGATTCTAAGAACAACTGTATATATAGATCCCCACCGAAACTAATCTTTTAATTTATGTGTAGGATACTGCCGCCATGGGTCGACCCACAGTGCCCTTCTTGACAATATCAAGGAGGTTACAGTGTTTCTACTTAGGTCGACAGAATAGCACTTAATCCCAAACATGGGAACACCTCAGCACAGGTTCGCCTAGTGAGGTGTTCACAAAACACTACGACTAACCTATTTACATACAGTTACGGATCTTTAACATGTTTTTTTTTTCTTATTAATAACCTATTATCTATGTAAACTATGTAATTATTTGTAAAGTGTATGTACAAGAATAGAAATAAATAAATAAATAAATAAAATCGAGCCTCAAGCGAGTAGCATGCGCACCGCTCGTGAGTACCCTCCATACAATTTTACTGTTCGTACACGGCGCTACGCGACGGCTGTCGGTTTGAAGTCAACAGCCCGCTACCGACGGTGCTGGTAGCGCGCTACGCGTTGCAGCATTCGTGTCTACTACTTTCGTCTGACGTTTGACAGAAACGGCGTCTGAACATGAAAGCAATGTTAGATTTGTTCTGGAAGTGGAAAAAATGCGTGTATATATAACTATACATTACCAGAATACGTAAGAAAGGATTTAGTGGAGAAGGCATGGATTGATGTTGTAAAAAAGTCATTTGACATTGTGTTAACTACACGGCTGCATATGAAAAATGATCAAGTTCAGTGTATTTCGGGTAGCGCCGTGTACGGAAACCAGCATCAAAAAGTATTATATCTGCAGGGTACTTGTGGTTGTGTCACAATCACGTAGTTTGTAAGTATCTTCATGAACGGAGGGCCTTAGGTGAATCGGAAAAATTGTCAAAGCTGTCAAAATTGTCAAAACAGAATTGTCATTAAACTTTAAACGTTGCTGACCGTAGAATAAAGAAGTACACAAGAATTGCGATGCGCGCCTGATCCGTGATGCAAAAGACTGACCATTCTTATTATTAGGAAATTTTCTTTTTGATTAAATGATTCAAATGGGATCGCGATACATGATAGATTAGGACCCAGCTATGACAAAACCTACATCATCGAATACCTTTACAGATGAAACTACGAGGTTAGGCTGAAAAATAATGCGCACATACTTGTACAGCGTGAACAAAATGACTTCAAAAGCGCACCAGGTGAAATGTGGAAGTGATATTCCCCGCATTCACGTGTGCGCAGGTTTGAGGTTGTTGAATTCATCCAGTGTATTTTGAGAAGCAAAAGTATGGAGACGTGTACTAGTACTATGCAAGATAAGAAAATTTGTAATAAAACTGTCACCTCACTTTTTATGACATTCATACAATTTTATTTTTAAATTAAGTGATACGTCACAAATTGGCGCAAAATAAAATCGTAACTTATGATCGGTTTTGTAAAATATCTGACTAATGTAGCTCGTTTATTCCTAAGGCAATAATAAGCATTATTTCTTTTGCTTTCTAACATTAAAAAAATCACAAATGTTTGCATTACAGGAAGAGAGATATCTAACTTTTAAAAATGCACGGTCGCCTTGGGACAATCTGGGTCTCCTGTTATTATAATGACATGTCATGTTTTGGGACAACTTGGGTCTCCTGTGATTAGACGGATTAAACAGCGTGCTGTTATCGAATTTTTACAGCTGAAAAAGTGAATCCTACTGAGATTCATCTTCGTTTAAAGGATGTTTACGGTGACGATGTTAATAGGTCTACTGTAAATCGATGGAAAGTAAAATTTCGTGATTGCGAGCATGGAAAAGCAATAATTGTTGATGAAGCACGCAGCGGACGTCCTTTCCTACCACAGATGATAAACGTCGCAAATTTGTTGACGATTTGATTCGAAATGACCGACGAATCACTTGAAAGCCTCATTGGAATCACAAGCCACATTGGAATATCCAAGGAACGTGTCGGCTTACTTATTAAACAATCGGGATTGAATCGTGCTAGACTAGAGTCGTAGAGTCAGATTGACTCTATGAAGCCACTCTGTGCGATACAGCGCCTGTGGATGATGAATCAATAGTCTGATTCAACCAAATAAACACAGTACAACACAACTAAGTACGTACTCACTGAAGGTATGTTTCTTCCTGGTATTGCTCGTTCATTTGGGTAGATAGACACTGCGATATTCACGAATATAATCCAAACGGGCACCCGATATTGTTAATTGATTCACTAACGGCGATTAATTATGAATTGATGAAAGGACATGAAGCAACGATAAAATACGATGGTTTTGCTCCATGTCCCGAATTACGATAAAAATAACACTGCCACGATGTGCAAGATGTCACGATAGGTTCGCTCTTCTATCGACTGCCGAATATTGTCGTAGGTACTCAGATTGTGCGAAATTCTATATGGTAGAATCTCTGCTGACTACCCGGTCAAAACAGAACAAACACACGCCCCGGCACCAACGGCGTCACGAAACAGGGATAAAAGAATAAATATATAAATACCTAAATTTTATACAGCTATTGGTGCAGTCCACTCCCAAAAGATGCGGCTGATAGCAGTTCCTGATGGGGAATCAGGACGTCAGTGTCCAATGTATGTGTGACGAACTTATTGATGGATGGGTCTAGGTTATGTCTCCCTTCCTCAATCATTCTCTCCCGATCCCAGCCACGCAGTAGGGGGGCAAAAGCATTCACCGCGGAAACAGAGTGAACTACATACTAGGAGTGACCTATGGCAGGGGTGTTAGTTATCAAATAAATGGTTCCTGGGGCGGCGGCATCCATAATCGCCTGCCAAATTAAATTTCTGTTTGGCAAATAATTTACTTTTAATTATTTACATGAGAATAAGGTGGCATCTTTTACGTAGTGCAATCCAGTGTTCCCACCACCGAGACTAGGTCAGAATCGCAAAGGTTTCTATGCATCAACTGTCTGCGTAATTTGTTCAAAGCTGTATTAAAAAAGAAAAAATTTTCAGAAAGATGTCCTATGGTCCAATCCCTCAGTGTGGACTTCACTTGCTATAAATCAGGAACCGAGATGGACTGTCCGAAGTTTCTGCCTTATGGGTCCGTGATTAATTCCACCTGCAAGATCGGGCACGAAAATCTCAGTGAAGATCTTGAAGACCTGATGTGCGCGGAAGACGGGAAATGGGATAAACCTATCCCAAGTTGTGGAACAGGTGGAGTATTTTGTTGTTATTTGTCTTGCTCGTTGATATGTCTGATAAACCTTTTTACTCCGAGGCATAAGGTAAAAGGTAAAAGCCTTATGGTAAAAGCCGGATAGTTGCGCTACTAAAAAAAAATCTCTATTATAAAAAATGTATAAAAATTGAGTGACACACAATGACAATGACTGACACACACTTAATGCAAACAATGTCCAAGCATCTCCTTGGAAAGTTTTAATAAGTCAGATTTGTATGTTATTCTTAATTTTAGGCATGATTCCAGGTTCTCGTTAATAAGGGGTCGTCCATTAATCAGATTATGTTTTTAGCAACTTTTTAACCCCCCCCCCCCCTCTGGTGATATGTGGTAAGGTTTTAGACTACCCCCTCCCCCCCATACCCAAAATCATGTGTATTTTTTCAGTACAAAGTATATTGAAATTGTCAGAATATATTCTTTAAATACAGGTATAATCTGATTAAATTTTGGAAAATTAAGCATCGTGATAAAAATGTCCAGATAGATATTAAGGTTGCAGGTTGTTTTTGACTGGCATAAAAATAATAAAGGAAGGTTTAAAAAAAACATATATTCTTCTTCTTCTTTTTTGGTACATTTTTGTTTCACACACTCGTTATATTCTTTCTGAGCTACACTAGGTTTTTTTTTCCCTTTTAATACTCCGCAAATAGGTCTTTATACAGATCTCATAGTTTAGACATTGTTACATTGTTTTAAAGCAAAACATACGCGGCAACGATTTACGCATGTATTCGGCATCAAAATCACACACTTGCGACTGGTGAGCCGAGCGGTTGTCGCAACGCGCGGGAAAATCGTTGCCAACGGTGAGTCAAGGCCACGCGCCGCTGTTTGGTTTAGAAATGGTGCATTAAATTTCAAATTCAATTCATTATATTCCCCCCCTCCTTGTGATATTTCGTGATTTTTTCCGAACCCCTCCCCCCACTTTTGAGCCTCACGTGGTTAATGGACGATCCCTAAGACGACTTCTCAGTTCACTCTTGATAAAATTTATGCTTAAAAAAGATTGTTGGCATAAATATGTATAACCGAAAAAGGAGAGAACAGGAATACTATTCCAGGCGTTGAAGATGATCATGTCTTCCTTCTTCAGGCCGTTCAAAGCAGACCACTTGTGTTGTGAACTAAGCTCACATTTGTACTTCTCCAATATTTCCAAATCAACATAAAGACCTTCAAATTTAGAGCTCCATATTTCCTTGTTTTCTTAAATCCAGCAATTTTAATTCAAAGAAATATAAACGCTAGAAATATTTCGATTCTCATACCTTCAAAATTTTAAATCGAGCGTCCTATTTGCACGAGGCAAGTAAGCGAAAGGGTGTTTTTTAATTTATTTTTTGCATAATTTTATAAGAATAAAAAAGTTAGAACATACAAAAAACCTCAAAAATAGTGTTAGCCATAAAGGAGTATTTTTAAAAAACTGTTTCTAATATTACTTCATAGTCAAATCATTCAAAAACATTTTTTTAGTGGTTTCCGCTTATATTTTTTGTTACGTAAATCATAATTTTATTGTAATTCCAATACATAGAAAAGCTAGTAAAAGCTTCAATTAATCCGTAGCATTTTTTGATACTCATAATGTAAACCGATTCGTTGTAAAGATGAATCTAAATAGTAGCTAAATAGAATTTCACGTATAGCTTCATCTTATGGGTCAAAGAGCCGCTTGTGGCCCCGGAGCTGCCCTTTGCCAATCCTCTGACCAAGGGCATTACCAATGAGCGAAAAATTAGTAGAATTAGAAGTCAAGATCTGATGCTTATTTTTGGTAGCTAACAAAACAGTTTTTTATGCAGATTGCGGTTTAGGAAAAGCCTTCGGTGAAGAACAAATTGTAAATGGTGTCACTGTTAAAAAAGACACCTTCCCTTGGCACGTGGCGATCTTCCAGTGGGACGAAACAACAGATACCTTCCAACAGATTTGCGGAGGTTCCATTATACATACTAATCTTGTAATCAGTGGTAAGTCTTTTTCAATATATAAATACACATTTCTCATCACTTTGTTATTTTACAGTACTACTCTAAGTTCTACCCCATTCAACCAGTCAGTCCTCCTCCTGGTAATCACGATGATGATTATTTTGTAATGAATCTTTATTTTCAAACCTACACATTCCTAATTTCTACCGACTTATAACACATTTCCCTTTAAAACTTTAACCTTGTAAGTTCTTAAAACAATGTATGTTATTTTTGAAGATCAAATCTATATATTTGCCGAGCCGAAATGAGGTAATTGAGGTAGACTTGAAAGTGGGTCGGTAATTTGGAGTCCACACCAAGTAAAATATTCCCTCATGTTTGAGAGGATTCAGAAGAAATTTCTAAGATTTCTAGGGAGTATGGCTATTATCCGTGACTCTATCGTACCGACTTTCTTTTGGGTATGCTCGGAATGAACCATCTACGGGTCAGAAGGGATGTACACATTGCTACGCATTTCTTCAGATTGATCCGCGGATGGTTTGAAAACTCAGCTAACATGGAGAGCAATCATTTCTATGTTCCCGATGGGTATCTTCGCCACCGACTGCATAGACTGTTCTATCTTCCGGCCTGCAGGACTTACTTGCCAATAGTCATGCCGGTCGGGAGAGCAATTTTACTGTTAAACAGAATTAATTCGGATATTGACATATTTAGCGTTAGTGAAGATGCCTTTAAAAAGCAAGCTCTATTAATTCTTGAATAGTTCGTATTCCTAAGTGTTAATTGTAATACTCTTACAAATGTATTTTGAAAATGAATTAAAATGTAACATTTTGTAATGTTTTTGAGATAATAAATAAAATGAATTGAATTGAAAATTACATAAAATTCCCTCGATAGAAAAAAAATCGCAACGTACTTCCCGGAAATTATTAAAAATAAATTTTGTTATGTTATTTAACATCTTATAGGTATGAAAATTTACAATGTATTTTTAGACAGTTGTCGGAAGATTAATGCTCTATTTTAAGGGGGTATTCTAGTCTAGAAAAAAAAAATGTTTAGATATTTAAGAAGAATTTTTCGAAATTCGAATTATTTTAAAAGTTATAGCCATTTTAGTGCCGTGATAATAGGCGGAATCTAACTAAAATCTAAATAGAACAAATTTTAACGCCTTTTTCTCGAAACTACTTTTTTCCAAATGTGTGTCACAAAATACCAAGTTCTAATAGACCGATTTTCTTGAAATTTGGCATGAATTTTCTTTATACATCCCGTATGTTTACATTGGAGAAGGAATACTCCACTCCACTCCAATGTAATGTAAACATGTATCCCTTCAAAAAGTAATAAAAAAAATCCCATGCATCATAAATAAAATAAAAATTTGACAATAAAATTAGGTCATTAAAAATTCTTATTACTTGTAAGGTTTTTCCCTGAACAATATTGAAGTGAGCTACAAACCCAAAGTAATCAGCCCACTGGAATCACCAAAATATTTAGAAATTCGACAGTCTAAAACGACTTAGTAACAAATGTAATTAATATAATTGATTAAAATCCTTTAGACCACCCCGCTTCCCCTCCCTCACATGTTGTGTATATAAACCGGAGACTAAAAATAATTTGTACCAGTCTGAAGATGGCTCTAGCGAGCTGAAACCGGTTAAGGTCAATAAAATTAAAGTGGAAAAAAGTTTTATATTTGTTTTTATTATAATATATTATAATGGAATTCCACCATGAATTGTCAGTTTCAAAAATAGAAATATTAAGACATGTTTATCTTTTCAGCCGCGCATTGCTTCTTTGACCCGATTAAACTGGAACAGATAGACGCCAGATATTTCAAGGTGGCTGCCGGGAAATTCCTCAGATCCTGGGACAGCGATTTGACTGAAGACATTAAGCTCATCCAGAAATCAGATGTTGGTAAAATTACTTATGTTATGATTACGTATAATTATTTTTTTTATTTTCTCAGTTCGGAAAGTGGATAAGGATTAAAATATGTTTTTTTTATTTTAACTTTTATGAGTAAAACCTCAAATTGTAATATTTGATTAAATGAAGACATTATGAGCGAAACTCAATCAAAAATCTGAAAACAGAAAAATCAGAAAAAGATATTGCCACCTCTGAGACTCGAACCCAGGACCTCTCTTTCCGGGCCAGCGCGCCGTCCACTGCGCCAAGGTGTCGATATCAAATTCGGTCACTTTTGACTGTATCATGCTTTGACTAAAATATATCCTTGACTTGCAGAAAAGTCAATAGATGTCGCAAATTAAAAATGGATAAAAATTTATCCACACACTATCTAGATTGCATTTAGTTCAGGTTTGAATCTTGCAATCACACATAAAGATGGCAGCCAATAAAACATGCGTTAAGAAAATGAAGATAATATGGGTGGTTCTTAGTCGGGTCACATTGACTGTATGCTAACATTGTTTGATTTATTATACAGGATGTAACAGGAAATCGGGCTTTAATTTTAACTAACGAAACATGAGAAACTATTTTCTACAAATTTTTTCGAGGTTAAAAAAATTCATCCTCTCAACACACTTTGTGAGTTTGAAGCTGTGTATGGAGAACATGAATTTTTTTTTGTCAAAAAAAAAGACGTGGAAATTTTTTTGTTCAATTTTACACGTTGCATCACTGGTTAAAAATGCCCGAAGTCGTGTTACACTCTGTATTAATTTTTTTGTACGACATTATTGTTAAACTCCTGTAAAATTAGAGTATTAACAAAATACAAATGAAACATGTCGTTCATTACACGTTTACACACGTGTACGTAATACAAGATAGATAGAGGGTAAGGGGTACAAACAATTTGTAGTAAGAGTCAAAGGATACGCAGACTCAAAAAAGTTGAATACCGCTGGCCTAACTCTTCTCTTTTATTTACTGACGGCTCCAAATCTCCAAAGCTCCAAATCAACCTTGATTCTGCGATCATAACCCGTCCATAACCGATACTCAAAAATATTGTCGCAATACCAAACTTGTGGTATTCTTTTCCGATATTCCGCGTTTTATTCCATAATTCTTGCGCTGAGATCGTGGTCTCCTTTATCAGGCTGTTATATTCGGCACTGCAGTTATTTTCCACTGTGCCACTGTTATAATAATGTATTGGTGGATAATTGACAAAATAGTACTCGGTATATTAGAGCGATTATTAACCTCTTTGTTTGAAAAACCCTTATGTATAAATAAACTGTATGAAGGAAGTACAAGTCAGAATCGCTTGCGCCAATATCAATCTACCAATCAATAATGGCGCAAACGGACCTTAATATTTGATGGTACTTAATATTTGATTATAGTACATAGCTACTCTGAATTATTTTAAAACAATTTTCTATGAAATTTGCGGGTGGCTTTTGGCAGTCGTCAAAAGGTATAAAGGTCATTATTTATTTGAAAACTCCTTTAATTGTATTTTTCATGTTGGGTATGTATTCAGATAAGTGTAGAAATAATAAAATCAGTTTATATTTGTATGAAAATAATTTTGACCATTTATCTTTTTTTTTAGTTATCTTTTCTGAAAAAAGTTCTTACGATATTATCATGTAGTATACGTGAATAACTGGTTAACAGAAAACAACCTAAAAAAACAATCGCTTTGTTTATATATCGATATTTGACCAGAACTTAATCATCATAATTTTCGCGCGGTTTTTCGAAGTACCATCCAACGTTCAACAGGTAAATAAACGATTCCAATGATTATATATATTCCTATCGGTGGTCTATCGGAGGGCTGTTATGTGAGAGAGGGAGATATATACTACACCGTATTTCTATCTCGATCCATAATACTGACGGGGTCATATTGAATAGTTTTAACACCACAATATGCATTTATAATTTGTAGGTGACCGCAGTTTATCTTCCTTCGCGCTATAGCGGGGATGAACAAAACCAACAGAGTGACCTAGCCCTATTGCAGCTGACGTCCCCCTTTAGGCTGGAAAACTCTGTCCGGGCCGTTTGCTACGAACTCCTCAATGAGAGGTTTGACACACTTCAAACACAACCTGGAAGATTGGGCAAGGTAAATTTTTTATTTATTTTTTAAGTAAACAAATCACGCCTATGTTAAGACGGGTCTCTTCCGACCGTTAACTTAAACATATGCTTTAACATTTGCTTTAAACATTTTTTGTTTTCCGTCTCCTCCGTTTGTTGAAACATGGTTGAAAGATTGGGGCGAAGTTTGCGTGGTCACACACAATTTGGCTAGTAAACTGTGGTAAGGACCTGTCCACGCGTGCTGTCGCGTACGTACTAACGTTTGACGTTTACATAAATCTTTAAATGCGTTTTGATGAAGAAGAGATTCTACATCAAGGAGAAAACACAGATGTTATACTAGATACTTATTTATCAGGAAAGATTTCCCACTAATATCGATTATTGCACAACCTAAAGTTACTATTTAAGAATTTAGAGTGCGTAAATAATTACGTAGACGTCAAACGTCGAGTTCTGATGTGAAATTTAGAAATTTTAGACGAAGTATCAAGGAGAAAAGGCAGATTCCAAGTTAGTACTACGAACCTCGAATTTTTGTAAAGCATTTATTTATCAGGAATTAAGAATAAAATACCGATTTGAATTAGTCAATATCTTCCGTGTCTCTGAAACAGATTTATATATTAACAGACCCTATTTACAAGTGAGTTCACGAAAGAAATAATCATCCATTACGACAGTATTTATTTACAATTTAAAGTCATAATTATTAGGCTCGCGCAGTTGACATAACATGGCAGTTGTAAAAAAACATACTAATCTCTCCTCCCCCGCTGGCCCCGCCTGCCTTCCGCTTCATCCGGGATGGGAATGTTTTCCATCGCCCATGGAAAGCTTGAAACACAACAAGAATTTTCAATGTTTATAGTGATGTGACAATGTTAATAGTGATGTTTAAGGGAATGTTAAAGCAAAAGTTAATGGCGGAGGTCGCAAGAGACGGGCTTTTAAGCATTTTATTAACAAGAGTTAAGAAACTCAACTTTTATAATCAATTTTGCGTGGTGTCTCTTAGGAATGAAATCACACTTGATCTTACATAACCCATAGGAATTAGTAATCTTGATAAATTTATCATTCAAGAATATAGATTTCTAATAAATACTTGGGCTAATCTCCAAAATCCAGGTGCCGCTATAAAATCGTCAGTAGCGCCCCAGGGAAAGATTTTGGGACCATTATTAAAATAAATAATTCTTATGCGTTAACGAAAACGGAGAATGGTGGCTTAAATCCAGAACTTTGAGTATGTAGAGAATAGTATTTATTTATTAAGGGACTTACGTCCAATTTACAATAAAATAACACCAAATTTGGGAAAATGTATGGGTTTTCCAATAAGAAATGTTATTTTGATATTCAAAGAAAAATGCCATTTGTTAATATAAATGATCGGATGTTTATTTCATTATAAAGAAAAAGGTATGCCGCGTTCATAGTAAAAAATAACATCAGGCAAATGACTACCACGACCACGCTTACAGGACCATATCCTTTTCATGAAATTTTCCATAACCAGATCGCAAAGTGGCTGCCCTATGTCCTCGATAGCCTCACAAATTCCATCTTTGAGGTCTTGAATTGGCGCTGGGCTGTTGGCGTAGACCTTCTCTTTCACGTGGCCTCAAAGGAAGAAGTCGCAAGGTGCTTAATCACAAGATCTCGGTGGCCAATTGTGATCACCTCTTCGAGAGATAACACGGTCCGGAAGCTTTTCCCGTAAAAGATCAATGGTTTCGTTGCTTGTGTGGCACGCAGCGCCGTCTTGTTGGAAGTAAACGTTATCCAGATCAATACCATCCAATTCCGGCCATAAAAAAATCATTAATCATCACTCGATAGTGCAATCCATTCACAGGGCTATTCAAAATAACACCTCTTATTGGAAAACCTTATAATATAACCTTGGAATATTTATTCTTATAATGTAAAAGGTATTCATTATAAAGGTAATGTAAAGGCTATTCATTATAAGGTATTTGAAAGCAAAGACAAAACAGAGATACACATAAGAAAATAGGAGTGATGATAAATCTTGCATATTGCTTTGGCAGTCTAGCGGGTGCTTATAATGAAAAATAAAAACTTAAAATAAATAAAAGTGCACTGATAGTTTAGACAATTTGCTGGAAGTTTTCAATTTTCGGGGTTAGGCCACTCTAGAATTTTTGAAAAATCGTTTTCATTATTATTTTTTTAAATTGTCCCCCAAAACCTCAAAAATGATGTCCCAAAAGATTATGGTCGGTAAAAATCTTTAAATACTCGATTTTTGAATTTTAGTACTTAGTACATATATAAGTAATCGACAAAAAGGCATAAAGTATTCAGAGAGATCGCTGTCTGAACGGGTAAAAGAGGGAAGGATCACTTTAATATCAAGCATAAAAGGAAAGCAAGAGCAGGACGATAATCTAGAAGGCCAATTGTAGTATGGTGCGGGTATCGCAGATTGAAGGTATTGCAAAATTATTACTACTGCTCAATACTTCAAACGCGTGAATCTCAAAACTGCATTTTTTAAATTTGCCGGAAACATAACTCAGACAATTTTCAACCGATTTACTTGAAATATTGAATATATCTTCAAAAATACATTGTCTATAGAATATGTGAGATTTTTTTTTATATTGCGTAGTTCATACCTGATTATTTTTAGGCAAATTTTTAACTTTCTACTTTGAAAGTGCGCCATTTGGCCAAAAATTTTTATATTGAAAAACACCTACGTACTTCTGTAGCAGTTATTATTTAAAATAAAAAAAAAATCTTTTTATAATTCAAAAATTACAGTAGCTGTTCTGTACAGTCCGGTCGTGGACCCCGAAAAAGCGGAGACATCATCAGAAAAACGCTGCACAGCCGCCATTTTGAAATTAATCTCTTAAATTTTTTTTATGCAATCACTGATATCCAAATCCAAACTAATATTATAAACACGAAACTGCTCGAGTTTGTTTGTTACGCTTTCACGCATAAAACAATGAAACGATTTTAAAAATTCTTTCACCAATATAAAGCTAAATTATATGCGAGGACTATAGGCTGCATATAATAGTAAGCTCTGGTGTTACGAAATTAAAAATATTAATATAATTTATTTGCTATACGTTTTCTGTCGCTAACAAAAGCGAGTATTTCTAATGTCAGAAAACAAATGGTTGCCATGGAAACGATGTTGATATATTTGTGGGCTCTATGCTGCTAGGTACTCAGCCCCCTACCTACTGGTCGGCTACTGCTCCAGGAAATTCAAGTATTAGAATATGTTTTGTTTTTTTTGGACAAGCTTTGGAATAAATGTCAGATGAGAGTTCCTACATTAAAAATATAATTCGTAACGATTATAAAGACTGTGGATAGTGTTATTTTTTATAATATTTACAAACTTCCACGTATACTTTTGTATAAAATCGTTAACTATCAGTTGGATAGCCCTGATATATTAAAACTGATTCACTTTCATATACCTACAATAAGATCAAGGTTCACTAGTTTGTTTTATTGTGACAACTTTATGTCGGTATCAGGCTCCAATTCAGTTGTAAATAGATTACACACCACTGGAAATTTTTATGCCAATGTGGCTGATATTTTTAATATTTCCATACTGAAATATAAGGTTGTACTGATCGAATATTTCAGCCAATTATACGTTAACGAGGTCACTACATAATGATTTTTTGATATTATTGTTTATTTTTAATGCCTGTATAATGTACTATGACTGTAATTAAATATACACAAGCTTGTAAATGGCACTTTGTGCCGTAAATTTTAAATAAATAAATAAATAAATAAGTATTTAAATAAAAATAAATCTCCGAAATGTTTGTAAGCGCATAAATTCCGAACGACTGCACAAAATTAGGATATTCTTTTTTCTTTGAGCTCTAGCATTATGAAATTTAGGGGGCATGCGAACTGTTTGTAAACTGATTGTACCGGGAATGTATGTATGGAATGCGGGAGGGGCGGGGGGAGGGGGGATAATTGATAAGTGCAAGAGCTACAGTAATTTCCCCTTATACCATACGAGCGAAGTCGCGGGGAAAAGCTGGTGTTAAATAAATACTTTTTATTGGAATCTCGATTTATTTTGTAGTATTTCTGAAAAAAAAATCGTAAAAATACCAATTTTTCGATCTCTAGAGTGGCCTAACCCCTTAATGATGAATGCATTCATAACAAGGGTGTTTTTTATGCTTATCTTTTTATCAAGGAAAATGAAAATTCAATTAGATTGCCCTTTCGTTGGAGAGAAAACATTCTCCAAAATAACATTTATTTGTAGGTGTAGCAAATCCCTAAATTTTCTGAGAAATTCGGAATTCAATTTTTTTAAATTTAATGATGATTAATTTACGTTTTTCTATATTATTATTAAAGCTGATGGTTTTTAAGTAGTGTTAAAAAGTGGTAAAAGAAATATTAATGTACATAATATCATTGATTGAGTTTTTGTAACACACTAATTATATTCTGTGCAGGTCGCTGTCTGGGGAAGGACAGAGAACGGAGAGCCATCAGATGAACTGAAGACCCTGGATCTGCCAGTCATTGGTTACAGGGAGTGCCACAATGAGATGTCCAAGTACAAATTCAGCAAGTACCTCACCACGGATAAGCTGTGCGCTGGATATCGCAATGGTATGATACGAGGTGTAATTGTGTAACATTTTATTGTATTTGGTTTTACGCCCAGTTGGGCTTTTACATGGATTAATAATCCACTTATTCAACCACTTACTTTCCACTTTTGACGACTTATTTATAAGATTTTAAATGTCAATTTTTGAAGGTTTGTTTATTACGGGCTAAACCAAATTTGCTGATACACTAATTGAGAGTGTTATGTGGGGTTCGAATCTGTTTCCCCCACTAAGTGTTAAGGTTTTCTAAATTGTTTTATAACGACTTTTTTTGCTGTGACTCGTTTAAGTGCGTTATTTATTTATTTTCTGGAAACCAAACCAAACCATATTTCCGATACACTAATTGAGAGTGTTATGTGGGGTTCGGAATCTGTTTCCCCCACTAAGTGTCAAGGTTTTCTAAATTGTTTTATAACGACTTTTTTTGCTGTGACTCGTTTAAGTGCGTTATTTATGTATTTTCTGGAAATCGACAGTTTACTTTTTTTCAGTTTGTACATGTTTGCATAGCCAAAATAAAACCAATTATGAATTTCCTCCTTATGACTTTACCTCTGATTAAACAGTATAATAAAAAATTAGAATAATAAAATTTATAATAAAGGAATATGAAATCAAAAACTATATAAAACAAAAGATTGTATAAAACTAAAATTTACATAAAACATAAAAATATCAATACATTGGTATCCATAAAAAGCCAGGTTGTACATATAAAACAAATCATAACAGAATTATAAGTATAAACGATAGAAACATGAGAAACATATTCACATAACATATTCATGAAACATCAGAGAACTACTTTTTTATGTACCCCTTATATTTGGTAAGTTCGGAATTAAAAATGTCCACCTTGGATAATACCCTATTGTAACTATCGCATAGTCTGTTCAAACAAGAATTCTGCTTAGAGTTCGTCTTGCATTGATCTACCCTGAACAGAAGGGAAGAGCGTGTTGAGCGCGCAGGTACATTGAATTGAATTTTATTTAGCAACTCTGGGCATTGAATATTAAAAAAAATTTTTTTCGAAAATTCTAAAATTTCCTAATACAAATTTATTTTTTCCAAAACTCAAAAATTTCCAAAATCCAATTTTTTTTTTCAAAATTCAAAAATTTCCTAGATCCAAATTTTTTTTTTCCAAAATTAAAAAATTTCCAAAATTCTTTTTTTTTTTTTAAATTAAAAAATTTCCAAAATCCAAAATTTTTTTTTTTCAAATTACACCTTACAGTACCCGAGATGGGTATCAAATTACGCGTCTCGATCTACACAATCCGAAGGGCTGAGTGAAAAAAATAAGCGATAATCTCCTAGGACCATTTTTTGAGATAAAGCTCTAATGGTTTTTTCTAATTTAAATTAAATGAAATACTGGACGCCCTGAGTCGGCGGCAGGATTAGTTCAGTACTGAATTGAGCGGTAAGCTCCTGGGCCGTTTTAAAAGTGTCGGCGACCAAAGTGGCACTGTGGTAGGAGTCTTTTCAACAGTAAACTATACGTTTCGGGTAACAAATTACGCGTATCGACCTGCACAACCTAAATGGCGCAGCGAAAATTTGAGCAGGAAGCTACTTGGCCTCCTTTTGTGAGAAAAGGCCCGTACTGAACGCCTTGAACCGGGACACCGAAGCAGCCCGAGAGCGGATTTACGAAATTGGGCTGTCAACTGCCTGTGCCCTTTGTAGGCGCACACGCCTTGCTTTATCCACATTCAAACATCGTTTTTTCTTCACCTATTTTATTTTACACACACTCTTCGCTTCATCCGCGTTCACACGTCATATCGCGTAGTGTTTAACCCCTTGGTTGCCTCTGCAACAGGCAAAGCTAGTTGAATATTATTGTTAACTACTTTGTACAGGAATTGTGCATCCATACGATATTTTTTATTTATATTTTTTAGGTTTTGTAAACATACTAAGTAGTGGGGAATAAATAATTTTCCTTACTTTATTAATTAGCGTTACAACGGGATCATTCATTCGTTTATTGATTTCTAATTGTTCAAGCAAGTTTAATCTAAGACCCTTCTTTTCTATATGTAATGGTTTAGGCTTGTGATTATTCACTAAGAGATGTTCTGCGAATTTTGAAGAAGTGTTATTAAACATCGTATATGTTCTTTGAATCTAGTTGAGAATGCTCTACCTGTTTGTCCGATGTAAGTAGCATTACAGTTGGCGTGGTCACATTTTAATTCATATATGCCACCGTTATTGAGTTCAGAATTTCTACTTTGTAAGTTTTTGAGTTTTGTTCATATATTATCATTGAAAGCTTTATTTAAACCACATTTTTTATTTCTTTTGCTATTTTTAAAGATATTATAAAATTAATCCTTTCTTCTCGGCAGATAAGAACCCAAACTAAAGGGTTTGTATTAGTAGTGTGGATGACATGCAATGGAAGTTTGTTACATGCTTCTACTACTCTATTTGCAAGGAATTGTTTCCTGGGATTGGATGCAAATTTTTTTGAGCGTTGAGCGAAGATTCACATTTTGTTGGTCATAAGGATTTCTCAGATGTCTGGGAAACTATAATGCCCAGATTAAATTTCGAAAGTCACAATCCACCCCATCACCCCTCTCTCTTCTTTCATGTTTTATTATTTATGGCCGTCACCAGGGGCGCAGCTGACTTCTGCGGACGGCGAGACCACTTCGCACCTGATGGGCACCTTCTACCGCACCATCCGACTGCTGGAGCATGGCAACAAGCCGGTGTACATATTTGACGGGAAGCCGCCTGAGACGAAGTCCTCGGAGCTGGTGAAGCGCGCCGAGCGGCGGAGCACAGAAGGAGCACAGGAGCTGGATAAAGCTACGGAGGCGGGTGAGAAAACATACTTTTGGTATAATTTTTCCTAGCAGTTCATGGCAAATCGATGTCATGCCCCCACCGGATGAGCAGGACTACCACAGCGGATCAATCCATGTGAGAGACGAGACGTCCCTTACACTTAAGCTTCCACTTCCACTCAAGCTTCCACCTATCTTCTGGGGTGAGAGGTGATCGGAGGAGTTGAGGGAGCGGACTCCGGGTCAGCAGAGACAAGAGATAAATGAAAAGGCAGTCAGTTGAGCGTTGCGAGTCGATTCGTTTATTGGCTACGTAGCAAGAGGTCAATGAAGAGGTTACAGAGATGTAGACAGAAGTGCCATGATGAAGTGATACCAGTGCACGGAGGTGATGTTGCTGTTAAAGGTCAGTAAGATGCTATGGCGGAGCAGACCTCGTATCTGCAGGTCACCAGCATGTTGCTCGACGCGTGCGTGGCGGAGATAGGGCAGCGATGATTCGGTGAATGAAGCCATCTGCAGGTAGTAGGTAGTCCTCGTGAGGCGAAGTAAGTGATCTCAGCGGCTGCGAGATACGGCGGAACTCGTTTGCCTCGAAGCGGAGCTGCTCTGGAAGCGAGATGCACTCGGCACTTGAATGTATAACTGTTAAATGTTGCGATGTGAATTGACTTGATGGTTTAATGACGACTGACTAGGCCATTGTAGGTCCTGCGATTCGTATCGCGGTGAGTTCAGAACTGACTAGTAGGTGGCAGATGCATTGATTATACAAGTGCTTCCCACGATGGAGAATCTTCGAGACTGTTCCTGAAAATATTCGAATGTCAGCACTTATCACTGCGCGTGTGGAAGTGTCTTATCAGCATAACTTGATACTCTCCTAGCTTTTAGAATATTCATTAATCATTGCGCATTGCAGGGCACTTCGCGGTGCGTCTACAACATTTTTACATAGGGAATTTATTTGACTTTCGTTTGAATTTGCAGATTTTTGTCAGGTTCTAATTGGGAGAAATCTTGAATTATCTTTAGAAGTTTGTTGTTGATAATTTCATCATATTTCAACATTAGATTTCGGATTCCACCTAGAAGAATCAAGTATGTTATCATTACACGATTCCACTAAGGCTGGCAAAAATTGGAGGTTAAGATTTACAATCATTGGCAAGTGATCAGATCATACTGCATCATATTGAACATCTACGCTGGTAAAAGCATTTTCCAGTGCTTTGACGACACAGTGATCTAACCAACTTGTGGTGCTATGGGCATCACTTACGTATGTAAATGTATCGCAATTCATTAACTTAGTATCGGCGCAAACATAGCTAAATTTTTCTAGTTCTCGGCCGAAAAGATTTTTGGGATCTGCATTGAAATCACCTAGAATAATCGCACTCGACAAATTCATTTCATTGATTATTGCGTTAATCTTACTCATGCAGTTTGTGAATTCCTCAAGATTTTCCAGTGTATTTGTTGGCATATAAAGTGAGAAAATTAATATATTGCCACTGTTGACAGTCAATTGTATTGCCGCAAGTCTGGGTTCAGAGCATTCCACTATGTCGTCAGAAAGTGAATCCCGCCATAGGATAGCAACTCCACCATTAGGTCGTCCAGTTAGAGGGCCATCAGTTAGATTTACCGCTGAGGTTCCATAACCTGAAAATTGGGGGTAAATTTTCGAAAATACATTTGTTTTTGTTTCTGTTGGTAGAACCCATGTTTCCTGGAGCAGGATAATGTCATTAAGGACACAGAGGTTGATTCTAAAAGTCATTCTACGAAAACCATCCACATTTCCAACTAAACAGTTATTTAACTTCTTTAGGGTTCTCAGTCTAAATAAAATCTTCAAAAAGAACTCATTGTTACAAACCCATAAGGATCATTTCAATACTACAACAACAATTACAAAAATAAGTAACCGATCAAGATCACGTGGCAACTTCGAAATTCCTAAATTTAAAACGAGTGCCTCTCAACACCACTATACTCATCAAGGTATAAAATTGTTTAATGCTCTCCCATATAAAATCAAATCTGAGGAAAATTATAAAGCCTTTAAAGCACAAATCGAACAAGTACTAGATCAACCCAACACTAATTATAAGTTTTAATTACATATAACGAATTTCTACATATTTTTTGATTACATTGCACATTTTAGTAGTAATTGATCAAGTGATAATTTATAATATTATGTACTTTAGTTTAAAATCAATTATTTAATTTCATCATTAATTAACAAATAATATTTATATTTCTTTGTTTTAACATATCCTCTAAAAATATTTTATCAACGTTTCGAACTCAATCAATTATTGTCGCAACATATTATTATGTACCTAGTCTTACAATATTATCAGCTATTCTATTCCAACTGAAACATATTATGTACTTACTACTTACCACCTACCTATTAATTGAAATGTTATAATATTATTCTTAATTTTTTTTTTTTTTTTTAATTGTACAACAGATAAATAATCCAATTACCGTACAATTTTCTCATTTAGACAATGTTAACACCTAAGAAGATGATCATTATACAAAAAAATCTTAAGGCTATCTAAAGAAGAGTTGTATACATCTAGTGTTTTTGATATTTCGTTCAACAGTACCATTCCTCTTGTTATGCTATGCTGTGCTAGAACATCTGTTCTGCCGTTTAATACATTTATATTTTTACTTTTATTTATCTACCTAATTTAGCAACGGCTATATTTAGTATATTTCATTAACTGTATTTGTTATTAATCTTATAAGTTTTATTTATTCTTACTTCAAAAAGAAAAGGTTTTCTTTTTTCTTTATCTTTTAATGTAATGGCACAACTCCCCAATTTAAACACGAGAAATGTTTTTCTCTATTAAATTGGGTAGTTTCATTAACAAAAAAAAAATACTTTATTGTAATTAGTTTTTAAGAACCACATATTTTATGTTTTTCTGTATGTATATTGTAAAAAAAAAAAAAAAAATTAGTTTCGCATAAATCTTTTATAAAATGCTTAGTTCGTCGAATCGATCTACAGTGGTTGGTTTTCGATTGTTTGTTTTTTAGTAGATTTATTAAAATTTTTTTTGATTTTTCAGGAAGGGCTATGTGCCAGGGTGACAGCGGTGGGGGGCTGGTCTTCCCCGCAATGGACAGAGAGGGCTCCACCCGCTGGTATCTCCGCGGGGTGGTGAGCAACGGGCCCCTCAATGATGCCAAAACTTCCTGCCGATCCATCACCTACTCGACTTTCACACACATCTTCAAGATGAGGAACTGGTTAAGGAAGAAAATTAGATACGTGTCACGATCCATCTTTAGTAACAATGTAAACAAATAAAAATGGATATCCCAAATTAAGCGCCGGATTTAAATAAATTTAATATATTTCCATGAATCATGGAAAAGCGCAGTTGTAGATTTATCGTGACTGGAGTACAGCAGGGATCGGTCCTTGGACCTCTATTGTTCATATTCTATATCATGGGTCGGCAACCTTCTGTTGTAAAAGGGCCAAATATTTTATGTGGGGATTAGTGCGGGCCGCACTTGTCACATGTCATAACAGTATACCTGATATTTGGTGACTTAGGAGGGGTGCCGGGTTCATGGGGTGAGGTATGTCCAGGTCTTGGTGGTGGATGCGTCTGGCCATCTGCTGCGTGGCGGGCCGGATCGAGAGAGACTGGTGAGGGAGACCTTTTGACCTTTCCAGTCGGACTCTCTCGGCTCATCGCCTTACACTGCAGTTGAAAGAATTGATTCATACGAGTACGTCCATTACTCCTGGACACACTGACACCCAGATTCCTACCAACCCCTTATACCTTTTTCCTTCCCAGAACTTTCTATCTTTCCCTTCTTTAAAAAGACCCTCCACACGGCATCTCCTAAGTTAACATAGGCTCTGAGGGAAATTATTTTCCTCAGGGCCTCTTGTGCGGAACTATTGTAAAAAAAAACCTGCAATATTTGTATACAAATATTTTAGTTTTAAAAATAAAACGCTCATTGTATATTTTTACGAGTACTATTGTAGTTAATAAAATCAATGAGATTTTTGTGTTTGTATTTGACTTGCAAGTTATAATAATATCAGTGAACACATACTGTAGCAATGTATTGTATATATAATATTGGTAGCTTGATATACGGGTTAGTAATGTAGATAATAATAATTTTGAAGAAATATATCTATAATTAGACTTTAGTAGCGTATAATTTATTAGCCTTCGATAACCTCTGCTGTGTATTGGTGTTGTATTATCTATTTTCTGGTAGAAATGTGATACGTATTGTGTTATCATGAAGAAAATATTCAGCTTTTTTATCATCAATATAGAGCATAGAATTTTTTATCATCAATATAGAGCAGAGAGTTAGAATTTTTAGTTTTAATAATGTATGTAAAGAAAAAGTATTGTTGTGGTGTCGATTAAAATGAGAATTGTCACTTGTTTTGTTATACTATGATTTTATTTGTAAAGTGTCAGTTTGTTAGAAGAAACCATAAAAAGAAAGTGATATAATAAACATAAATGTTGTTTCTTCGTTACACAACTTAGCAACACAAGTGTTTTATTTATCAATTAAATTAAGGAATTAAACCTCTGTAAACTGATTTTACAGTATGTAAGATTGGGTATGTTTTTAGGTTTTCACGGCCAAAAAGTATTTTTGTTATTGTTTTTGGGGTGTTATGCCGTGTTTCGCTACCTCCTTCTTTAGCCAACGTTTCGGACACTGTAACGCTGTCCGAAACGTTGGCTAAAGAAGGAGGTAGCGAAACACGGCATAACACCCCAAAAACAATAACAAAAAAAGTATGTAAGATTGATGAAAGATGTGCCATTTTTTTTAATATACATATAGACAATAGAATTAATCATTTTTATGTCTTGTGGATATTCAGAAGTGCATTTGTAAGACATTGAGAATATACACAAGATATACATGAGATAAGACATTGAGAATGAACATTGAGAATGAACATTGAGAATGAACATTTGTAAGACATTGAGAATATACACGAGATATACATGAGATAAGACATTGAGAATGAACATTGAGAATGAACATTTGTAAGACATTGAGAATATACACAAGGTATAACTGAGATAAGACATTGAGAATGAACATTTGTAAGACATTGAGAATGTACATGAGATAAGTCATTGAGAATATACACGAGAAACCTACTTTTATAAATGTAAAGGAATACCTACCTAGAAATGCCTAGTATCCCTTTGAGTTTGAATTAAGAATCGCTTTTCAAATGTCAGTGATGTGTTGTCTTGATTACAACATTATTGTTTATTCGCTATATGACTGACAATTGAGCAATTGAAAGATTAAAAAATAATTTAATTTGTTTAATATAAAAAGATTGATAAATAAACTTTAAATGTCGTTTCTTTGTTTAAAGGTAATGTTTATAACCTTACGATAATGTAATTAATGTTTTTTTTAAATGTGAAAGTAATAATTAAATCTTTGTTTACAGAGCAACACATGGTTTAATTTGTCCCTATAAATTGAAAAGTCAACAATAGACAAATTGTTTTATATATAAATCTCTAAACTTTATAACGATATTCAAATTTCTGTTGTCTAAGAGCAAGTATTTTTTTGTAATTTGAAATTAAATTAAAAAAAAAAACAAAGTGTATGGTGATTGGATATAAGAAGACATCCAGTGAAAGCAAAATTAAAATTGACGGTGAAATTATTGAAAGTGTGACTGAAATGAAATACTTAGGAGTTATATTAGATTCCAAACTAACCTTTAACAAACATGCTGAATATACCCAAAAGAAAATTGGAAAAATGCATCTTTTTTGGGAAGAATTCAGCAAAAACTTTCCAGAAAAACTGCCATCACTATTTATAATTCAATTATTGCTCCACACTTTAACTACTGCTCAACTATCCTTTTCCTGTGTAACGAACGAGAACAAAATAAGTTTCAAATTCTCCAAAACAGGGCAATGAGAATAATACTTCGGCGAAATAGATTTTCAAAAGTAAATAAAATGTTAAAGGAACTAAATTGGCTAACCGTGAAACAGATGTTGACCCTGCACACAATGATATTAATCCATAAAATAGTGAACAGCATGTTACCAAAAAACTTCTCAAACAAAATTATATACAACAAGGACATTCAACAAATTATACAACACTGTACCAGCAACTTTAAAGTCCGCACCAATCGGAAAGTTCAAAATGTATTGTAGGAGCCACATAAAACAGGAAAAAATATAGTTTGCAATATGATATGATATAATTAATAAGCAAATTGTAAACTTAAGTGTAAAATTTATTAAAATAAAACTAATAAATAAATAGACAATTTGCTGCAAATTGGTTCTAAGATTGTGCAACAATTTCAAAGTCCATTGATGGAATGATTAATCCAATTATAACACTTTCTTGTTGTTGACACATGATTTTTTGCTGGTGCACCAACAACCTTCGAGGCCTATCTCGCAGCTAATATGATCCATCGCATCATCAGCTCAAGAGACCCAACAGCCCGTGACAATAAGGCCCGCAGCGCCTTCTGTCTAGGGTGCAGCATCACCTCAGTGGCTACCGAAGCCCATCGCACTTCCCTGCCACTGAACGCACACCGCCTCACAAGGTCTACCGCAGATGGCTCCACCCACCGAGTCACCCCCGTTCAAACTCCGCAACTCATGAATCATAAAGTGGTTTTTTGCTAAGCCGACTGCACGTATAAGAACGTCGTATTCTGTTATTGCAAAATTATTCTTAGTAAAAATATTTTTACAGCAGATTTTCACTCAAGATGCCTTCAGATATAAGTATATCGACTTTGGTTGTACGGCCGTATATCTTCTTTGCATACTTACTTGAAGAAATAATCTTTAGGGGGTCAACTCTCGGGAGGATCAACTGTCGGAGGGAGAAACTGTCGAGGGGATCAACTTTCGGCAGACCAACTGTCGGCGGACCAACTGTCGGAGTATCAATCATTATCGCCGGACCAACTTTCATTGAATTATGTATTGCCATCGAAATTATATATTTTGCCTACTGTATTCTTCTTTTTCTCCAGTGGGTCGGTCTCTTTCTTAGCATGTTGTATGTGCCAACTCCTTTATTTTTATCCGTTTGTGTATTGGTACCTGAAAAAGGTTAAAAATAATAGAGACTGTAAAACAAGTTTCAATTTATTAGGTAATAATAATTAATATTTAATTTCCACTTACCCTTTGGCTATTGCAATGATCTCCTCAGATATTTCATTTACAAGTCGAAAGTTTGATCGTAATTATTGGAGTCACGGAGAAAAAACAAAACAAGCGTCCTCTCCCTCCGAAGTATTCTTTGCGACTGGCAGGTTTTGCGAAATTCAAAAGTTTATTCCGGTCTTCCCACGGAGTGTGATTTTTCCATACACTTTGTATGTTGTAAATAATTGAAAAATTCGATAAGTTTAAGTAAATTATAAAAAAATCTGGATACGTTAAGGTATTTTTTTATTCATTTGCAAGAATCTGTATCATGGTTTACTTTGAGATTACAGTAGAATTTTTTAAAAAAATATCTGTAATAGGCGCTACTATATTCCAGCGAAGGCATTTTCAAACGTTTTACTTAGGATGGGTTGTTTCAAAAAATTTGACGAATACGTCAAATATTTGACGTTAATTTTCACGTTCTGTGTAAGTTCTATTCGAGTTCTGTGATGATTTCAGTTTTGTGAAGCAGCTGGCCTATGATGTTAAAAAAACAGAACTCGAAAAGAACTTACACAGAACCTGAAAATTAACTTCAAATATTTGATGAACTCATCAAATTTTTTGAAACAACCCATCCTTAAAGTTGCAGTATGTATTTCACGAAGAATTAAAAAGTTTACGATTAAAAAATTTCATTCACATGTAACATTACTCATTTTTCTAACTACCCCTATAGAATTTTTATATAAATTATTTGTAGTATTGCTTGTACTGCGATATTACAAACTGATGTTTAGCGCTATTTGGGGAACTTGCCCTTAAGCGGCATCACAACGCATGCTGGGAACTCGCTAGTATATAATGAAAACTTAATTTATATTATTTCAATAAATGTAAACTTTATTAACAGGATTTTATACACAATATTACATTTAGAATAAAATACAATACATACAGTCAATATAATGGTAACAAGAATTAAGATCGTACTAAACACAACAATAGGAATTTTTAAATATCAATAAGGAGGTATTTCACCATCCTCCTCACAGAGTATCCATACGATAACATACATTTTTGATTAATTAAACACCTGTTGTATTTATTGGTTTATTAATTAATATTCATTATCGTATGTATAAGCTATCAGGAGGATGGTGAAATACCACCTAAATATAATTTAACAACAGTGAATTTACAAGTACATTATTTATTGCCCTCTACCATTTGTTCTTGAGAGGAAGCCGGGCGGCGTTTAATCCAAAGAAATATTCCCCAATTTCCTCTATGGATTTTGACACTAGTGCAAATATTTTTTTAATATAATGTAGATATTGACCACTAGCTTTTCAATACGTTTTGCTTTTTTGTGATAATTTACTTCTTATAGGAGTTAGGATCCTCAGAAAATTGTTCCAATTGCCTGATTTGAATACCATCAGTATTATACAAACTAGATAATTTATTTCTTAAAAAGCAAAACGTACACGCAAAGAATATTTTCTTCTTAACAGAGTTGGAAAAAAATCTTTAAAATCGGTCCAGTTTTGGAGGAGAAAAATGGGGAATACAAAACTTTGATTTTGACGATTTTATTTAAGTATTATCAGCCTGAGATGCAGTTGTCCCTTCCTTGTATTCGGGGGAGGAACAGCGATAGTTTGGTAAATACTTATTGAAATTTCTCGGCGACCATGTTTCCTCTTAACCTTTTTAGCCTACAATCCCCCACAAGACAAAAAAAAAAAACAAAAATTTTGCTATGTAAAAAATGTATACAGCGAAAATCTTTTATACAGTTTTCCAAGGGACCGGAAAAAAACTTTTCATATGCAACAACCTTAAATGTGGAATAAATTGGGCCATTATTTAAACTTTGATCTTCAAGAGACTAAACAAAAGCTTTTTAAACTTGAAAACTTTTTATGTGGGAACGTTATAACATGGTTTCATTATACAAGCACACACTCCAAATCAGTGGTTCTTAATCTGTGTTTGATCAAACCCCAGGGGTTCGGTGAGTCAGTCTCGAGGGTTCGGCGGACCAAGACAGCCTGAAAAAAAAATTACGAAGAATATTGTCACTATCCTATATCCCATCTCACCCCCATCCTATCCCATTTCGCCCCCCCCATTGTGGTAAATATAGTCGTGACAATAGCCTATCCTATCCCATTGCGCCCCCCGTTGTGGTAAATATAGTTGTGACAATAGCCCATCCTATCCCATTGCGCCCCCCTTGTGGTGATTCACCGCCACTGATGACACACCCCGCTTTCCAATTAAGAAGGGTTCGGTGAATGCATATGAAACTGGTAGGGAGTTCAGTACCTCAAAAAAGATTAAGAACCACTGCTCTACATGGGTAGACACACCATAAATGCCTTTCACGTAGATTCGAATGGAAATTGATGTAGCCACTGACTTAGTACCTTTTGATTCCAGCTAATTTAGCAATTTGTTTTATCAGTTCCTTGAAAGCGTTCAGTAAAAAACCCTAAATAAAAAGAAGGTTTTTTTTTACTCTACTAAGTCTATTTTCAATATTTGGGCTATCTCTTGGGTCGAATGAATAGCCATTGACGATGAATGTATCTACCGAGTTTCAGCTCGATCGGATGTCGGGAAGTGAGATAATTTCCACTTCCAAGATCAATTCCTTTAAAGCACCAGACCACGAAAAAAAAAATTGTTAAAAAAAATTACAAAAAAATGTTTTTACTGTGGTCTGGTGCCTTAAAAAACAAAATCGAAATTCAAATGGGTGTATTTAAAAAGTCCTAATTTAAAACCCCATATACATGGTTTTTTTACGGTGTGAAAAACTTTATAAAAGGGTTTCACTGTATTTTGTTTATGAATGTGAATATGGCTACAATGCATGCATAGATGTAATATTCTTCAGGTACAGTTTGACATAGTTAGCTTTGCAGTCGAGGAACGTATCTACTGTAGACATTTTGGAGTCAAAATTTAAAATTTGTCCCAATGTCAAAAGTATTAAAGTAATTTATTTTTGGGGTGTTATGCCATTTTGCGCTACCTCCTTCTTTAGCCAACTTTTCCGACAGCATTACAGTGTCCATCATCAGGGCAGATGTGCAATCAAAGATTGTGGTGAAGCGTGTGCTTATGCCAGCTCTTAGAGAATTTGAGCTGGCAACGCCGTATCGCATCCACATACATAAGCACACAATTTATCACAATTTTTGATGATACATCTGATGATGGACACTGTAAAGCTGTGCGAAATGTTGGCTAAAGAAGGAGAGCAACACAAAAATAAATCGCCAAAAATAATCCACAAAGTTAAGTATGTATGTCAAACTGTAAGGACATCTAATATTTATTTTACATGGCAGCTAGGCAGTTTATTAAAATATATATTTACTCTTTCTAAGAAATATGACAATTATTATGGTGTTATTTTTCTTTTCTACAAATGAGTTCTTTTTGTAAAAATGACTTTAATTATATATACTAATTCCATAAAATTTATTTTTATATTTAATCCAAAATAGTTGTAGGCAAGACCAAAGGAATTAATTACGTATATCCCTAAACTATAAGTTATTTTTATTATTCTCCTGAAACACACAGTACATACCAAATTCATTAACAAGTCTAACTAACTAATCACCATTCTCCTCAGCGGTAGGCAGAGAGGATGGACTGTCACGTCATACCACACAGTTCTGTTATTAATTGATCCAATTGATGATGCCAAGTTTCCAATCGCGCTTCAAATATTCATTCATTTCTCCGTTCATCTGCTCTACACATCCAAACCATACAAAAAAATCTCTTTTTAATTAATGTTTTTACATTAGCTCCACACAGGAGGCTACAAGAAAAAAACTCAGGGTCTATGTCATCTTGGGAGATGCTGTGAGGAGGATTTTTTTAGGTAAAGGAAGAAGAGGGTAGGAAAAAGGTATGACGAGTGGGTAGGAATCTGGGGGTCAATGTGTCCAGTAGTCAATGTGTCTGGGGGTTAATGTGTCTCGCTGTGGTGCAAGGCGATGGGTCGAGAAAGTCCGACTGGAGAAGTCAAAAGGACTCCCTCAACCAGTCTCTCCCATTCTGGCCAGCTATGCAGTAAGGGGGCAAACACATTCCCCACTAAGACCTACAGAACCCTCATCTCATGAACCCGGGCACTCCTAATTTTCCATCCCCCAATTTGGGAGGTGGGAATGGGTACCACCGCCCCGGGAACCTTTATTGGATAACCAACACCTCTGCCATAGGTCACCCCAAGTGGTTCGCTACGTTTGGTGATTTAGCAGGGGTGCCCGGGTTCATGGGGTGAGGTTTGTCTAGGTCTTGGAGGCGGATGACCAGGACACACTGAACCCCAGATTCCTACCCACTCCTCAAACCCTTTTCCTTCCCAGAACTCTCCTTCCCTTCCTCTCCTTAAAAAACCCTCCACACAGCATCCCCAAAGATGACATAGGCCCTGAGGGAAATTATTTTCCTCAGGGCCTCCTGTGTGGAGCTCATGCAAAAAAAAAAAAAAAACTCCTGCTAAGTCACCAAACACAGGCTAACAACTTGGGGTGTCGGTTATCCAATAAATGGTTCCAAGGGCGACGGTACTCATATCCGCCTCCCAAATCGAAAGATTCCTAGAAATGTGATTTGAAAAATAAAACTGATTTCATCAACATTTACATAAGTCCTTTCAACTCCTAGACCCTATACAGATCAATGAAATTAGATTATCTTTTAAAAAAAAAACTTCGATCTTTTAAAAAGTTTGATAGTTTTCACCCAAAGTAAGGGAAAATTGACCTTATACACTACACCATACAAGTTACGCATTCAATCCATGTCCGTCCATCCTCCGCCAGTTCCACTTCTAACTAACTGCAATGCTTCAGGGTTGGTATCAAAACATCACTATGAACTGCTAGCCTTGCTCCTTTTGACAGCATTTTATTAGCGAAAAACATAAAAATATTATTATTTATTGCATTAAAAATTAAACATTCCATATATACAATTAAATCTATGTAATATATCATAACATACCTAATATTATAAAACAGACAAAAGTAAAGTATTTTTAGTAACAGAACCACATGAATAAAAGAATTTCCAGAAATGACTATTTTTCTTTTTTTTTTCACTCATCTGCCCTGATGATGGACACTGTAACGCTGTCCGAAACGTTGGCTAAAGAAGGAGGTAGCGAAACACGGCATAACACCCCAAAAACAATAACAAAAATACTTTTTGGCCGTGAAAACCTAAAAACATACCTGACTATTTTTCTGAATGTTTTTAATATATTGCAGTGTATAATATTTTTAGATAAATGTTAATTGCTTTTAGTACACATTTGATTTTAAAATGACAATACAGTGAAATTAAAATGATTGATTTGACACTATTTTTTATCCAAAAAATGATAACATTTTCAAAATATTCAAAGAGTTGAACTTGAAAAATAAATACGTAGGTACACTCAAATTATTTTTAATAATTTATAAATGTTAATAAACTAAAACTAAATTAAAAGAAAATAATATACAAAAATAAGAGATTTTGCTAATGTAATAAATAAATTCAATTAAATAACGCTATTATAAAATTTCAAAATACTAGAAACTGATTTTCTTTGAAAAATCATCAATTTACAACCCTTTGGAATGTTTAATAAATAAAATCAAATAAAGTTATTTAAAAATAACTAAAAATAATACATGATGTAATACCTTTTCTCCTGTCAGTGATCAGTACTGTCATCTAGCAAGTTCCAAATTTAAAATTTTCGGAAACCATTTGTTACAATATTTATTTTAGGAAACCACTTGTTCCAAATAAAGATTTCCGGAAATCTGTTTTTAAGTGTCAGAAACCCTTTGTTATGGAAAATGGATGACACCACTGGATATCACCATTCAAAATATTATATATAACACCCGTTTTACTGCATTTTATAAATTGAAATCAATTCACCAATCAAAAATAAATTAAGAACCAAAACCTAAACAAATAGTAAGTGCTCCCAAAGCCATCTCATAAAATGCAATATATAATAAAAACTTCATATTTTAACACTGAACAGAAAATCTCTAGAAAAGTGATTTAAACCATTTTGAAAGATAACAGCCGTTGTCACCAATTTACAAAAATAACCCTTGAAATAGAGAATTTCAACATTTATAAATTTTTGATCAATTTCACCAAGGTAAGCAAAAATTAAGCTTACTTTTGGCACACAGACAAGCCCACAACACATTTCTATCTGTTTATCTCTTCAGTGTATTTTTTAGGTACAAAGTAATACAAAAATGCACCATGTCTATGTTGGTTCCATGCCAACTGAGATTAAAGTCAACTCAACACCTCCTTGAAAAGTCATTAAAAGCTATGAAAAAAATTATTTTAAATTAGCCGATAACCCTAACCTAACGTAACCTATTTAAACATTTTTTTATCACTCTAAATGACTTATCTGAGATGGTTCTGAGTTGGTTTCATTCCGAGTTGTCCGGTCACCGTCTATGTTATATGACACTTCCTTAACTTCTTGTTCGCCAGCGTAACTTAAGGATACTATTAAAAAATAATTTTTCTGGTATGGTAAATTATGTAATACTTTTATAAATATATAAACACATTATCTGGTAAGACAGTACAATTTACAAAAACAACAATTTGCAAAAAACAAGTAAGTTATTACGAAAATAGAATCAGCTGGCGCACAGCGAAAATTTAGCATCAACGATCAAGATCAACCCCGTGTCCAAATTTTAACTTGATTTCAATGCAATTTTTGCACGTTTTGACACAATGTGAGTGAAACTTTTACAGGTATCTTAATGGAGCCTGCTCTAAGGAGCTAGCAGCATTGATCCCCGGTGCACGGGTGTACGTGCGTGAATCTCGACAGACACGAGCGGAACATATGTTCACAGTTGATGTTGGCTTCATGAGAATGGGTTATTTCTTCGACTCATTTTTATGTAAGTCGGCCTGTATGAGCTACCGGCTGTTTTTCCTCCTTCATATAATCCGGGCCTCTTCCCGCATTAATAAATCCCTTCATACAGCCCCTTAACCCGCCTCACAATGCTGTCGAACCGAGTGGCGACATAGTTTCCTTGTCTTTACATCTGTACAGTCAGAGGTGCTCTCGTGAAGTGTCACATAAAAAATAAAAAAAAATAAAAATCAGTTTCAATTTTGAAAATGACACTGAAATTCTAAGCAAATCCGAGTCCCAGAGTTCATTGAACCAAAGTTACATAGTTAAACCGAAATAAGTATTTGATGATGGTATTTGATTCTAATAAGGAGTGAATATGGTTTAGTATGGAATTTGATTCTGGTAATATTGGATCATATCGTAGGTCCTGGTGCGGAAGTTGAGGAAGGAGCTGCGGATGACGCTGAGCATGAAAGCGGCGGCTTCCTTGTCCGTGGAGTTGGGGGCGAATCGCGCGCGCAGCAGGCGAATGGTCTGCCCTCGGAAGCACGGCAGCCCCGTGTCCAGCATTAGGGACACCAGCGAGATGATGGCCTCCTGGTACGGCCTGCAGATTGAAACATTGTGAGGTTAGGTTATTCGATGATTAGAACATGAGGCCAACATGTACAAATTAGTTAGTTGGATAAAAACTTTCCCTTAACTTTCCTTTATCCCTCTCCTCCCCTTACCCTTCTCAAACCAAATACCTGTTTTGCAGTCTATTTCAGTTTATCATTTGTTGAATTCAGATTTGTACTATTATTTTTTTTTAATTGCTGCTTAGTTCTGTTTTTTTTTTTTTTTAATTTTTCTTAAATATTCTAGTTTACATTCAGTTAGTCTTGTTTCTAAATACCTATCTGTGAACATTAATAATTGGTCTGTTTTTTTATCATCCTCTTATGTATATTATATTACTAAGACTGTTTATGTTCCTTAAATAAATACATAAATAGTGACAATTCAAAGTACAGTACTCCCTCACTAATCCGCCACCTCAAAAACCTGGCAAGTGTCCAATTAGTGAGAGCGGCAGATTATAGTGCATATATACAGAAAATACTAAAAATTATCACAGGTATTTCGGAAAAACCAAAACATTTTTTGGCTTTAAGTTAGGTGGCACGTTTACACTTGCAAGAAGACTTCATTTTGTAGACTTATTCAAACACAAAATGCGGGAGTCTATGCTTTATAAAAAATAAAAAAATGAAACAATGGGACAACGTAAAAGGTACCTGACAGCCAAGAAGGCCTGCTGACAGAGCTCACAGAACCAGCGGAAGGGCTCAGCTTCCATCTTGCCGCCCATCACCATCACCATCTCGTCCGTCAGCTTGATGTCCGGCTCGAAGCCCAGGTTGCCGCCGGGAGACGATTCAAACATGAAGCCAAAATCTATAAATGAAATACACAAAAATTATGCACATTTACATAAAAATATGCATTATTCAAGGCGGATATGGGTCACCCCAAGTGGTTCGCTATGTTTGGTGACTTCGGCGCGCGCCGGCGCGGTTGCGGCACAGAATTGGTTAAGGGGGTGGGGTTAGCGAAAGGGATGAAAAGGGAGGGGGAAGGCGTGGAAGATAGAAGGGGAACGCGGGGGGGAAGGGAACGGGGATGCATGGGAAAAGAAATTCAGGGATAAACAATTTATTTATTTGCATTGCAACGCATGCCGGGTACCAACTAGTGCTTTATAAAAATCTTCATACACATTACATTTGACTATTTAATTGATATCATATGATTAAAATACGCTACAATGCAAGGAAAATTATTTTGTGGAGTTGATAGCAAAAAAAAAATGATATCTTACCAATATGAATGATGTGTCCATCGGTGTCCAGCATAATATTGCCATTGTGTCGATCTTTGATCTGAAGAAGGAATCCAATCACACTGTACGCTGCCATTGATTTGATGAAACATCTTCGAGCAGCCTAAAAATAGACAAAGTACAATCATATAAAAATCTGCTAGAAAGTTATGAAAAACTTAACGAGGCAGCAAAAAATCCGTTTATTTGTCTGAAGCAGCAAAAATTATTAAGTAATGTGAAAATTGTCTGGAATTCTAAGTCAACGCAACAGAAATGCAGAAAAAATATTTACCTGGAATTCTCTAGAACTTTCGTCTCCGTATTTCTTAATGAAGTATTCGTACATCCCAATGTCGGTCTGCCTGCCGAGCTGGTCTCGAGATTTAGCGTTGGGAACACATTCTATTACACCACACTGCAAACAAAGCATCAAATTTATAACTTCTGTCATATTTCAAAATAATAACAAAAAATGAGACAAATCATGTTTGTCTGCCTTTGAGATATAAAGACACAGATACTTGGGAATCACACTGTGGAACCAGGAGACAAATGTAGCTGAATACCCAATGATGACCTGAGTACCCAAAACGAGCAAGATAAATTGTCTATTGCCAAACAATTGTCTTGTTCTTCAATATTGTTGTGTCCCGTCAAGATTGCCGTAATGTATGAGACAAATTCACAACAGAAAAAAACAATCTCCGGCAATAACTCCACCAACCTTTTGTAAAGTTTATTAACTAGCGCATATCTGTGAAAAATCATACGGTAGACTGAATTCTTGATAAATCAATTCCAACTCTGAATTTTAATTAAAATACTTTTCTGTTAAAAATAACATATTTTAGGTAGCTAGGTACCTATTTTATCGCTTGTCCCATTCGTTCCATTCTTCCCACATTCAGTTCCAATTTATATTTCAATTTATTTTTATCAATTTCCCACAATTATAATTAAAATAATTTTCTGTTAAAAATAATATATTTTAGATAGCTAGATGCCTACTTCATCGCTTGTTCTTTATTCTTCCCAAAATTAGTTCCAATTTCGAAAATGATACTTAAATTCAAAGCAAATTTGAACCAGGTTTCGCACTGGACTATAGCACAGCACAGACAATCGAAATTAGTATGGTTTATATTCAACGCATTTAAAATTGGTAGTAAAAAGTAGCTCATTTAACAGAGCCTTTAGAGACTGGGCTACTGCCATTGGAATAAGGCAAAACATGAAACTATGCAAACCTTATCAATAATTAACAAATTAAACAACTAACCCCTGGAGCGGTGGCCACCACTCTGTAGGGGAACAGGTAGAGGTCCAGCCCAACCTGCTGGAAGATATTCTTGAAGATAGAGATGACCTGCAGCGCCAGCATGTCCTGCCGCACGTCGTCGCCTACCTTGAAGATGGCCGCTTGCCACTGCTCGGCTCCTAGACCCGTGAAACGGTCCTTACCGTCATCCTGGAAACAATAATCGCAATTTATTAAATGGGTAGGAAATAATTAATTTGAGTCCCTACCTTCCAATTATAGTGCAGCTAAAAAGATGGTACCAACTTACTTAAATCTAGTTGCTTTATTCCATTTTCGAAAATTAAGAGTTATGTTTTGTCTATGACTGAAAAACTATGTGGTTGTAGAAAAGCGGGAAAAATGTTGAATTTTGAATAGTTGGCAACAGTTCGATTGTTAAATTTATGGTCAATAGGTACCTACCTAAAGATGATGGAACTAGAAAGAAACAAAACGAAGGTACTTATTCAAAACGTATTGATGTATTATTGTTCTAAATTCGAATATCCAGAGTTATGTTTTGTCTATAGCTGAAAAATAATAATATGACAGATGGGAGAGAAGCGGGAATGGGATTATTATTAAATGATAGGCAATATTATTGTATGTACAATATTACGGTATAAAACTGGGACGACTCCACTGGACAATATACCAAGGATGGAAGATAGCTGACAGCCAAAGAGGCTTCTTTATAATAAGCCTTCAGGTCAAGGGAGTGGAAGCATTTTATAGAGATGCCTAAAATCTCAAAGTTTTGTTAGTGATAATCATAAACTAAGCGTTTTACAAAAAAAATGAGAAGTTATAACGAGGCTCTCAACTGCAGAACTGTAGCGCCAATGAACATGATGCCAATATTTTGTTGTTTTATTGATATGTCGATAACTTGGGATAGTTTTCAAAACAGAGCATGTTTTTCACAGAGCAAGTTATGATTGCTGGAACGAAACTAGAGAAGGTACAAAGTATTGTATACTTGGGCTGCAATTTAAATGAAAGATGGGATCCTTCAGTTGAAATCAAATGCCGCATTGAGCAAGCTGGTGCAACTTTTATCTGCATGAAAAAGATGTTCTCAACTTGGATTACGAATGCAAATGGTAAGATGCTATGTGTTTTCGATATTATTTTATGGAATGGAAGCATGGAAGCTTACTGAAGAATGGAAATGTTATGGTTCGAATGAATAAAGAAAAAGAAGTGGTTAAAACAATAAAAATCTGAAAACTTCAATATCTAGGACATGTGATGAGGCATCCAAAGAAGTACGAGATCTTGCATCTCATAATGCGGAGAAAGATTGCCTGAAGACGGAGCCCTGGAAGAAGGAGAACATCATGGCTGAAAAACCTGAGACAATAGTTTGGCCAGTCTACTGTAGAGCTGTTACGGACCGCAGTAAGCAAAGTCCGCATAGCCAACATGATAGCCAACGTTAGCTGAACGGACAGGACACGAGAAGAAGAAGTTATGGTTAAAGTGTGGTTTATTCTTACCGGAAGATCGTATTCACCGCTTGGAGTCAGGGTTAGGGCCAGACTCTCCAGCTCGTTGATGCCGTGCCTCATCACCCGGAACCTGGCCAGGTAGGGCGCCTTGGCTGCACTCTGCATGGGGGTGCCTAGAAATATACTCAATTAAAATATATTGCAACAATCTAGAAAAAATACGCCACATAAAAATAATTGATAACATTTCTGCAATCTTATGAGGGTTTGGATGCTTACCGCTTTTGAAATCAATGTCGAGGACCATGGAATCAGGATTGGAAGGTAGATAGCATCCAGGTTGAACCTGTAATAAAAAGAGTTTTTTATTTAGTTGTAAGAAACTCACTAATTTACATTATGTACATATATTTATTATACAATGAGGTTTACAGGGAAATTGATACAATTACAATATTGGATCGACAGACGTAACTACCAATGATTTTATACCGTTTTCCCAACCATGGCCGCAGTGTTGACAGCCAGACCGATATTGGCAGGGAATAAATAAGAAATTGATATACGCTGACAACACTGGCGGATGTATCTATGGATTTACATTTCTTAACGTCAAACTGCTACGTAAAAATTAAAAATACTAGTAAAGAGACCATTTCTAATTGAAACACTAACTTACATAATGCACATTGGCACCGAGACTAAACAGGAGTTAATTAGTTAATGAGGTCTTTAGTCATATTTGAGTCACTTTGTTTCTCCAAGATCAAACGGAATAAATTGACCGCGTCTT
Organism: Glyphotaelius pellucidus; assembly: GCA_936435175.1. NCBI lineage: Eukaryota > Metazoa > Arthropoda > Insecta > Trichoptera > Limnephilidae > Glyphotaelius > Glyphotaelius pellucidus. The sequence continues at coordinate 23,146,076 of OW386556.1, forward strand.
AGATGGATTAATTAAGTTTATGGATCGCGTGTATGATTTCTTTCAATTCTAAGAGCTTCGTTAGTTAACCTCCATTCATTAACTCATCCTGTGCCGCAGCCGCGCCGGTGCGCGCGGAAGAAAATTAAATTTTTTTTTTTTAGAATGTGATTTTAATCCTTATGTATAAAGAAAATGTATGAAGAACAAGGTCAGAATCGCTTGAGGCATTCTTGTTCTTGACGTACCAGATATTCTAAACACACTCGGAATAAATTTTATTAAATTTATCCATGACTTCCAGGCTTCATTTTTCCCGCGATTTGAGCTGTCAAACTGTGAGCGTCGTAGGTCACAAAAAGATCGATAAATCTATCAATTTGTCAAATAAACGCAAGTAATGTTGTTTTTACGCATAGTTTAATGTTCAAGGAATGTGTTTCGGTAAATATAATATACGGTAGCATAAAATAAGCTATCAAAATATTTCGTCAAAGTCAAAACTTTGCAAAATTTACGGGTTTCCTCCCTTGGCGTATGACGAGTTAATAAGCCGGTTATTTTGCATATGAGGTGTGTAGAAGCAAAGGCAGCAATCTCCACTTTTGTTTTTTTTTTTAAAAAGGCCAAAAAAACATTGATATCTTTGCTTTTGATAAATATTTTCAAACTCTAATTTTGATGGTTTGATAGGTTTGATGAGTGTGTAACTAACCAGATTTGCAAATTGAATTTAGGTTTTCAATTCGAATCACTATGAAACTGCATTTACAACTTTTTTCCGATATTTTGGAGATTGCTGCCTTTGCTTCTACACACCTCATATAATGAATGACATTATTCAAAATGATTTGTATATTGACAGCTTAGCTGACACTCAGGAGGCCACGCTAAAATTAATCAATCGTCAGTTGGAATATCTGTTGGAGTTGTTGACCGTGCTCGCGAATATTGATAACTGAGTTTTTTTTTTTCATCAATGCCTCTTTATGTGTGGAGATATGGAAAGAAAAAAGATTTTTTTAACGTGTTCTAAGGATATGCTGAAGTTCAAGAAGTTAAAATATATTTGATGAAATTTTTAAAATCTGTAAATGTCACCAACCTTTATCTTCCTGAGTGCATCCAGGCAAGCCTTCTTCCTCTCGGCGCCCTTGGGGAAGGGGCGGATCTCCCCGCTGATGTTGGTGATCTTGCCGAAGAAGTCAAACTCGCGCTCGTAGAAGGCCTTGGCGGGCCCTGACAGGGACGCTATGATGCTCTTGATTAAAGAGTCCAGGGTGTCGAAGAGTGCCGCTGGGAAAGGAAAGAAGAATATTATATAACAATATTATATCAATATTATATAGAAAGCACACAAATAAACCATGTATAATTGAAGAAGAAGATAATACTGATAAATCTAAATGAAAATATGAAAAAGAACAACATACAGAAAAATAAAAAACTAACGGTCGATACTGGGACTCCAAACCAGGATTTCTCATCTTCCCGGGACAAGCGCTTTAACCAACTTAGTAATTTTTGTCAATCTCATATTTCAAATTCAGAATTAACAAAATATATTAAACTATTTTTTTTCCCATATTTTTGGCAGTTACCTTTTAACTTTTAATTTAATTTTTATTTATTACATTACATAAGATACATTTTTACAGCAAAAATAATATAGTAGTGATATTTCAATATTACTGTAAATATTAAAAATGTGTACAAGTGTTATTATGTCTTGTAAGTCGATATTAGTTCCTAGCTAGGCAGATTGCTCATTCTAAGGAACCAAACGCTGGTGAAAATGTCAAAAATGTATTCTAAAAAAAAAGTGGTTGTTTTTTAATTAAATATATACTAATTGTGCTATTAATAGGTAAATTATAACAAATGATACCATGACACTTCGTGGAGAACAGTTATGTAGCTGCTTTATTGTCATATCCTTTCTTTCTTTTTTCTCTTTCTCTGCAGGTTATGTATTATGTTTGACACTACTATGTTTTATATTTCATTTTGATTTTCATTATTTCTGTTATCACTACAAGCATTTCCGTCTAGTAACAACTAAACATTGATTACTCATGCTGTGAACATTTCTAATTGGAGTGTTAATATCTATGTACATCCCAATGGCAATTCTATTATTGTAATAATTGTTAACACTCTGTAAATGTTTCAAACAATAAATAAAATGTTCAAAGAACTGGTTTGTAACCTAGATAGTGTCTTGGAAAACAAATCCCATTTTATTTATATGGGACACCTATGGATCCTTTTCTGAAATTATTAATGAATTATCAATATTTTATTAGAATAACTATCTTTTTTAATAACTTTTTAAGGTTATTCCCGTCAATGTAATTGGTTGATGGTCAATGTTGAAGGTTATTCCCATCAAATCTAAACGAAAATATGAAAAAGAACAAAACACAGAAAAATAAAAAGGTAAAGGTCGCAATATTAAGTTATAATAAAAGAGACTTACACTAATAAAAAAATTGCTTGCATTGCTGGGAACATGAATGATAATAAAATGAAAGCCAGAACTGGTACCGGAAGTACTCACGGTCTTTGTTCTGCATCTCCTCATCCGTGTACATGTTGGTCCTCATATTCCAGATGAGCTGGTGAGCCACCAGTTGGGATTTGCAAGCTATCACCTTTATGAACTCTGTGACGTAGCCCATCTGAAACAAACAAAGGCACAGAGTTCAATGTATATATTCAATATTTCAACTAGGCTAAATTTGACGGCCTCTACGGTAAAGGGATAAGACTCTCAACTCACAATCCGAGGGTTGCGGGTTCGAATACGGCACGCGCAAATAAATTTTATTTGATTAATTTGTGGATTTCAAATTAATTAATTAATTAAAAATAATATATAACATGTTTGCGGCACGTTCCAGAGTGGAAGATACTTTCAGTTTCATCCTGGTGTAAGACAACCATTCAGAATTGAAACGTTGCTTTAAATGGCTTTAGCCGTGTTTGGTGATCGGATATGAATAACCAGGTATTTCCCGGCAATCCTCTTCCTTCCTCTTCCCTATCTCCTTCTCCTGCCCACTATTTTCAGCCTCAAAAAATAATCCAATTGGGGATGCCATAGTCTCACTGGCTCCAGACGGGAGCAGTTGGGATTCTTGTGCAGTATTTATATAAAAAAATATATATTTATACATATAAACTCTATCTAAATTTCTCAATAGACAATAAACAGTGTTAATTTCAAGCGACCTCCCAGGTAAGTATGGTCCTGTATACATTTTTAGGAAGCATCGCGTTCACTGGTCGAGACATTGTACATATATTTTCGTATGAACCGGTGGATGCAATTTTTAGCCATAAGTTTTTTTTATTGTTTGTCTAGTTTGTAGTTTTTCCATAATCTAATCCCTTCGAAATAATCTTTTCGAAATAAGTTTGTACAGCGCCCTTGAGGTGATTTTTCACAAAAACAGCGCTATATAAATCATACAAATATTATTATTATTATTATATCCAAACTACATACAGTGAAACCTCTGGCCATCGTTTATGAAGGGAACCGGACTGGATCCGCAATGTTTCCAAAATATTTTATTTATTTTTTTTATTTATCAAAAGTATACAATACAGAATATAGTATATTATATAAAGCATTGTACTCCCAGGAGTTAATAAACTCATTGCGGGAATGATACGCATTACATGAAACATATAGCTGTATGTATTAAATGGACATATGATGGGGACATACACAACATTATTATTTCAGATAGTCATTAATAAGATGAAGTTTGAGCATGTTAGTTTGGGTCTTTTTACATTGACTTGCACGTTTGATCTCGTTGGGTAGTTGATTATATTTTGTGTGAGCTATGTATTCTAGAGATCTTAGTCCATATTTTGTTGATTTGATTTTTGGTATATGAAGTTTGTTGTGATTTCTTGTGTTGTGTTGGTGTACGTCGCAATTGTAATAGAGTGTAGTGTTGGAATGTGCCGAGTGTTGAATTACTTGTAATATGGTTTTAGTTATTTCAAAAGTGGGAATGGTATTAAAAGGAAGTATTTGGGTGTTTCTGTAGATGTCTTTGACATGTGTGTCCCAAGGTAGACTGAAAATATTTCGCAGGGCTCTATTTTGGACGACTTGGACTTCTGAAATCATTTTTTTTGTAGCAAATCCCCAGATTCCGGCGAGATATATTAGAAGTGAGTGAATCATAGCATGGTAAATCGATTTTAATAGAGAGGGAGGAAGTAACCCGCGAAGTCTATATAAAACACCAGTTATAGGAGTAATTTTGGATAGATACGTTGAAGGCAGATAGTTGTTAAGCCTATTGAGAATACCTGGCTCTTCCAGATTAGCATAATAGTGGGCCTGACTGTATTCCTTGTGGAATTCTGAGCAAAATCCTTCTGCATAAATTAAAAAAGAATTACCGTGTCATGTCGCAAGGCCTGCACCAGCTGTGGTATGTAGAAGAGTACCGCATCGGCCGGATAGCTTCCCAGGACTCTGACGGCGTACTGCGCCGAAGTAGGATGTGGCGGGTACTGGCGTGAGAAGAAGGAGAGTGCCTCAATGGGAGAAACGCGGGCCCAGGTCAGCATGTGCACCAACTGAAAAAATAAATCATCGTACATTAACTAAAATACAGGAAGACATTAAGACAAGCACTAAGGCCACCACCCCATTATACGAGGGTAGGCTGAAAAGTAATGCGTACGAGGGTAGGGGTTCCATGCCAACTGAGAATAAAGTCAACTCAACATCTCTTTGAAAAGTCATTAAAAGCTAAAAAAAAATATTTTAAAATAACCCATAACCCTGACCTAACGTAACCTATTCAACCAATTATTTTTTTTTTCATCACTCTTAATGACTTATCTGAGATGGTTTCATTCTGAGTTTTCCGGTCACCTTTCATTACACATATACACAAGATATATTTAGAGGGTAGGTACGGAGTACAACAAATTTGTTGTAAGAGGCAAGGGGTAAGCAGGCTCAAAAAGGTTGACAACAGCTTTTTTTTATGTGAATGCCTCACAAGAGTCCTCGGTGCTCCCGTTTGGAGCCAGTGAGACTATGGCATCCACAATTGGGGTGTATTGTGAGGCTGAAGGTAGTGGGGAGGGGAAGGCGATGGGGAAGCGGAAAGTGGGGAAGTATTTGGCTATTCAGATCTGGTCACCTAACAAAAGCTATTTCAAGCAACGTTCCAATTCTGAATGGTGGTCTTACACCAAGGCCTGACAGTATCTTCCACAATATTCAGTAGAGTAGATAAATACCTCAATAGAGTCATTGAGCAAGGCATCCGTGGTGACCAGGTACTGCAGTGCCTGAGGGATGTGGGACACGGCCAGAGGGTCCATTCGCACCTTCCAGCGCAACTCCTGGACAATGGCCTCGTTCTTTATTCTGGAAGACCAATCAAAGGATAAATAAAGAAACAAATAAGTGACGATGTAATCAATGGTGGGCAGACGCATCTGCCGCCAAGACCCAGACCCCATGAACTGCATAGTCACCAAACGTGGTGAACCAATTGGGGTGACCTGTGGCAGAGGTGTTGGTTATCCAGTAAATGATTTCCGAGGGGGGGCAGCAACCATATATAAGAGAAAGAAGCAATTTAAGGGGGGAAGGCGGGGGAGAGAAATTACATAATATAAATTTCATATAAGTGCATGTTTCAGTGTGGAATATTTATTTAGTTGCCACACTGAAATGCATTCGCCTTGGACTGCGCTTCTGAACGACAGAGCGGTTTTGAAATGAACTGCCGCCATCCTGTCTCGAGAATTGTTTGTAATCACATTGTACTTCCTAACCTCTTATTTGTGGGAAATTTTTTTTGATTTTTTTTTTATGCGATTTTAACCCTTATGTATAAAGTAACTGTATGAAGGACAAGGTCAGAATCGCTGGCGCCAATACCATTCTTGACGTTTGGTTTCAATGTTTTTCAAACAATGGTTTCATTCATCTAGCAACACTAGAATATTTTTAAATGAATTATCTACGGCTTAGCACTTCGAATTTTGCATCTGTCAAAAGCGAAAAAATCAATGTTTTATGTTTTCAAATGCTTATTTATTTGCAAACTCCTTTAAATTGTGTTTTTTCATGTTAGGTATGTATTCAGATTAGTATAGAAATAATAAAATCAGTTTATATTTGTGTGAATACATTTTTTAACATATTATTACCAAAATTGGAGATTTTTCTATTCTGGAAAAATCCTACGATATGGAAGATCTATCATAAGATACATTATCTGGTAAACAGAAAACAATTGCAAAAACAAAAATTCCTTTATTTTATATGAATATTTGAACAAAATACAGAAAGGTAATTTACGCGCAGTTTTTCAAAATACGGCTGGCAATTGAGAGGCATACTAACTTTCATGTTTCCAAACCTTTCTGATAACGTCGCTTTTATAAATTTTAGTGCTTAATAAAAGTTAATCTGTTTGAATAATAAATCTTAATTAAATGCATTTGCATCCTTTTAACAACAGAGAGACCGATTAACATCAAGCCCGCGATATATGAAACTACTGAGTAAGAACATGGCTATGAATTTAATGAACATGAGAAATAAACAAGTGCGCGAGGGAATGAATCAAGGTTACAACAAACCAACCTTTCGGGTAAAAATACAGCCAGGCTAGGGCTAATCTCCCACGCCAGGCGCAGGTAATCCTTCCAGGCACGCTCCGTGCTCGGCTTGGAGCGCCACGCCGCGATGTTGTCCTCTCCGGGCACGGCAAGTTCAGGCCGCGTGCCCGGGTTGTGCCAAATTATCAGGAACTCTATCTCTACGGCCTGAAAGCAAATAAATCATCATACAAAACTCTGCAATTCAATAATTATTATTGATGCGTTAAATTACGCATTAAATCTTAACTATGAAGTTGTGGTAACGAATGTGGCAGCTATTTGAATCGCGGAATCATCCTTCTTGGCTCCTCGGACGCCAATAGCACATCGCACAATATTTTCACTGATTGCCAGTACGAAACAAGAGGAACCATTCTGTTCCAAATTGCTGACGATGCAACAGCTCATAACTTGCTACGTGTTCGCTCCCACTGTTCGTACATGAATATTTTGTAAATATAAATTATAGTACGGATGTAAATTGTTATAATAAATTTGTATTTACAGTGTTAATGCTTATTTGATTTATATACAAACATGCATCTTATATCTCCCTTAAAGTAGAAAGACTATTTCTAAACTCTCTAAAGGTGAGCTATTTAGAATAACTATATTATATTGTTAATTTATGTGATGCAATGTATATTAATTTGTACATGGTAGACATTATTTGTCACAAGAGAAGGAGTAGCTCCTACAAATCAGCTGAGGAATGGTTTGCCGGCCTCCGTGTTTTCTTTCTCCTACAACATGGTTCACTCTTTTCTTTCCTCAAAAACACCGTCCAAACAGCATCTGAAAGATGGCAGAAGCCCTGAGAGAAATCACTTCCCTCGGCTACTCCTGTGTGGAGTCAGTATATAAAAAAAATATAAATATTTAAAAAACTCACCAAAAGTTCCAGGATAAGGTTTCGCTTCTTCATGTAGTCCTTTACGAAGACGTCTGCGGGGTTTTTGGCCATGAGCTTGACAGATCGGGCGGACCTCTTGCCAACCACGCTGCCCGCTGTACTGCCAGAGGGCGCTGACGATAAAGGCACCTGTGTTGAAAAAATATGTATTATTAGAAAAATACACGCTAATAAATTTCTGCAGAAATTACAGAATTACTTCTAGATCTAGCCTGTTCATCTTAGACAGCAGAAAAATAGACAAGGAAGTCGGAAGAAAATTCAGAAAAGCTATTTTAGATATTCGAAGATCAGCGTTGAAATCTGAGTCAAGAAGATGAAGGATTAAGATATTAATAATAAAGCAGTAGGACTTACAGTGTTAATCCAGCCACTGGCCTGTTGGCGGCTAAAGTCACTACCATTGACGGAGGAGCGATTCTCCGGGGTGTTGAGGGTGAAGCTGCTCGGAGAGAGGGTCACGGTGCTCGGATTGTACATGTCAAAGTCTGCAAACACATTACATTATATTGAAATTCACAGATATGTATTCCTCAATAAAACTGCCATGAATAAACAAACATCAATGATTGATCTACTTTTTTCTATGGTTGGAGTTTATGGTAGCTACAAAGAAATTATATAGCCATTCAATAACTTACATACTCATGTACACTGCCATCATAAATTTCTAAGATATACTGGTTGTCCAAGAATTAAAGACAGTTCCTCATTTTTGGCAACGTTATTATTAAACGACATTATTTCTCAAAATATGGCAGCCCTGGCGTGTAGCTCAGACTTTCCCTTAAAAAAACGAGCGGTGATCTGGCTTGGTAGCTGCTTCAGTGCGATATTTGCATACATTTGCGATCGATAGCTATCGAATCCCACCGCCTGCGAGGTGTGCTTAATTATTCGCTTTCTCAACTAAGAAGGAGTCCGCCCTGTTAAAGTTCATAAGATCGCAATTTCGATCCCAGACATCAATAAGTCTACCACACACATGATTTTGAGGAAAAAATGGCGTATGCAAATTGCATGCTGGTTGGGTTCCCAAAATGCTGAAGAGCAAAATCGTATGGAAAGCGCTTGAATCTCTTCAAACCATTTTTTCCAACCAAGGCGAAGCTTTTTTGGGTTGAAACATGGGTTCACCACCTAACTCAGGAATCAAAAAGGCATCAATGACATGTTTTGCATCTTTTTCTTCACCTGAAGCAGCATTTGACAGGAAAACCTTTGGAGACTGACTAGGACACGGAGGGAAAAGTGATAGCATTTTTGGCAGTGGAGTTCTTTGATAAGGGAGTCAAGAACCTAGTGCCACGGCTCACCAAGTGCATCGATCATAAAGGGGACTATGTCCAAAAATAGTGGTGATGTGTACCTAAAATGTCATATGAATTTTTTTTGGACAACCCTTTTATTAACTATAAGCTCGTTAACGCTCGAGTGGCTAAGGTATTGTGAGTAGTATGATGTAGCAACATAGATGATTATGAAGAATTATGTAAATGGATGTGAAGGCAAGGAAAGGAAACAAGGAGGCAAACCTAGCTTTTGATTTTGCAATCCATGCGGGCTGCCTTCCGGGTTGAAAGAGTTGGTCATCATGTAATTGTCTTCCCTCGCTTTGGATTCAGAACGGGAGTTGGAGCTGGTGGAATTAGGATGGATTGGGGACAGTCTTGGAACTACACATAAAGGGATAAAGGTTAGGTTTGAAGGTTGAAGTATGTATCACAAACTACATTTATGATTAATTTATTTAACGGCCCTCAATACATGCACTTCAAGTTCAGTCTGCCTTGGATGACTCTGTGGCATATTTGTTTATTTGTTGGAAAAATATTGTAAAATTTTTCAGTTTTCACGCAATATTAAACTCTATGTGCTGGTGGTAGATGCTACATTAGCTGTGGCCTTCAAATGTACATAGGTGAAAATTGTGGTCCGTAAAACTGCACACGTATAGCATTATTACTATGTGTTTGATTCAAGTAAATATTGATTGATATAAGTTAATTTGTACTTAAAATTATACGTGCTATGTTATAATTGTGTGCACAGTTCTAAAACACAATTTTTTTAAGAGACCCATGTTGCAGGAGGGAGGAAACACAGAGGCCGGCAGAGCACGGCCTAGACCAAGGCTCGTCCACAGACGAGCTGTTGAACGTAAGAATGAGTCGTAGAAGCGACCTGTTCTCATGTGACAAATTTCAACTATGTTCAAACATTGTTTGGCCATTATTTTGGTATTTCCCGCCATTTTTGTGCAACGGTGCCGAAGGAATCAAAGACGCTAGTTCCTCGGAACATCTTCCATTGAAATATCGATAGAACAAGGACAGCATTCCCACCCGATGCCTGTGCTATAAAGATTGCAATCCGTTTGTTAAGATAGGCGAATATATTAAATGGATTTGTTTCTGCACAGAGTCGAGGTGTTTTGGGCTTCAGACCAGGGGTGGCTGCCAAATTCAAATTTGGGGCGCACTGCGATTTGTACAGGGGTCGCAGTTATATAGGTATTATTAAAGTATCTGCGGGCTCTGTTCAGTGCACCCAGTTTCTGAGAGGCTAACTATGAATTAGTTCATAAGTACGGAAGCTAAAGCAATTGTCATACGGAGTGACCTGCGGCACCTAGTTAACTCGGACATTCATTCCATAGAACATTGCATGCTAGCGATCGCAGCAGATGAATGGACGTTTACCTCCAATAGCGCTGGCCTTCAAGTACTTCTTGTCCGAGTGCATGACTTGCCAGAACTTGACCAGCACGATGATGTCCTCGCGAAGGGCGGCGCCGTGCTTGGAGGGGCAGCGCGGCTCGCGGCAGAAGTAGTCCAGGCACGCGCTGTACACGCGCTCACGTACCACATTGCGCGCTAGCGATCGCGGCAAGATATCGCCCTGTAGGAGAGAAAGGCCGCATGACAGGAGCCTGGAGAGAAGACATATAGCGGGATTAGTATAGATAGACTGCTCGCAAAAGATGATGTGCAGATGCACGTCTCTTGCCATGCGTAGAAAGGGCGTGATTTAATAGTAGTTCGCTAGCATTTGTAGGTGGCTTCATTCTGGGTGACACTAAGCTAGCTTTGTTATAGATATAGCCATAGAAGCTAGAAAACAAATCGTCAATCAAGATGTCACAATTGGAAGATTTGGAAAAATTGAACATTAAAATTGGACTTGCTCTGTGATTAGTTAGTGGCCGAGTGATCCAAAGCGTCAGATTCCCAGCCAGGTGTTGTGGGTTCATCGTCTGCTAGCTATGTCCCACATTTTTGCAAGAGCAACATTACCCAATTAAAATGGTGGTAGTAGGAGAAATTCAAATATTGTTTGGTTATTCGTAACCTTGGAATGATTTAAAAAAATGGTTTGATTTAAACTTACTTAAATCTGACACCGACTGCGTCCACATGACGATTTTGTGAACTATCCCTCGAACCAACTGTCATGGGAAGAGATCTGAAATGAAAGAAACCTTGATTAAAAAAAAAATAATACATAATTTTTCAGGCAAAATAAAGTCCTACTACTACTCTCAATGAAAATATAAATTAGACGAATTTACTGTAAACAAAAAGGTAACGGTCGCAACTGGGACACAAACAGATTCATAACAGGCATACATGAAATGCACACATGCATAATTGAAGACTTTTGCGGCCCAAAATGCTTATAAAATTTCAGCTTATAATGTTTTGGATTTTGGTATTCACACAAAAAAAAAAAAATAGTTCTGGTAAATTTATCAAATTTATATTATATTTTGTGAAATTCAAACTTTATTGTTATTAGACCTCGGACTCTCGATGGGGGTTTTGATTTATTGTTTGAAAAGCCAGATGCATGGCCACACAAGGAATTTATCTTCGCAATCAATTCCAACCAGTATATTTTTTCCGAACACTTCTCGGAAGATCGAATGCGACTGACCTGATTTTAATAAGTGGAGGGTAAGTGCAGAGGACAAAAATAGGCGTGTGTGCAATCGTTAGAATTAGTTAAATAGAACTGCAATTTTGAGATATACAATGTAATGAAGAAATGTCTAAAGGTATAATGGCGACATTCGTGTATGAATGAGATAGCGTGATCATGCCGAAGTATAAATGGACGTGTCTGCTTTGTATCTCATATGCAGGTAAATGGGTATCTCACCAGTAATTCGGTGTCCAAAAATGCTATTATTGTGAAACTGCAATCTTCAATCGCCTTCTGGCATTGAAGATTGCAGTTTCACAATAATAGCATTTTTGGACACCGAATTACTGGTGAGATACCCATTTACCTGCATATGAGATACAAAGCAGACACGTCCATTTATACTTCGGCATGATCACGCTATCTCATTCATACACGAATGTCGCCATTATACCTTTAGACATTTCTTCATTACATTGTATATCTCAAAATTGCAGTTCTATTTCCTAATTCACATTTTTTAAAGGCTTTGGTCTGTAAAACCGTAAGATGTAAAGTATAATGAAAATAATTTAATGTTACGGATCAGAAATGAACGATACCTATGAATGAGTGTTGCCAGCATGTCGACTTTTTCCTGGCTGCTGTATTTAGCCGTGTCAGCCAATTGACAAAGGAAGCCCACCCAAACTCCGTGTGGGGCCACAAAGGGGGGAAGAGGTTCTAGATGGCAGCCTAAAATTTATTAAATACAATAACATTGTAATTAAACCAAATAAATCTAAGGTTAGTTTTACATTTGTAAGTAAAATTAACGACTTATGTAAGATTTTGATAAGCTACTCAAAGGAGAGTTTACATATGTATCCAACTTATGATAATTAATGCTCACGGAAGTTTTTCGGAACTAATGTAAGTGCTGACCGATATATCTGTAAGTTTATTAAGCTGTCAGATGGCTTTCTGTCAATAACGATTTGCTGCTGTCGAATTTACAAAATTTTGTCAATAAAGACAATAGGGCTCAAATAAAGTGTTGAGTAATAGAAGTTGGCTTGAGAGAAACAATTCTTTACGCACTTTTGTTCCTTTTGTTCCACTTTTGTTGACAGCGGAATTGAATGGAGTTCTTTAAATTTATCCGAAAGACAGTCAGAAGAGCGATTCTATATCTTTTGTGAGATCGAGATAGATCTCGGGCGAGATCTCCTGTCAGATTTGTGTGATTTTCTATGGCTGTTAAAAGAATAAATAATCATGCATACTTGCAGGAATTCATGTTCAAAACGACCTTAACTAAAATATGTGACAGCTCACAGCTGAAATTCTGACATCGGCCCATAGAAAAAGCAAATAACAAATGTAGAAAATCACACAAATCTTTTTTTTTTTTTTTTTACATGAAATACCGCACAAGAGTCCCAACTGCTCCCGTCTGGAGCCAGTGAGACTATGGCATCCCCAATTGGGGTATGTTGTGAGGCTGAAGGTAGTGGGGGGGAAGGAGATAGGGAAGAGGTAGGTGGGGAAGTACCTGGCTATTCAGATCTGGTCACTAAACACGGCTAAAGCCATTTCAAGCAACGAATCTGAAAGGAGATCTCGAAATCGAAAGGAGATCTCGCCTGAGATCTATCTCGATCTCACAAAAGATAGAAATCGCTCGGCTGATGACAGCTACCGACTTCAAATTCAAATACATCAAGTTATAAACAGAAACATTGACATTAGAAAGGATTGGACTGAAAATTAAAAAGAAGGATTCTCATTTTCAGAAAGCTTTTTTCATCTGAAAAATAAATTATATCTCTTCAGCTTTAGAACAGAAAATCTTCTTTCCGTTTACATTCGTTTTTGTGGGTAGTGATTATTTAAGTTTTATCTAGTTTTTTTAATATTATTTAGGCAGTTCGGGTTGTTATTGGTTGTTTGGCCTTGTCTCCCAGGAATCTGTGCCTTAACAATAGTAACGAAATACTTGTATATGTAGCGCAGTTTGGTGTCATTTCACTTCAAGTGCGCCTTCATCCTGTAAAGGCGAGACATGGGCATTTTGGAAGAGGCTACATTTTCAGTAATAATGATTTTGGATGAATAAGGATATGTACAAAGATTGATGAGTTACCTTCATAGGCTGCCAAAGGACTTGTCTCTTCAGTTTGAATGGAAAACAGCCCCATCTTCTTATCAACGGTGTACTGCCAGGCTGCAAACATTTCATGGAGGAATCTGAAAACAAATTGAGGAAAAAATTATTAAATATATTCATTTCAGTTGTTGGTGCGCAGGTAAGTAATGTAAAATTATTCCTGAGTAAAGCAAAACATAACACAAGTTCAATGAACTTTTAATTTTAAGCGATAAAACAGATATCAAAATTATTTCATGAAATAATAATTTTTTTTTTGTTTTTGGAAAACTTAAGGGTATATTACCGCGAACGCAGCATAATTGCGGTTTTTGATGCAGTTTTTAGAAAATTTCTATATTGTTTATTAGAAAATAAAATTATGTTTAGAACAAATAAATTATTCTTCTAAATGATTATAAAATAAAACGTGTTAAAATCTTTAAAACAAATGCGTAAAAAAATATTTACAGAACCTCTAAAAATAGCTTAAAGTTCGATTATATCTTTAATTCTAAATACAAGAGAATTATAAAAAATATACATCATCACCACATCAATGTTTTCTAAATGACTGTAGTATAAAATTATTTTAAAAAGCATTAAAACAATACATAAATAAATAAAAACAGTTTTTTCAATATAACGATGTTGTTTCTCGCATCACGTTGTTATATAAACCACGACGCTAGCTTTTTGCCGTCAGTACGCGAGATGGTTTCGAAGCGGGCGGACGTCAAATTTTACAAATGGCACATCAGAAAAGAGGTCAAACTAAAGGAACGTCGTTATGTTATTATGTATTGTTTTAGAACCAAGTTGACTTTTTTACTAATAGCGGCGGCTGTCTAGTCTAGAACCAGCGCCAGCGGCATATAATGTTTTAGAGTGCCCCTTCAGCAGAATTGTAGTATTATTATTCGAAGTATTTATTTAGCCCTACTGGGCTTTTACTTAAATTTCTAATTATACAGTTATGTTAGTTGTAACAATGATATACCTTATAAATTATGTTAAGATAAAATGAGTTACAAAGTTATAAAAAGTAACAAAATTGTAAAATAGGTTGCAAACAAACAAAAAGAAATCGATCGACATACTCCTAAAAATTAAATTATTGGATTAACGAGAAAAATTGTTGAAATCTATTTAATATAAAAAATAAATAAAAAAGTGTGTGCGTGGAGTCCGCGACAGAAGTCAAACTTCTTGTTTATTGGGTATGGATAAAGAGATAAAAATTAAGAAAAAACACGAAACGATCCTCACCATAAATCTCCCGGCATGAATCTAGCGAACCTTGCAAGCAATAATTAAAACTACCAAATGTGAATAACCAACAAATTGTGCTATTTCATATTGAAACATGTTAGTTCACATTGCTGCCGCAGGTTTTTAATGTAAACTAAAGAACGTATGAAATATTTTTGTAGTTTCCTAGGCCATAATATCAAGGGCATATCTTGGGATGTAACTATTTTTTAATATTCGCCTCGGAAATCGGAATTTTCGTGACACTCCAAAATCACTCAGACGCAGCAAAGAAGTTGTTCAAAAATACAGATCAAATTAAGGAAAAACATATTATTTACTAAGGAGTGGTATTCTCTTATATTTCAAGAAGTGTTTGTGAAGGATTGCTGGTGACGAGGGAGGGGAAGGCGGTGAAGGTAGAAGGGGAACGCGGGAGGGGAATGGGGACGCATGGGAAAGGACATTTATTTTATTTATTTATTTATTTAACGCCCAGATCGGAATTATTCCGGTAGTCCCAATTTTTTTATATGTTTTATACACTCATCTCCCGATGAAAAATCTGAGTTTTCGACCTTGGCGCACTTGAGCTTTTGCCGCCATCTTGAAAAAAACTAACCGAAATCGCACCAAAATCTAGTTTTTCTCAAATATCTCATTTTCAATAAAAATTTTGGCTAAAGTACACTTGCAAATTTAGTAGAACATAAAATTACCTATAATTTTTATGTTAAAATTATTCTTCTATCTCTAATAAATATCGAGATACGCAGTCGTAAAAATGTCTATAAGTTTATGAAAACAGGTAAATTGCTCGACTCCGTTTGGTTTTTGGTGCGTATCTCTTTTCCAATACAATTTTATAAAAAAATTAATGCAATAAATTTTGTAGAGAAGAAAATTTGATAAAAGACGTAGATATATGTTTAATGTTTTTATCTCAATTAGATATCGAGGTTCTAATGCAAAAATTACACTAAAATTAGGTCAAAAGTGTTTTAATCTTGATTATTCTTTTTTTAACAATTGTCATTGAAATAACACGTTAAATACGCCTTATTTCAATGACAATTGTTAACAGAAACATTAACCATCAATGTTATCACAACAAATAAATAAAATTATTAATAAAGGTACATAGATGTGATAAAAAAGAATAAAAAAATATATTTTCTTAAGATTTGTGACTATTGACTATAGTTTCTTACTACCACTTTCGGGCCCCGAACAGCTTCAATTTAGTCATCATCATGAACGAAGGCTTCCACAGCATTCTCGCACGAGCTGCCATTACAGTGAATTTAGGGTATGGAGCATTTCAAACCCGACTTTCTACATGTGCACTTTCCAGCGCAACCTTTTTTGCGTTGGCATGATATAAAATTCAGCAACGATCACTTTTACTTTACCAACTTTTTGGTAATATACGTTTGAGGGTGAGAGGACTGTGAAGAGTACTAACAGGTCGATATCCTGACCAATGATTATGACTGCATCATGTTGAGATGACAACAAATTTTCTGTGGTTATTATGAGAACGTCAGCATCCTATTCAGCTTGTACTGTCGTTATTTGCGATCGTTCAAATGAGGCTTCGAGTAATGAAATTAAACGAGAATGGTTCTTTCTGCACTCCATGAAAAGATTTCAATTTAACGGAACCCAATTTTCCCACTAGTTCCCTTGATAATAAACGCTGTTTACGCTGAATGTTTTGATCTGGCCCTACAGATGTATTAAGGGTCACAGCTACAATCCCTCCCATTGCATGAAATGTTTTACGTCCATCCAAAGAGTCTATATTAAAATCTACATTATGAAATACAAATTGCATAAAAGCATTATCTTAAGTTGGAATTTCCGGATGAAGAATGGCAAACTGTTCAAGTCGAGTTGCCTGTTTGTAAGAACATGAAAATCCGAGGGCTGAGGTAGCAACAATAAGCTTTTTTGAGAAAAAAATTCTGTCTCGTCGTATAAGCACCTACGATAGCAGTGATAAATGAAAGATGATGCTGATATCAGTGCATGCATTAAGCCAACACATTTCCTTTTCCATTCTGCTGTCTCGCCATGTTTGCTTTTGCCTATCACTCTCTCATAAAACCCTGTCCGTGGAATCATGGAGTTAACACCTCGAAGAAAGTCATCTGATGGACTAATTTTTCAATGTGTACACTTTGGATCGAATATCTTCTCTAATAATATATGTAGCAGCTTACAATCCCAAAACTTCCCTCCAGGGGGTTGGAGCTCCTATCTTTATACCACTGGTTAGTAATTATTTTACAGCCTGTAATTTTGAAGCACACTACTACTTTTCTCTAACAAAGAGCAGTTGTGCCTTTAAAGTCTCGCTCTGACAGTTTTTATGTTAGGCCGAAAGACTCCTTTTAAGACTCCATTAACTGTTCCTGTGAAAACTGACAATCTAACAATGACAATGAGGGGGAGGGGGGAGTGACCCCCTCTCTTGTAAATATTTATTTACAAAATGTAAAAATGTAATGTAAACAAAATTCGAATAACGTGGTAATTAATCGTGATAAAACTTCTGTTTTCACTTACCGATATTTGTTTATACTTTAGTATAAACATATCAGTAAAAAAAATACAAAACCTTTTTTTTTAGAAATTTTATTCTTAAGTCTTTTTTTTTAGAAATTTTATTCTCTACAAAATTGATTTCAAAAATGTTTTCATAAAATTGTACTGCAAACGAGGTACGTACAAAAACCAAATCTAGTCGTGCGATTTACCTGTTTTTATAAACTTATACGCATTTTTACGACTGTATATCTCAATACTTATTGGAGATAGAAGAAAATTATCTGTATAAAAATTGTAGGTAATTTTATGTTTTACTAAATTTGTCAAACTACTTTAGCCAAAATTTTCATTGGGAACGAGATATTTGAGAAAAACTAGATTTTGGCGCGATTTCGGCTGGCTTTTTTCAAGATGGCGGCGAAAGCTCAAGTGCGCCAAGGTCAAAAACTCAGATTTTTTATCAGGAGATGTGTGTTAAGAATATTTCTCAATTGCATTGAATTCTGTAGATCGATTTTTATTGGTCTAGGCTTGCTACTTGATAATTTTCCAATTCTGTAAAATTTTGAAATATTTTCATTTGCTGATTTGTCGATTTCACTGATTAAACTGGTGACAGCTGCCTGGTCATCCAAAATCCTGCCGGCTTCTGTCCATCCAATATGTTAATACTTTCAGGCACATTGCAAATAATATTATTTTTAGATCGCACTTGTTCATTCATTACCGAAATCGACTCGCAAATACTAAAGTTATTTTGAGAAGAATTTGCTCTAATATCCTTGTAATGGCATTGCAACAATATTAATAAAAATTGAAAATTACCGATATTTTATTTATCTTGCCAATATATTCAGATATAATAATGATCACGTATTATGAAAATGATGCGTAATTGAATACCGTATTGTTTTGACAACTGTCAATGAAGAACATATCGGTTACGAGTCATAAGCTACTGCCTACCGTCTAGCAGTGTAGTTGATTGTATCGAATAATTTATCAAACAAGTTTCATCGAAATCTGATAAGAATCATAAAATCATGAACTTTGCCAAGAAATTTACCTAAAACATGCACATTCAACTAAATAAACATAATTTGAAAGACGCCCATTATTAAGCGTTTCATGTTCAAACCTTACTCAAGGGTACCATCTAGTCTGATGGATTTGTTCGCTGCTTTGACTTCGTACTGTTATCACCAAGCGCGTAGCAGGTTCCCCGGTTCAAATTACTTCATTCCTCTACCCCGAAATATTATTTCGGTTTTCGTTAATTCCCCCTTAACACATTGTTTGCGGGAGACGCTTAAACGCGTCTTTTGCATACTGTTGGTAGAGAGTGGGAAATGCTTAAAAGCGTTTTTTGTACTTGTAAACTATTGGTAAAGCGCGGGAGACACCAAAACGCATTGTACAATTAGAGCAACAATATATTACGAGAAACGTATGATGTTGGTCACTCTGTAAAGTAAAAATTAGGCATCAGCTCTCGTGAGACGTGTACTAGGTAGCCGGCATTTCATGGAATTAGGGTCGGGTGGCCGACTGCGGTCATAAATCATGCACTTGAAATACAATAGCTGTAGGATAAACAATTTTTTCCAACGATTTCATACTTTCAAATAATATTAGTGTTTATTGTTTTTATTTTTCAAAATACATACATTATGTTGAACTTGCATAAAATGACTATATCGACAATACGACAAAAGTGAAATTTTTTCAAAATTTTTAAATTTAAAATTAAATATCATAATTGTTTATGCAAAAATATAAAATTTTGTTACAATATCATAATAAAAGATTTCAAATAAGATAAGATACTGAAAATATTATTTAAATTTGATCAATAGTTCAGAAGTTATAGCTATTTTACAAGCGACGTAATTTTGCGCGCCTAATAAAAATTGCCCGCTTTACGGCGTAGATTGATTAAAAAAAAACCCGCAAACATTGTGTTAATGAGTTAAACCTCAAATTGTAAAATTTACTCATTGAAGACAATATTAGTGACTCTCAAATGAAAATTTGAAAAACAAAAATCAGAAAAAGATTCAACCGCATCTAAGAAATGAGCCCCGGACCTTAGCCTAGCCGGGGCTCTACTCTAACCACTGAGCTAATTCGATCCTATCTTCTTCGGTCATATTGTAACGCGATTATAGCATGGAGTGCCATAATGTGACAAATGTAATGATAAAATATATTAGTATTTAAAATGTAGTGTAACATATGGTGTGTGAAGCAATCTTATTTAAAACCCAGAGCATGAGACAGGAACCTTTTTGCAATGAAAGTCAAATTATACAAACACATAATTTATTTTACTTGAAAGAACAATCATGAATTGACTTATAAATAATTGCGATCTCTAAAGGCGTGCATTAGACTCAAAGAGCCAAAATGATTTTAAATAAAATGTGATTAGTCACAATCTACGAATAAGATAAAATCTATGAGGTCAAATGTAAAATACCCGAGCGCCATCTTGTTTAGATGAAACAAGAAAACATTAACTTGAACATATCGTAAAATAATCTAAGTTGAAATTCAACATTACGTGGAGATTTTGAATCACTGCGTCGTAGTATAGATTCTGTGGTCCCGGCATTCCAATCCGTTTCTTCCCGCTCGGCAGGTGTGTTGCACTTCCAGGTTCCGCTTCCAAACTAAAACTTGCTTCGCGAGCCCGCGTTGCAGGAGCTCACTCTGAGGTCACATGGTCTACCGAAGTGATGTGTAAACGGTAGGAGTTAGGGATGTTAAATCCAAACCGCTACATTATAACTGTCCAGTAGACGTACTTTAGCGGCCCATTCGTAAACATATTCTTTGGATGGCTATCCTTTTCATAAGCGGTGCTAGATTTTTTGTTCGCTTAGTATGTATATAAAATGTCTTGTATTTTTATAATGCCATTGGATGGATGTCGTAAATTCTCAAGTTTGCTAACATTCGAGAAGTAAATTTCTTCTTTTGGAAAGCAATGATTCTGAGACAAATATTTTTTTAAATACTTTCAGCTCAGTAATTATAATATCCCGTGATTTTTCATGGATCTGCGCAAGTACTTATATAATTTCAGTCTAAATCAAGATTTCGCAACTGCTTATCGGCCAGATTCTGATTTATAAACAAAATTAGATATAAAATCCACTTTACTCGCTTTTTCAAATCATCAGGTTTCGAACTATTGGGGTTTGAATTATCAGGGTTCTACTGAAATACTTGCCTTAATTCTAAATCAGGTCTGCCGGTGATCAGCCATTGCCAACAGTCCAGTGTGGTGTTCATAGCGTCCTCTGTAAACTGCTCCACTTGGGACCAAGCTAAAAAACAATAAACCATGGATGACGTTGGATGCAGATCGGTACATTAGAGATCAAAAAGTCAAACTATTCTCTTCCCAAACATATCCATGGATAAAAATAATTGTAAAGTCTGTCAAAAGAGAGTAGAAATTTAATAAAAAGGAACAAAAACAATTCATTACCATGGCAATACCGAGTAGTAATTTTAGAACAAAATATAGAAGATTCAAATATGTATATGATTTGTCAATTTATATACAAAAATAATCAATTGAAACAAAGTGCTTTTTAAAGTTACATTATTTTTCGTTTGAGCCATTGTGGTGTTGCCATTTAAAAACAATCCCAGCGTCCAATTTTTTATCCATTTTATTTTAGCAGCCCATAAGTGATATATGACAAAAAATAGCTAAGATCAGTGCTAAAATACATAACCATAGATAAATAGAAATATGTAAGCGATGTAATGTTGCATAACCACAGAGAAGCCAGGTACCTACCCACAGCGTGCAGAAGATGCCTGTGCAGGCCGGGCGTGGTGATGAGCAGGGCGGTGGCGCGCCACAGGGCCCTCCGGTGAGCGGCCTCGCCCCCGCCGCGTCGGCACGCAGCCCACACGTCGCCCGCCACACGCTCCGCCACGCGGCCCCGCTCCCCCTCGGGTGTGTCGTCAATCATGCCAGCCACCTGGAGTACAATGCAACTTATTATTAATTAAACTAACTAATAAACATCATTCCCATCAGCACAGAATATCAAAAATATTGAGATAATATTGTAGGTGTTCTAAATCAAATAAGAATGTTGAGTTACAGTTTGTCAAATAAGAGTAGAAAACATAGGAGGGCGTCAATGTTGTTCAAATGGCAATACTAAAAATATAATCATGGTGGTAATCTAAAGTTGTGTAACCTACATTTTTATTAAAAATTAAAAAGGCATAAAAGTGAAAAAAATATTTTTTCATCGCAATATAGATATAGATACCCACTGATCTCAAAATTAGAATTGCATATACACGTATATTATTATTATACTTTTGCAATTTAGTGTTAACATAATGAAAAATAACGATATTTTAATAAAATATAAAGCACACTTTAGAAATTGCTCACATTTATTTAATATTAGCTTAAGTACCTACTAGCATTGCCCGGGCTTTAGATAATGTCTCTAATTTTAGATCTGAATATATTTAACACATTCAGATCTAAAAGTAGTGTTACTAAACTCACCATTAATGATTCTTCCTTTCTACCTACTGTTTAATTCAAATTTATGTTAAATTAAATGAAAGCCAATCACTTTGTAAAACACAATTTAATCAAAATTATGTCATTAAGTAGGTACCTTAACAACAGTGCTTCTTCGATTGTAAATTTTTTTTTAAGAACAAAAATGTTTTTAAATGTGTAGTGTTCTGTATTTTCAGTGCCATTGCACTTTAATATTTGACAGCTAAATTTGTGTTGCCAGCCTACAAATTTTGTAGTTCCATTTTTTATATTTTCTACTCTTATTTGACAGAAAATACTTACAAATATTTGCAATTAACATTAACATTTTAAAAATTGAAATTTTATGAGAAGGTAACACAATGCAAGCTGTTGAATCGACGACAATCAGAATCAGCCTTTCAAAGGTACAAGACCATTGTCTTGTATAAAAGTGCCGCCAATAGTATTGTGAAAGCGTTGCAGTGTTCGCTTGCTGCAGTATAAACAAGATGGAAACTCACCTCTCCGGCATATCGACTCCTAACGCTCAGAATGCTGACAAATCTAGAACTGTCGCTCTTGACGCAGCGTGGCCGCTTGTCCAGGGCCGTCACAGACAGAGGAGCGCTCAGCTGGTTGAGCCCTGCGGCCTGAAGGAGGGAATCCGTCGCTAGGGCCAGCCCTGCGTGGTGCCACAAGGTTGAGTTCGGTACCTGATTTTAGGAGAGAAATGGTTAATCTTATAAAATTCTTGCCAATTGCAATAATTGACTATTCACAGTATAGTCTACTACCTTCAGCCTCACAACATACCCCAATTGGGGATGCCATAGTCTCACTGGCTCAACTAAAATCATTTATTTGTCTTAATCAATGATTTTTTTCACCAATTATTGCCTGAATGTGATTTTATTCATAAGTTATATAAAAAGTGAGAGATTACGACTCTTCACTTTTTTACAGTCAATTTAACCAATTATTGCCAGAAAGTGATTTTGTTCATAAGTTATATAAAAAGTGAGAGATTACGACTCTTCACTTTTTTACAGTCAATTTAACCAATTATTCCCAGAAAGTGATTTGTTCATAAGTGATACAAAAAGTGAGGGATCATCACTCTTTACTTTTTCATAGTCAATTTAACAAATTATTGCCAGAAAGATTTAATTCATAAGTGATATAAAAATTGAGGGATTACCACTCTTCACTTTTTCATAGTCAATTTAACAAATTATTGCCAGAAAGTGATTTTGTTCATAAGTGATATAAAAAGTGAGGGATTACCACTCTTCACTTTTTTACAGTCAATTTAAGCAATTATTGCCAGAAAGTGATTTCATTCATAAGTGATATAAAAAGTGAGGGATTATCACTCTTCACTTTTTACAGTCAATATGCTTTCAAAATTTTCTAAATTTGGTTAGGTTGGGTTTGATATCTTTAAATATTACTTTGTTTTATTTTTAGTAATCTTTATTTGGTTTTACCAGTATTAAAGTTTAAAGAAAAATCATAAACAAATTTTCCAACCGTAAAATCAGAAAGTTTAAGTATATTGTCTATGGCTTACCTGGTTGAGATACTCCTGAAGATGGGAGCGGGTGGATTGTGGTGCCCACTTCATGGCTTCCTGCACGATGCCCTGACAACGGTCAGCAAAATCTTTCACAATGCTCTGAAAGAAAAAAGGTTCAAATTTAAAAATTAACCATAAAATAATTAAAATGTACACCTTTATGAAACCAACCGATCGCAATTAAAAAAAAAATTAAACTTTGGGAATTTTTAACTAATTATTTTTATATGAAATGACAAAAAAGTGAGTTTATAATACATTTGCCTAATGAAATATGTGCATTTTTTTTTTCATTATCAGTAATTTTAGTTAGACAAATTATGAGGTGAGCCATTTAAAAAAAAAAAATTATGTTTGTATTCAAAAATTTTATACTTCAAAATTATGTGTATTCCGAAATATAAAATTTGAAAGCGTATCACGTCACCTATCAAAAACAGATTTTAATTTATTGCGAAGCAGAAATATTTTGACCTTCCGACAAAATAGACCTGAGGCCTGAGGGTTTAATAAATACACAAACTTGAGAATCATTTAAAGAGTAAGTACTAAAATTATTCATTTGTGGCTTTTTAAAAAAGGATTTAGTGAACCTTCTCAGGAAGCACTGTTTTTTTTTCATTCAGTTGGACACACTGCGTACGCACTTCACGACAAATGTTGTGTTTTGGGCCTTTCGGAATCGTGCAATTCGACCACTTTCTCACCATAAAACTCACATTGCTATTTCATATGTTTTGTTATATGTATTTATAAAAAAATGTACATTATTATGAATTACAACAAAATCTAATCAAAAAGTTAATATTATTTATTGATCATCTGGTTGATTAGTCAGAACTCCATTGATATGCTTGGTGTAACTATAAGTGACCAGCTCAGGTATGGGGGCTCCATCGAAGCCAGAGTTAAATTAGCCTCCCAAAAACTAGGTGTACTATACAGGGCCCGCAGATACTTTAATAGTACATAACTGCTAACCCTGTACAAATCGCAACTGCGTCCCACGGTTGAATTTGGCAGTAACCTCTGGTCTGGGGCTCCAAAATACTTGAAAAATACCCTTGACTCTGTGCAGAAACGGGCGGTCTGTTTGATAGATTCTTCCACCTTAACGAACGGGTTGCAATCTTTAGAGCACATGTGTCGGATGGGAATGTTATTTCTGTTCTACCGGTATTTCAATGGAAGATGCTCTGAGGAACTAGCATCATTGATCCCTTCGGCACCGCTGTATAGTCGGGAGACATGCCAAACGCGCGCCCAACATATGTACACGGTTAACATTAGTCACATGAGAACGGGTCGTTTTTTTTGACTCGTTCTTGAGTTCAACAGCTCGGCTGTAGAAAGATTTGCCGGCCTGTGTGTATCCTCCCTCCTACAACATGGGTCTCTTCAAGACCAATGTTCGTTCCTTCCTATCCTCAAAAAGACCCTCCACAGCATCCCAGATGACATAGGCCCTGAGGGAAATTATTTTCCTCAGGGCCTCCTGTGAGGATTTAATGTAAAAAAAAAACATCTCTAAATACTAAGTTTTGGCTAATACTTAATGGCAATCGCTCACCATATTGGCAACACTGATTCAGTTCGTAGTGCACATATTTTTTCAAATTGTTTGTTTAAATAATACTAAATTGATTCAAAACTGTATCACTATTAATTATAAATTGGAATAAGGCGTTTATCTTTAATACTTCAAATAATAGGATTCACTGAATAACTGTCAAATTATAAATGTGTCAATAACATTATACCAGTGTCAACAGTGTGTCCGGTGCAGGGCTGTTCAACCAATTACATACAACTAGTGTTCGCCCAATGGTCGAAATTCGACCGTAATTGTAATGTTTTTTTTTATGTATTTTTTATTCATAATTTGATTTAATATTATATTGAGTGCGTATTGAGCAGTATTTTTATGGTTATGTTTGACATTTGACATTCAGTAAGACCATAGACAAATTGACCATAGACTTTAACAATAAGCAATAGAGTAAAGATGCGTGTGTGTGTGTGTGTCAAAAACATGGTAGTGTGTGTAATGTTTTTTTAATTGATTTAATATATTTTTATGCATAATTTAAAAAATATATTAGCATTCTGCACTCTTCCTCTATATAAACTATAAGTGTGCGAAATTTCATACTCCTCCGTCCGCGCAATTTTCGTAAAAAGGGGTACAAAGTTTTGGCTTCACGTATTAATATATTGATGATGATGATGATTAACATTATTTATTAATTAAAAAATCATAAGTCAGCATGAGTTCCAACGACAGCGCTCAGCAGTACAGGACCAAAGCCAATAACTTGGAGAGTATTTTAAGAGGGGGGGAAGGCAAAAAAGGCCATATTTTCATGATTTTTTTTTTGAGATATGAATAATGTTGGTTTATTTATTTCATATACACGTTAAGTATGACATCTGATGTATCTTTGAAAATTTTTTTAATTAAAAATATCAATAAATAAGTCCGTGAGGGCGAATCTCCGAAGGCGCCTCAAAAAAAAGTTGTCATGCGGTGAACAACATAACTCGTTAACGGATCATTTAAAAAAAAAAAAGGCAAAATGCGTTTAAAAGGTGATATGTTTTCCTAGGTAGTGACAAAACATTTTTTTTTATTATTTTTTTTTGCAGGATGTTGAAGTCAAAAATGCGATTTTTGCTAAAATTTCCGGTGTATTTGTTATTATAAAATGGTAAAAAAAAAACTCTTAGTTGAAAACCTGTTGATTTATGTGTAAAAATTGTGTACAAAATTTCAAAAGGATCGGTCAAGTAGATTTTGAGTTATGATGTTCACAAACTTCAAAAATTTTTTTGCGAGAAAATCGATTTAAAGTTTTTTTATACTCGAAAATACTTGAATCGAGAAAGAGGGCCGGTCGCTTGAAACGCTGTATCTTCTTTAGTTTTGCTCCGATTTACTTGAAATTACACAATACTCTTGACATGTTGTAAATTTACAAAAAAAAATAGTTTTAAAACCTTATCCCCCCCCCTTAAATATGGAAATTATGGACCCAACCAACAGATTCAATAAAGAATAAATAGCAAAATTATTGCCCAAACTATCGGAGCTGCTGGGAACCATTGGATAAATGGGTATAAAATTGGGTATAAAGTATAAAGTCCTCGACGAAATTAAGGACAGGAAAATACAATAAATAAATATAGTCCTTTTTAATGTTCCTGAGAGCCAGTCTACATCTCAAGCTCAATGTATTGCTGATGACACAAATGTGTCACAGGTATTTTAAATAAGGTCACCTCTTTAACCTTTTTACGACGATGTTGAAAGATGGGCAGATTTTTCGCAATTTATAAATCTCATTTTAAGTTAACATGGTGTTGTTAAAAAAATATTCAAAGACGTAGATGTAATATAAACAGTTCAAAGATAACAAATCAAATCCAACAATCAAACATTTCATTATCTAAACAATTATAATAACATCATTTATAGATGACTCTCGTCTTTTAGGCATGCGATCGGTTGGCATGTATACATGACACTCGTCTCAAATAGGTTAAATACCAATACAGTAGAACCCTGTTAATTCAAACGAAATCGAACCCTGATAATTCTAAAAACCACGTAATTCGAAATTTTTGCCCAAAAATAGTCTCCAGAATTTTTTCCAGACAAAATGATTTTTTAATTCGAAATTTACTTTTGCCCGCACACGAAAATTAATTAGTGTAATTCGAAAAACATTGATTTTTGCAAAAAAAAATTATATAATTACGTAAATCTAAATCTGACACACAGCCGCGGCGGTAAAACGCTGTAAAATGTCAGTTTACGCAGTTAACATTGTCTTTATTCTTATGATTATTTTGTAAATCTGAATCGGTTTACACTGGAATGTCGTATTTTTACGAATTCACTTCGATTATATGAATTTAAACGGCCGGCTGCGGCAGAAATCGGCCGCAAAATTATATTGATATTATATCAGTTTGATAGCCCTGATATATTAAAGTTGATTCACTTTCATATACCTACCATTAGATTAAGGTTCCCTAATGTGTAATATTGTGACAATTATACTTCGGTCTCAAATTAATTAATTAATTCTGTTATAAATAGATTACTCCATTGGTAACTTGTATGCCAATGATGCTAATATTCTTATTATCCCATTATTGAATTATAAAGCTTTTTTTTACATTTACTCCAAACAGAAGCCCTGAAAATAATTTCCATCACAGCCTATGTAATCTGAGATGCTGTATGGAGGGTCTTTTGAGGAAGGAATGAACATTGGTCTTGAACCCCATGAACCCGGGCAACCCTACTAAGTCACCAAACATAGTGAACCACTTGGGGTGACCTATGACAGAGGTGTTAGTTATCCAATAAATGATTCCCGGGGCGGCGGTACCCATACCCGCTTACCAAATTATCACTACAAGTTCTTTAGCATCATGATTATTTTAGTGGTGTTTATGAGTAATCCGAGTATTGCACGAAATAGAGGGTACACTTTTAGGGTAACTAGACAACTCAGAATGAAATCAACTCAGAACCTCATTTTTTTTTACATGTGCTCCACACAGAAGGCCCTGAGGAAAATAACTTCCCTCAGCGCCTATGTCATATTTGGGGATGCTGTGTGGAGGTTTTTTTTAAAGAAAGGAAGGGGAGGAGAGTTTTGGGAAGGAAAAGGGTTTAAGGGGTGGGTAGGAATCTGGGATTCAGTATGTCCTGGTCATCCGCCTCCAAGACCTAGACAAACCTCGCCCCGTGAACCCGGGCACCCCTGCTAAAACACCAAACGTAGCAAACCACTTGGGATGACCTATGTCAGAGGTGTTGGTTAGCCAATAAAGGTTTCCGGGGCGGCGGTACCCATTCCCGCCTCCCAAATTGACTTTTATGACTTTTCAAAGAGCTGATTCTGAGTTGGCATGGTACCCACTTTTACATGTAACTGCATACTCAACTCAAATTTAGATTTTTCGGAGATGTCTGACTAATCAACTAGACGTTCGATAAGTTTTTATCGTCCCAAAGTATCGTAAATTATTTTTCGAACTAAAAAGTGTATAATATATAGATGACGGCTTGAGAGGACAGACTAGAGCACAGTACATAAAGAGGTTTGTTAGATTGATAGATATTAGATATTACCAACCTCTCTGGCATCCAAGGTATCCTGGAGCTGCAGGGTGAGATCTGTGGAGGGAACCCTCAGCATGGGCGTCTCCTGGTTTGCGTCCAACTGCAAACTGAATGACAGTACTTGGAGGATGTCCAGCATCGCCCAGAGAACCTATAAAGAAAAGACAAATGTTGAAATGTGAGCAAATAAATTTTCCATTCATTTCGGCACCACATAAGTTCACAAGACTCCAGATACTAATATCTACAGCCTGTATGTCGGACGAATATCTACAGCTCATATGTTGGACAAATATCTATGAACTTCAGAGTGAAGACTAATATCTACAGAGCTAAGGTCGGATAAATATCTATGACGGTCCCGGTGGTGACGAATATCTATGGAGCGTAGGTGGGACTAATATCTACAGAGCTAAGGTCGGATAAATATCTATGACGGTCCCAGTGGTGACGAATATCTATGGAGCGTAGGTGGGACTAATATCTACAGAGGTCAGCTGAGCAAGAGGTTGTACGGAAAAGTATAAATTACTTCAACCTAACCTAACCCAACCTCTGCCAGTGCTGGAAATATTCGTCTACATCACCTGTTCCATAGATATTAGTCAGCAGTTTGAGCTGTAGATATTTGTCCTCACTTTGGTTCCCATGGATATTGTTCCAACAAACCTCGTATAGGTATTAGTCAGAACATGGATTCTCATAGATATTAGTCCGATTTGTTCAGTTTTTGGAATTCCTGAAGATATTAGTAGACGCCTCCGTTCACAATACGCCGACTAGCTGGCTTGTTTATTTGAGATTCGATTTGACTCCGAAAAATTATTGAAAAATTTGGTGTTTGTTTCTGAGTATAACTGGAATTAACCAGGTATGTTTTTAGGTTTTCACAGCCAAAAGTATTTTTGTTATTTATTTTTGGGGTGTTATGCCGTGTTTCGCTACCTCCTTCTTTAGCCAACGTTTCGGACAGCTTTACAGTGTCCATCATCAGGGCAGATAAGCAAAAATGATTGATGAAATTAACCAGCTTTTTACCAGGGTATCGCATGAAGAATGTTGAACATCACATCCAGGAACTTAGTACCAGGGTATGTGTATGCTGAATGAATGCTCACCCTGCAGTTCCACAGGAGATGGGGGAACCTGTCCACTAAGCCCGCCAGGTACTTGTCGGCCACCCGGCGGATCTGCTTGTGGATGTGGTTGAAGCTCACCAGCAGTAGCTGGGCGTGCGATTCCAACTCCCGCTCGCGAGCCTCGTCCTTGGGCTTGTTGGACATCACGTCCAAGAACTTCTGGAATACCCTGTCTCCGACACTGCAAATAAAAAAAGACACTTCTTAAAAAATTTCCAGCTTATAGCTCTAACTCTGGAATAATGTAGGAAACTTCATTAATGGAGGAGGAACTGATAAAAAGTTATAGAAAAGGGCGAGACTAGCAGCCCACAATGAAGTGCTGATACCAATCTGATGGATGGCAGTGAGGCGTGGAACTGGCTAAGAAAGGATGACGAATTCCAGAGGAATGAATAAGTTCTGTATTATATGCAAGAAGGTAAGGTTTTAAAGGTGAAAAAAAAGGCATATTATCATGATTTTTTTGTTTTTGGAGATATGAATAATGTTGGTTTATTTATTTTATGTACACGTTATAGTATGCATATTTGAAAATTTTTTTAATTAAAAATAACAATAAATAAGTCCGTGATAGCGAATCTCCGGAGGCGTCTCGAAAAAAAGTTGTTATGCGGTGAGCATCATAACTCGTTAACAAATCATTTAAAACAAAAAAGTTGAAATGCGTTTAAAAGGTGATATGTTTTCTCAGGCAGTGACGAAGCGTTTTTTTTTTTGCAGCATGTTGAAGTCAAAAATGCGATTTTTGCTAAAATTTTCGGTTAATTTGTTACAATAAAATGAAAAAAAATGGTTAAAAAAAAAACTCTTCATCACTACCTGTTGATATATGTGTTAAAATAGTGTACAAAATTTCAAAAGGATCGGTCAAGTAGATTTTGAGTTATGATGTTCACGAACTTAAAAAAATTGTGTGCGAGAAAATCGATTTAAAGTTTTTTTATATTTGAAATATACTTGAATCAAGCGAGAGGGCCGGTTGCTTGAAACGCTGTATCTTCGTTAGTTTTGCTCCGATTTACTTGAAATTTTGACACAATACTCTAGACATGTTTTACATTTAGAAAAAAAAGAGTTTTAAAACCATACCATCCCCTTAACAATTATTTTGTCAGAAATTTTCCACTTTGCAACAAAATCCAAATAAATTGAATATTTCTGAATGTATCCGAAAACTAGAAACTATTTTTGAGAGGTGATGAAATACACTTTCAAATGTTATTAGAAATAAACATATCATTCGCATTAATACAGACATCTTCATCCGCATCCGCAGATGTGATACTCTAATAATCCACATCCGCACCCGCGGATGTCAACATTTTTATATCCGTAACAACCTTGGTGGGAATCCGATGGTTTGGATCAATCTGCCGCTATCCAGTCATGTTGAATTAAAGGTTGCTGCAATAGCTCAGTTTAGAGCCATCAGGCGAGGCGAGGTCAGAATATAAATACATATTACTACAGCAATAATAAACTTAATCTTTACAGCAATTTAAAACAATAAGGGTAAATAAGTTACCTGCAAACACATTGCCACATTCCCAACTTATCTTTCTGCAGGGCGGAATCGCTCAGGTACTCCAGTATGGGCTGGAGACTTGGCTCTGGAGAATTAGAAACTCTGCAAAAAAACAACAAACAATATATTAACAACATAGTGCGCCACTTAAACTCTTCACTCATACACCCTCCCGCCCATGTAAAGATCCGTTCATAGAAGCGGAATCCAGAACACACCTATGGACAGACAATTCGTCTTCAACATTTCATACAAACAAAATTCTGTCTCTTAGAGTGACACAGAATTATATAAAAAAGAACAGTAATTGTTGATAATAAAACTATGGTGGTCTAGCAGATTTCACGTTGGTACTTTAAGTACCGACACATACTACATAATATTTAATTAAAACGGCACCTCCGTATTTGGTTAAATAATTTTTCTTTTCCTCTAAACTTTGATTAATTGAGAATAACACCATTGAGAATGACCACGAAAAGCCACTGCATTTGACAAGCTATTTGAAGCAGCATTTCGTACAAGACACGCTACACGGTGACAAGCTGCTTGAAACAGCAATTTGTTCTAGCTGACAAGCTACTTGAAGCAGCATTTTGTACTAGCTAACAAGCTATTTGGAGCAGCACTACTTGAAGCAACACTTTGTACTAGCTTACACGGTACTTTCAGTAGTATTTTCTACTAATTAACAAGCTACTTGCTGAAGCTTTTCTACTACTTGAAGCAGCATTTTGTACTGGTTGACAAGTTACTTGAAGCAGCATTTTGGGCATGCTGAAGCAGCATTTTGTACTGGCTGACAAGTTACTTGAAGCAGCATTTTGTACTGGCTGACAAGTTACTGAAAGCAGCATTTGTTATTGGCTGTATTATAAGTTACTTAAGGGGGTATTCTAGTCCAGAAGCATTAATTGTGGGTGTTTTTTCAGGTGAAATAAAAAAAACCAATAAAATTTTTGTAGCCATTATTTTACCAAATATTTATTAAACATTAAAAAATACATTAAAAAAAAAATCAAACGAAAAAAGAAAAAAATTACAGGGTGTTGAATTGGGGGATCTCAAAAATATGGCGCGTCATGGTTAACACAATTGCAACCCTCCTAGTAATCAAAAAAAAAAAACAAATTTATTTTTAATCCAAACAAATGCTGGTATGGCATGAACTTTGGAGAAGTCATAAATTTTTTTTTTCGCAAAATGGCGGCTGTCTGAAAAAACAAGACATTTTTTTACCAGTTTTTTTGACTTTCCAAATTTTTTTAGAATAGTAAAAATTAAAATTTTGTTATAGTTCTTGTTCATGCGATAAAGTAATGTATAGAGAAGGCTCACACTAAATTTCAAGTAAATTGGTTCAGTAGAACTTGAGATATCGTGTCGACCGTCTTGAAAAAAGTGGTTTTGAGAAAAATGTGTTTAAAATTTTGTTCTATTTAGATTTTGGTTAGATTCTGTCTAAACCGCGAAATTAAAATGGTTATAACTTTTAAAATAATGCGAATTTCGAAAAACCCTTTTAAGGAGATATTTTTGAATATTTAAACTTTGGAAATATGAAGAAGAATTTTTTTTTTTCTAGACCAGAATGCTGCTTTAAGGGGGTACCCTTAAAGCAGCATTTTGTACTGGCTGACAAGTTACTTGGAGCAGCCTTTGTTACTGGCTGACAAGTTACTTGAAGCATAATTTTGTACTGACTGACAAGATACTTGAAGCAGCACTTTGTACTGGCTTACAAGCTACTTGAAGTGGTAATTAACAGGCCACTTGAAGCAGGCATATCTGAAAAAATACCTACTTAGTGCTACTTCAAGTACTAGCTAAGAAGAATAAAATGAAAATGATTTGATGAGTTTTGTGAACAAAAATCAATATTATTAGCTGTTGCTGAAGAAATCGTTTAAATGCTAACCTCAAAGTCTCCAGCCAATAGACGCTCAACAAATATGTGCACTGCGCAAAACTCAGCTTGCTCAGGTAGGCCACAACATCGGGAGGATGTTCCAGAAGGTTGAGGATCTGCGTCTTCAGCTCCTGCAGTTCGGGCGGCGACACCGAGTCGTTGCGCACCGCAGACGTGTACTGAAGCTCGCGCATCTCCGAACGCGACGGGGTCTGCGACACGAGGTACGGGGACTTGACGGCGATTTCTTTCACGCCAGCATACCATTCTGCCGGCCATAGACCTGAAATATTAGATGTTCGGTTAGGTTTAGTTTTTTGTCACTTATGATTTATGAATGGGCAAGAACATCTGGAAATTCATTACATTAATATTCTTACATTTGGTAAAATTTGGATATTGGTGGCCACGGCTATTACGAATAATTTTTAGAAAAAAACTTTAGATTTGCCTTAATCACTATAAAAGGAAACTTATTGCATCACGGCTGGCGGAAAATAATGCATTTTAATTTTCAATATCGTTAAATAAAATTTCACTTCGCGAATCGATCTACGACAGCCCGCCCGCTGCCGGTTGCCGCCCGCCATTTTGTCATTGTTGGTATCCCTGACCTCACAACTAAATACGATTGTAGGCAACTTCGCGTGATACATGATGGGCGCGTAATTATGAAAAATGTGTATAATAATAATTGTAATAAATATTGTGTAGCGGGCTTGTGTATGTTATCTTTACTTTAAAAAACAGCCTACGTTTTTGAATGGTTTGTTTGGCTACGCAGGGTTTGTGTAGCGGGCTTGTGTATGTTATCTTTACTTTAAAAAACAGCCTACGTTTTTGAATGGTTTGTTTGGCTACGCAAAGTTTGTGTAGCGGGCTTGTGTATGTTATCTTTACTTTAAAAAACAGCCTACGTTTTTAAATGGTTTATTTGGCTACGCAGGGTTTGTGTAGCGGGCTTGTGTATATTATCTTTATTTTAAAAAACATCCCAGGATTTGAATGGTTTGTCTCCATTCCAGTACCTACGCGCTTCCAGTACCTACGCGCTTCCAGTACCTACGCGCTTCCAGTACCTACTCGCCTTATTATTTATCCCGCGAAGTCGACTACAATCGTTTGTGTGAAGTCAAGGATACCAACAACACAACAGTTGACAGAATGGCGAGCGGCAGCGGGCGGGCTGTCGTAGATCGATTCGCGAAGTGAAATTTTATTTAACAATATTGAAAATTAAAATGCATTATTTTCCGCCAGCCGTGATGCAATAAGTTTCCTTTTATAGTGATTAAGGCAAATCTAAAGTTTTTTTCTAAAAATTATTCGTAATAGCCGTGGCCACCAATATCAAAAAATTACCATAATTTGTTCTAATATCAATGTTGCCTTAGTTATGAAATATTTTAGTTCCATTTGATTATTTCTACACTTTCTTGAAAAGTTGTAAGTTTCCATAATGTATTTTCACTATCTTTAATGTCACAGCTGTATGGAGCTTTAACAATTTTTCCTTTCCAGCATAGTATAGTTTGGTCACATTTGTAGGAAAAGTTGGAATTTGAAACTTTTCGTTGTAAAATATACAAATACCACCTAAGAACTTTTTGTTTATGAAAAATAAAAGAAAAGTCACAGCACCATCACCCCTAGAATACTCCTCCCTAGGGGCTTCTAGAAGAAAAGTACTTACAATAATTGGCAAATTGTAAAAGTGTGTAATTTATAATATGCCTGGGATACAATAATAATTTATTATTCAACCATTCTTAAATTAGTAAGGGTAAATTGAAGGTTTTTGTGCAGGTATAATATATATAGTACAGTAGAGCGTCAATTATCCAAACTAATTGGGGGACGTGGTTGTTCGGAAAACCGGTATTTTCGGATAATCGAACTGTATTGATTCAGCCATACATATTTACGTACAGGTGAATGAAAACCATATTTACATTTATATCTTTAATGACAAATAGGAATTAAACCAAAAAAAGTGCAGTTAATCTTGTAATAAAACATGTACTAGGTACAATTAACGCTTAAAAAAATCTTCAATGTTCGTCTGCCAAAGCAAGCCTACCCGCTTACAAGCGGCTAGGTCACATACTTTTTTAAGGACAGATATTTGATACTGGTCGCTTTCAGCTTGTGTTTCAAACCAATGCAAGGGAATATCTAAGCAAGTAAACGCTTCAGAAGCACCAATTATGTTTTCATCTTCATTATCTGAACTTGTAGTTGATGAGGTGCTAGCGGTGGCGTCAGCCTTATTAGTTATGAGGTCTAAAATTTCGCTACCCTGCATAATTTGGTACCCGGGATCTTCATCGTCGTTATCCATCCGTTGTTGAACCTCTTCTTCATCACATTCGTGGCAATCGAGCTTTTTTATCATATCTATCATTTCAAACATATCTTCCTGTTTCTCATTTACACATACACTTTGGGTCAGGCGGGCATAGTAGTTCGGATAAGCGGTCGTTCGGTTGATCGACGATCGGATAATCGACACTCCACTGTATATAAATATGGTTATAACTATTGACTATTGCTATACGTTTTGAACTAGTGATGGGCATAAACGAAACAATATTGAAAAAACAGAAATTTAAAGAATTTTATGGTTTTTAAAAAACCATTTAATTTTGAACCGAAAGTTGAATATAATTCTCTAAATAACCTCGCATTAACAACTTCATAAAACAAAAGAATAGAATTTCGGTAATTTTTGCCAATGACGAAACATTTCAAAATGCTTCAATTCTCGAATAACAAAAGATTTCAAAGTGGAAATCTCGAATATGCCCATCTAAACTATGAACTAAGGAACATGCAGCTATATTTTTCAACGCCGGTATTATAATAACGTGCCAACTCCACCATTAGTAAGACATCTTTGCATTCTAGGATTTGTGAAAAAGAAACAAGATTAATCCAGAAGGTCTATGAACAGGACAACTATTCATAGTTTAACGGACAACATAAAATGTGTGTAGGACGGGGACCACATAGCAACCATTTGCTTGAAGTTTACTCACGTTTTCTAACGCCTGTTCAAAGATGATTATCAAAATGTTGTCGCCGTGTTTAAACGGAAGTGTAGAAAAATAACACCGGCAAAAAGAAAACAATGTTTTAGAATGTTGCAATGATTTAA
Source organism: Glyphotaelius pellucidus (assembly GCA_936435175.1). Taxonomy (NCBI): domain Eukaryota; kingdom Metazoa; phylum Arthropoda; class Insecta; order Trichoptera; family Limnephilidae; genus Glyphotaelius; species Glyphotaelius pellucidus. The sequence goes on from OW386556.1 coordinate 23,182,461, forward strand.
AAATGGCCTAAATTGTAGATTAACCTCTCGGCGAGCGAGTTTTGGCAAACTTGAGGATCTTAACTCTTCTTCCACAGGGATACTGATACTCTCGTTATGAACTCACGTCACAAACAACTTCACAGTCTACATACGTCGCTGTTGAAATCATGTCAAAACTATAACGATTTTATAGCCTCACTCACAATCGAGCAGGTGTTGCTGTAGCTGTCATTTTTTTATATCATGTCATTCTTTGACGACTGTTCGTCACACCTATTGTTACAAAACTTCTGACACAAATGACCCCATGTTTAAAGTCTCGACAACGTGAGTCAGAACCTCGCCCTGCCGGCCGCGGGAGACTGGCGTCGACAACGTTTTTACAAAATGTCAGCAACTTTGCCTTGTACAAACTTTCGTTCAGATGTACGGCGGTAGTCACTAAGATACTTGAATCTCCAAGTATCAGATACTTGTGTATTATCCCCGTGGAAGAATGGCCAAAGTGTATGTGGGGGAATGGCCAAAGAATTTTTTTTCAATTCAATTTTTTAATTCTTTTTTACAAAATCAACGGTGAACTGCTACTAATAATCTTATATTGTGAATCAAAATATGATTGAAATCGCTCCATGCGAATAAATCTAAAATGAAAAAACTAATATGCAGCGGGTTCCAGCAATCGTCAACCATCCATTTTGCAAATTGGTATATTTTCTAGTACATACTCCTTTGGGATTATTTTCGTTTGGACGAACTGTTTCGTCCATACTCTCCGAGAGGTTAAAAGCATGAAATGTAAGTAACAGGAAATTAGTCTTTATAATAATTCGCAGACTTCTTCTGATGACGAAGGTTTACTGTTTCGTCCATACTCATCGAAAGCTTAAAAGCATGAAATGAAAATGACAGGAAATTAAGCTTTATAATAATTTGCAGGCTTCTTCTGGTGACGAAGGTTGACTATCATTGGATTAGTAGCTGAGTGAACAAATGCATCTGGTTTCCACCGAGGCGTCATGGGCTTAATCCCCTGCTAGTTATATCATCATCAGCAGGAGGAATTCAAATATTGTCGGGTTATAATTCGTAACCTGGAAATGTTAGTCTTTCTTAAAATTAAAATAAAATCTTAACCCTACATGCTACAGCCTAGAACAAGGTGGAACCTGCATTGGTGCCTGTCATATAAGCTTGGGAGACTTGAGATTAGGTCTTCTTCTACTATAATGCTACTGTGCCATAGTAATTATTGATGACCTGACAGTTGTTCCCCCGACAGCACCCGAAATTATAATTTGTTGTGCATTATTTACTAATTTCAAACCTAAAATCGACTTAAAAAATACCTTTAACAGGTCGCGTGTCGTTGGCGCGCCGGTGCGCGCCCTACAGCCGAATAAAAAATTTAAAAAAAAACTTTTTGATATGCGTTTTTAAACCTTATGTATAAAGAAAATGTATGAAGAACAAGGTCAGAATCGCTTGGGGCATTCTTGTTCTTGACGTAACAGATAAAAGAAACACACTTAGCCACTCAAATAATTGTCTTTGGACATTTCTATGACTGGAAATGGGCATTTCTGCCGCAATTCGAGCTGTCAAACTTTGAGCGTCGCGTGTCATAAAAAGATCGATAAACCTATCAATTTGTCTAATAAACGCAAGTAAAGTTGTTTGTAAGCGTAGTTTGTTGTTCAAGGAACGTATTTCGGTAAATATTATATACCAAAGCATAAAATTAACCCACAAAATTTACGTCAAAGTCAAAACATCGCGAAATTTTCGAGTTTCATCCGTAAATACCGAGGCATTCAACCGGTTAAAACTCGTTATTTGCCGCTCGTGCGCCGGTGCACACGCCAAAATGTTAAAAAAATATATTTTGAAATGCTATTTTAACTTTTATGAATAAAGAAAACGTATGAAGAACAAGGTCAGAATCGCTTGGGGCATACTTGTTCTTAAGGTATAAAACGCCGTGAACACACCTAGCCCAATCGGAATAATTTATATTAAATTCTCTATGGCATCTGGCTGAGATTTTTCCCGGTATTAGAGCTGTCAAATTGGTTAGCGTCGTTCTCGTAAAGATCATAAAACATATAAATTCATCAAATAAAAGCAAGTAATGTTATTTTTATGCATAGTTTATTGTTCAAGGAATGTGTTTCAGTAAATATAATATACGATATACGTCAAAGTCAAAACATCGCGATTTTACGTCTTTCCTCTCTGGCATTCGACGAGTTAATAAGTTGGTATAGATATCAAACAAACAGAGTTGATTATTTAGAGAGTTGATTTTTGTACTTATATGCTGGTATATACAGTATAGAGACAAGTTAATTTATCCTTGATGCATTTGAATGAAAAGTTGTTTTGTACTTTTGTTATTGGGCGGCACATCCTTTCTATGTACCCCTTCAGGGATACATACTCAGTTATATTTTGAGTAATTAGGTTACCAAATTTTCTCTAAACCGACTGCAAATTGTATATAAGTATGCCAGGCGGCCAACTGTTGGGAGATCAACTGTCATAGAATCGTAATTGTTGTGTTGGAGTTTTCTGCTTTTAATAATGCCTAGTAATTTGCAATCATTCTACTTTAGATTACAAACAGGTTAAAATATTTTGTCCTGTGGTGGCCATTTTAATGCTTTTTTTTTTCAGGGCTTCTTACATATATGTACGAAGAATTTCAGAATTATTTTGAATTGACAGTAAAAAAAGCCAGGACAAATGCGTATAGATTAATCAGTGCCTAACGCGTGTATTTTAAACTAAAAGCATCAAAATTGATGAAAACTTAAATAATTATTATTTTTACACAATTAATATTATTGTCAGCGTTAAGACGAAGTTATACGTGAAATCCTATTTAACTATTTAGATTAATCTTTACGACGAACCGGTTTACATTATGAATATCAAAAAATATGCTACGGATAAATTGAAGCTTTTACTAGCTTTTCTATGTATTGGAATTACAATAAAATTATTATTTACATACATAAAAAAATATAAGCTTAAACCACTAAAAAAATGTTTTTGCACGACTTAACTATGAAGTAATTATAAGAAACAATTTTTTTTTTAAAATCCCTTTATGGCTAAGACTATTTTTGAGGTTTTGTATGTTCTAACTTTTTTTCATTCTTATAAAATTATGCAAAAAATAAATAACAACCACTTTTTCGCTTACTTGCCTCGTGCAAATAAGACGCTTGATTTAAAATTTTTAAAGGTACGAGAATCGAAATATTTCTAGCGTTTATATTCTTCTTAATGTTTAATGGCGTTATTAATAAATTATTCATTTATTTAATTTTTTCCACTGTTTCTGGATTTCACCCTTCAAGAGTGTAAGAAGAAAAAAAATTTGTAGTGGATATTATGTTTTATTTGTGGTTGATGTGAATGTTAGAGTGGTTTTTGTGTTAATTTTTGTGGTGGTTATTGCGGTGGTTTTTGTGTTGGTTATTGCGGTAGTTATTGTTGTGGTGGATGCTGCGATGATAGTTGTTGTGGTAGTGGTTGTTGATGTGGTTGTTATGCTGATTATTGTGGTAATTGTTGTGGTGGGATTTGTTATTGTGGTAGATGTTGCGATAGTAGTTGTTGTGGTAGTGGTTGTTGTGGTAGTGGTTGTTGTGGTTGTAGTTGTTGTGTTGGTCATTGCGTTGATTTTTGTGGTGATGGTTGTTGTAATGGTAATTGTTATGGTGGTAGTTGTTATAGTGGTTGTTATGGTGGAAGTTGTTGTGGTGTTTGTTGTGCTGGTTATTGTGGTAATTGTTGTGGTGGTGGTAGTTATGGTGATAATTGTGGTGGTTGTTGTGGTGATTGTTTTGATAATTGTTGTTGTGGTAGTTGTTTTTATTTTTCCTTACACCCAAAGCCAGAAACATTGAAAAAACAAACCAATGCATAGTTAAGCAGTGACCATACCTGACTCAGCCGCAGTGAAGCCCATCACCACACAGTAGAGCCAGAAGTCCTTGAACAGTTTGTGTAGACGGGGCTTGGGGTTCCTGATAGGAGGTAGCCTCCTTACTAGCACCTGCCAACATAAACAGTTTAACATTTTATTATACCCAATCGGGATGGGTGTTTCACGTAATCTGAAGAATTCATCAAAATTTAAAGTTATAATTCAAGTTCTGTGAAAGTTCTATTCAAGTTCTGGGAAAGTACTGTTCAACTTCTGAAATTCTAATTTTAATCAGGTATAACTTTTTGAAATGTTTCATCACTTTAGTAGTAACTTATTTGGTTTGTTGTTACGAATGAATACCACATCCAAGTTTTTCCATGATAACAATTAATGAAAAAATATAACTTTGCGAATCCTATAGTTTTGGTCAAAATGTTGCCAATTGGACAAGATTTGAACACGTGCACTGCTGCCCGCAGTCGCTCAGCCAATGAATGATGTGCCTCGATCGGACGATCACACACTTATGTGTGGGTTTAAGATACGGCCTCCATAAAATTATTAGTAAAGGATCTACTAATGGTGAAACTACTTTACATGTCCCTAACAGAGAATATCGATTATTGTAGGTGTGGAATATGGGGAAAGTATTGCCTGTTCTTCAGGATGTTGGTTGATGCTTTAGAGGTGAAGTAACTTACAGCAATAACGGGGATGAGCACGCCCAGGTTGCCTGCACTGCTGGAGGCCTTGGTAGAGTTGGGCGTCCGCTCCGAGGCCCTCTTGCCTTCCAGGCCCAGCTGCACAAACAGCTCTAGCAGGCGCCCCAGTAGTTCCGTCATGCCCTGCTCGCCGGGCACGTTGGCCGCAATGTTGGCCAGGGCATTGATGACGGCGCCCGCTACGTGCCTGGACACCAAATATTGTGTGGGATTAGTAAAATTAATCAAATAATTGCACACATTGGGATTTGAAACGTGTCCTAGCCAAAGATTGTCACCCACAAAGGCGATCAAAATGTCAATTATTTGGTGATTTTATAATTTAAATCAAAAGTATACCTGTACTGCTTCCTGTCATCGATGGCTCCGCTGGCTCCATATGCTGCGCTCCCCGCCTCCACGGTGATGACGGTGAACATCTTCATGATCTCATCGTACACCGTGCCGTCGCACTGCGAGATGATCATGCAGCCTAGCTGGTCCACTATTAGCGTGTCCAAAGCGGGAACACGGCAGAATCTGCAATATTGAACAATGAACGTATGAAAGCTTGGCGTTCGTTCAACTATAATAAACTTAATTTTGATTGAGTATGACATCTTGTTCACATTTTTGCGAGGAACAAGAGGAACCTAAAATTGAGTTTCAAAACCTCCCTTATCATGACCAAAAGCCATATTAAAACTGCGAGTGAGAAACAAAACCCGCTATATCATTCAAGAAGTTACTATCAAAACCTGCTATACCGGAATTCAACCAATCACAAGCAGTTATTTTGCCAAGATGGCGGGTTTAGAAACTCGCGCGTCGAGCCAGTTGAATTTCTAAAGCCTCTTTATCCTGAATTAATCACGAAGGGAGTATTAAAATCTGCTATATCCATTTTATTTATCAGAATTACTTAAATTATGCTAGACACACATAAAAATTTAACACTTCAAAATTATATTACTCCATTTCATCATTCAAAAAATTGTGAAGCAATTATTTATTTACGCTAGAGATGTGACAGTTTTTGCAGTTTTCTCCAAATCAACGAATGTTGATATAACGGATATAGAAATTGAACGACTCATATACATTGTTTATCCAGCCAATCGTTTATCATTAGCTGGATTGTTTATCTGGCAGGTTGTGTATTTGTTGTGTACCATGTTATTAATAATAATTTCTCATAGAATTTCGGAATTTTTCAAAGGTATTTTAAATGTCCTACATATTTCTTATTTTTTAAGATGTCTTATAAACAAACACCAAACATTTTAGAAACTAGATAAAATTACCTTTTACATTTTTGTATTTGATATATATTTTAATATTTTAAAATTGCAAAACTTTAAATTCAAAGTTACCACAAACATTTTTAATGAAACGTAGAAATTTTTTTAAAAATTCAAAACTAAAAGAAACACAAGGAATTTGCAAGAAAACTAACTGTCACTTCACTTTTTCCTCGTTCATAAAATAAAAAAATTTTTGAAGTTGCTGAAATAAACTGACATTTTGAATGGATTGCATATCTAAAAACATTCATTTCTTTGACACGTTTACCAAAACATGTTTTGGACATTTATGTTATAAAAAACATCACTTTCAAGAAATAATATTTTTTTTTAAAAGAAAGACAAATATTCCCGACAATATTTGAAAATCTCCTACTACCACCATGGTAAGCAGAAAATGTTGCTGTGTAGTGATGGAGGATTTAGACAGCCGAGGATTATTGAATTAAACAAATATCATAATAAATTCACCGTTTAATGAAACAAAACCACGATCCACGTAGAGATTACAAAAATAAGCATCTATAACCCAATCCTGCGCAAAACACCCGGCGCATAGCAAGCGCGCTAAAAATAATCATGATTCGGTATTGCCGGTATTGAGATTTTTTTATTAGTAACAAATCGAACATATAATGCCACAATCTTTGTACAATGTGTAACAAAAACACCGTACGAGAAAAACATAAAATTTGTTTGAGCTTGCCTCTGTTGGAAAAAGAGCAGGATGGTGTCTGTTGCCTTGGGGATGTCCTTCAGAGCTACGGCCACGTGTCCCAGCATTATTACTATGTTGGTGCTAATGAGACTTGAGGAGCTGAAACATTGTGGGCATAGAATGAAATACTGTCATTTAATAAGTCATATAATAAAATAATGCAAGAGATTGTTAAGAGATTAGACAAAGAATGGGACAAGATTTTTAAATCAAAAGGCTCCTAATACATTAAAAATAACACAGCAGATCTAGAGCTGTAATGTAGAGTGGTAATGGAAGATCCTGAGTTCAAGTGCAGTTTTTTCTAACCTATTGATGAATATTAACATATTGATGGACAAATGAGGTTCATGATGCAACACGTACTGTCACATGGTTTTGTGCGATGAATCTCTAGCACTCACAACTGGCGATTTGATTGTCACTTACACTGATTACTGACAACCCATTTGTCACTTACACTACTAAGTCTGCTGACAATCCAACTCTGCTAAAGTGACACTTATGTTATTTTAATAATATTTTTATCAAGCTCAATAGATGTAACTATTTTTGGCTTAAATGCAAGTCATACAATGCTATTATTAATACCGTGACGACCCATGATTACGGTATGGTGACGGCACAAAAAAGGTATAAAACGTACATTCTTTATCCTATTAATCCTGCAGCTCTTTCTTACACATTAAATAATGGTGGGACAAAAGATGAGACATAATATTCGTATGTCTGTTTCCTCCAAAGCACTACTTTTTTCCTTTGGAGGAAACAGATATATCTTATTACGGCGACGGGAATAATTGCAATTCAATTTCTTTATGTGTGAGGGAGATGTATGATAATGATTGCATGTTTCGTTTAGGGGGACGCAGACATAAGTTCATATCATAAGAGTTTCAGACATAAGTTTATCTCACTTTCGGCTGTTGTTATTTAGTTTGTAAGAAAGAGCTGCAGCATTATATGTTTAAGCACAAAGCAAAACCATCAGGACATTGACATTCGACGTTTTTGATTTTTTGGAATTCACTCATGGTGAATTCACTCAAAGTTCTCATAGAAATAATGCACATGGTTATTAAGATACCAGTTAAAGAAACGGATAAGATTTTTAAAGCCTAAGGTTCCTAAAAATGTATTAATATCATCAGATCCAAAGATCGGTGTAATAAAAGCTCAGTGGTAATGGAAGATCCTCAGGGTAAGTGCTGTTTTTTTCTAACCTAATAATGAATATTAACGGACAAATGAGGTTCGTGATACGACACATGCTGTCATATATGCAATGAAAATCAGTGATAAAAAATGTACACCTTGAGTGTGACGTTATCAAGTACAGAAATGTTAACATTGTGACACAAATAGACAGGCTACAAACAAATACAAAACAAAACTGGACTTCCTTGTTCATTGTGTCACATTGCTTCACTGACTAAAATACATAATATATGCAAGTTGTATCATATTGCATCTCTTCTAAAATGACATCAGTAATCGTTATTTCCGCAAATATTTAATCCTTATTGTCCCAACGAAGTGCTGACTTCAAATGAAGTTTTGGAAACCCTACATTCAAAATAAAAATTTAAAAAAAAAAGTTTCTTTAAAAATTTGCTTGTCAGCAATGTGTATCTTGTGACACAACACGTGCTGTCACATTAGCTGCAGGAAGTTTATACTTATTAAAATGATTTAAAATAAATAATACAAAAATCATACAATTTTTTTGTCAACTGCGCTAGAAGAAAATATTCTATGTATGTAAATTTAGCTTTTTTTTCAATACATGGTCTAGTTTGTATACTCAACGTCTGTTGATGGCGGTCAAACCAGACAATTTCAACGATTTTTGAAGTAAAATATTAAAAAAATCAAAACGTACCGAAACAATAGTGGTCGATATTTATATTATATTAAAAAATATTTGCACAAGTGTCAAAATCCAGAGATTAAATTGGGGGATATGTTTGTATGGACAAAACGCACTCCGGTTTCCTGTAAATCATCTCAGCATCTCCAAAGATGACATAGGCCCTGAGGGAAATTATTTTCCTCAGGGCCTCCTGTATGGAGCTCATGTAAAAACAAAAAAAAAAGAATCACCTCCACATTTTAAAACCTCAAACGCAATTAACTCAGCTCGACATTTTGTGGGTTATACCAATTCTGCACAGAAGAGCTATTCTCTATCTTTTGTGAGAACGAGATTGTTCTTCTGCGAGATGTCCTGTCAGATATGTGTGATTTTCTACAGCTGTTAAATGAATAAATAATCACGCATACTTTGCAGGAATCGTGTTTAAAACAACCCAAACTAAAATACGTGACAGCTCACAGCTGAAATTTTGACATCGGCTGATAGAAAAAGCAAATAACAGCCGTAGAAAATCACACAAATCTGACAGGACATCTCGCGGAAGAACGATCTCGTTCTCACAAAAGATAGAGAATAGCTCTTCTGACCACCTTAATTTATTTCAAACACTTTATTTTGCCTTTTTGACTGGTAGATTTGCTAATTAGGAATGGACGAAGCTAATGAAACATCACAAATATAGACTTACATGTCGCTGCTCTCGGCCGTGAAGAGTCTGTTGCTGACCGAGGAAACGAGCTCCACCACAGGCAGCGGGTCCAGCGACTGTGCGGCCTCCAGCGCGATGCAGAGGTTCTCGATGGCGGCATCGCGCAGCTTCTCGAATGCTGAACAACGAGAAGACGCAATGTTGTTGTCTACGGACCCTAAATCGTTACCCACGTCCGTCAGCTCGCGCCCTTGCACTGGAGATCAAAGCTCGGTCAATCTTCCCATGTTAACTTGACGGGAGATGAGAGTTTTGCAATAATTGTGGAGTTTTTTAGAGAATCTTTTCACTTTGTTTAATCGGAATGGTTTTCTGGGAACGTGGCTCGGCTAGCAAATGAAGGTTGGAAATATAAATTATTTATTTGGTACAATAATTGACATCTTATAATGTTGGCCCTACTGGGTGGCTTACCCGTACTGAGGCCCCCATTTTATAATACAAAAAATCAATAAGATGAATTACAAAACAAATTTTAATAAAATATATTAAGTAGGTGACGAAAAAAAATAAAAGTCGGCATATATTACGAGTTGTGTGTGTTTGAATGATGTGTTTAATAATGGTATTGTGTATTATGTGTATATGTTTTATTCTTTAGTGTTATAAAATTCTGGTAATATTGTTTGTTTGTTCTTTAACCTGTTGAATGCTGAGCGTATTTTGAAAAACCGCGCAGATTTTTCCTTCTTGCTTTCTGGTCAAATATATAAATAAAATGAATTGCTTTTTTTGCAATCGTTTTCTGTTTACCAGAAAATATATCTTATTATTCATTTATATTACATGATAATATCGTAAGAGGTTTTTCCAGAACAGCTAACTAACTAAAAAAAAAAAATTAAAAAATCTCCCATTTTGGAAATAATTGTCCAAAAATTTTATCACATAAATATTAGCTCATTTTATTATTTCTACACAATTTTAAATACGTACCCAACATGAAAAACATAACTCAAAGGAGTTTGAAACTAAAGACCTTTAGACGCATTTGAAAACGAAAAACTTTGATTTTTCACCTTTGACAGTTGCAAAAAATGACCCGCCAAGTCATAGAAAATTCATTTAAAAAATTTCTAGAGTAGCTAGATTAATGAAACCGTTGATTACGTCAAGAATGATATTGGCGCAAGTGATTTTGACCTTGTCCTGTCCTTCAGTTTTTTTATACATAAGGGTTAAAATCGCATTTTAACCCGCCCCTTGCCGTTCGTCCGCCAGCGTACCATCGGCGCAAGCCAAAATAATCACTAAAAAATAATTTTGTTACGCGATTTTAACCCTTATGTATAAAGAAAACGTGTGAAGAAGAAGGTCAGAATCGCTTGGGGCATTCTTGTTCATAAGGTATAAGATACCGTGAACCCACCTAGAGCAGCGATATAATTTCTTTGAAATTGTTTATGACACGGCCTGCACGGCTGCGCGCCGCTCGGCTGACAAAATGGCGGCTGTCAAGTCTCGCGTCGCGGGCGACGAAATGATCGTAAAACGTATAAATTCGTCGAATAAACGCAAGTAATATTGTTCTTATGTATAGTTTAGTATTCAAGGAATGTGTTTCAGTAAAAATTACATTAGATAGCATAAAATTAACCTGCAAAATATTACGTTAAAGTTGACGTTTTTTCGTTTTCGTCTGGCACTTGAGGGGTTAAAAAAAAAGCAAAAAATTTTTTGACCTTCCGGCAAATGACAGGTTAATCCATCTTTTAATTTTGTATCTGAATTTATTTATGTTTTCCTCATTTTTTAATCAAGGGACAAACTTTTGTTGAATGCTTTTACTGTATGGTATTCATGATGTTTCTGTCCAAAACTTGTAGTTACGTTGGAGTTTTTATGTTTTCTTTGTGCGCTTGTCTTGTAAGTTGTTAGTGATAGTTTTTATTTGTTGAAATTTGTTTTTTTGTTCAAAATATTAAATTAAAAATAATAATTAAAATACCATTGGATGGCTTTCTTGATTGGGAGATAAAAGCAGAACTTAAGAATCCTCATAATCTGCCCGATCATAGAAGAAACTAATTTAATTATTTTAGGAAAAAATACTTTTTGCAAGTTATGCTGCAAAATATTAATATGAATTTGCGCCTGTACGGACGAAATATGGACAGGAATAAACAGTTTATTAAAACTCAATTCTTTCAAGAAATACAAATACAATAAAGTATTGGTGATTCAATCCAATAACGTATGTATATGCCTTTTTTGAAAGAATTGAGTTTTTCCACGGATAAAACTATTTATTCATTTTTTGTATGTTCAGGCTCAGTCAATTTTATTAAAATAATTAAATAAGTGCCATCTATGAAAGAGCAGTTTATAAATAATTTTAAGTTTACCCTTAATCCGCAGTCATATCAAATTGTCGACTTCAGAAAACCAATGACAATTGGCAAAATTGGAGCAATTTGAAAAAGTCCCATGTCCAACGGTTTGAATTTCTCTAAAAAAATGTGGTATAAAAAAGAGATTACAATTTGTCACGAAGATAATAATATTAACTTCTGGAACCCCGAGCTCCCGCGATCTTAATACCGTTGTAGTGTGCCGAGGATAAAAAAACCCACAAACAGAATGTAATAATGTCAGATTAACCATCTGCGCCCAAAGGATACAAATTTTACTTTTGGCACTTAAAAGTTAAGTCATTTCTTAATTTGCCAGGAAAATAACATAAAGAATTAAGTGTAAGTGTTAATTTATTAGGAAAAGAATAATATTATGTGTCTTATATTATTTCTTAAGCCACAAAAATAATAATATTAAGTGCCATTTCTTAATTTATCAGAAAAATAATAGCAGTGTCATTTCTTTTTTTGTCAAGAAAATAATAATATGTGCCATTTCTTAATTTGTCAGGAAAAGAATATGTAGTATGTGTCATTTTGTCAGAATCGTCAATTTGTCAGAAAAAATATTGTACCAATTGTTTTTTCTTAATTTGTCAGGAAAAGAATAGCATTAAGTGTCATTTCTTTATTCGTCAGGAAAAATATTGTACCAATCGTTTTTTCTTAATTTATCAGGAAAAGAGTATGTAGTATTAAGTGTCATTTCTTAATTTGTCAGAAAAAATATTGTACCAAGTGTTTTTTCTTAATTTGTGAGGAAAAAAATTGTACCAAGTGTCATTTCTTAATTTGTCAGGAAAAGAATAGCATTAAGTGTCATTTATTTGTCAGGAAAAGAATAGCATTAAGTGTCATTTCTTTATTTGTCAAGAAAATAATAATATGTGCCATTTCAAAAGAATATGTAGTATTAAGTGTCATTTCTTAATTTATCGGGAAAATAATAGCATTAAGTGTCATTTCTTTGTTTGTCCAGAAAATAATATGTAGTATTAAGTGTCATTTCTTAATTTACCTGGAAAAAAATTGTACCAAGTGTCATTTCTTAATTTGCCAGGAAAAGATTCACATTAAATTCTTAATTAGCCAGTGAAAATTCAGGGTTGTTTACAAAGATTATTGCATAACACTCCAACATCTCCCATCGTTCATGGATACATTGTAAATCATATCAATTGTCAAAATTTTTGAAAGCATTATAAACAGATCAAGAAAATATGGTGGAAAGAGATAGAATTAAAAACCCATAACCTTTAAAAATTTTAAATAAACCAGAAAAATACAAATATTATTGATTTGAACAATTATTGGGGTTGTGTATTAATTTGTTCTGCCAAATAGGCATAAGCAATTTAGAAAAAAAAATTATAAATACAGCTGTCAAAACCTTAGCCCAACTTATTATTTAACTATTTGACCAGCACACCATATCACTACAAGGGTAGGCAGAGTTGATGCCACAAACCTTTGTTCAGACTTTTGCTCCTTGATTCATCCACTTCTGTTTCAACTATTGATACAACTCAACTCTACCATTTGATTCACTTGATCATGACATGCCTTCCTAGGATGTCCCAGACTCAGACGTATCTTATGATACTTCTTTCATCACCATTTACTCCGTGCATTCAAATCATCTATCGATCTTTCATCGGCATTTCAATACATAAAATTTTTTGTTTTTATTGCATATAAAATACTGGGTCCTTTTACCACGCTCACGAAAGGTAACAAAAAATAAGAGTGTGCAATTCACACGTGATAGAAGAACACCTTCAGAAAACTAAAGGACAAGAGTGGGAAGGCTACAAAGTACCGCACAAAGAGGAGACCGATTATACTATCTCATTCTTTCGCAGGCTAAATTCTATAGATGTATGTGTTTGTCTCTTTAGTGTCGCTATTTTTAATTCATCGAGTTTCAAATCACAACGATGCTAAAGAAGTTTCCGGTAAAAAAAAAAAATAGAGTACTTAATGTGTTTTTTCCTCACAAAAGTTATCCAGAATGGATTGGACGGAGAACAAGGATTTTGTTTTAAACTAGTATATCTTCGAAACATTTTTTATGATATTTTAACCACATCTAAATAAACTTATTGTCTAAAATTAAAGCCTACTTTGTAACAGACTTCATAAATTGTAGTCAAAGAAAGTGTTGAGCCATTCAGTGATGTTTTATGTGTAAAAATGTACTATTTTTGGTAAAAAGTAATAAATTGGTATTCAATTTGGCAACAAATCATAAAAACATTTTTTTTTACTATAATACATCTATTTTTATTATGTAGTGAAATAGTTTCGACTTTCCACCACTGTACTACACATACGACGGCACGACCTAGTTGTGCCATCTCTTGGGCCGGCTAGTAGCCAATTTAAGAGAAATGCTTGTGTGTGCGTGAATGCCAAAAGTTGATAGAATGCATTGTCATCGACAACGAGTCTATGTGCCGAGTTTCAGCTCAATCAGATGTCGGGAAGTGGGTTAATTTCCATTTTCAAGATTTGCGTTGATTCATTCACTCACAAAAGCAAAATCGAAACTCAAATAGATGTTTTCGAAAATTAAAATTAATAATGACAATTTCCACATCACCATAAGGGTAAGAATTTATTTCCCTTTCTACGAACTTAATATAGTTTCATTTTATAGTAGTTGGGACTCTTACAAAGAGATTGGTATACAACAGTAAAAATAAATGATCAGATAGCAATGTCTTTCCCGCCATTCAGGTAGGACCGGTGTAAAAGATAGATCTACCCTTCCCGCTGGTGTGTTAAGTCCACAATTTGCGTGACTCTTAATACCTTCAAGTTTTATATTATGTATTAAAGATATCAAGATATCATTAGCAGCGTAGCACGATAGCCAACACGTCTGTTCCGCTATGTGGAATGCATACAGATCGTGGCGCCGGCCCTGAAAGTAGTTGTTTGATACAAATCATATATAATATCTATCAAATTGCAGACGCACAATTTTATAGTTGTTAATTTGGGCCCCAATTTTTCATGACTGGAGACTTTGGCAGCGGGTTGATTTCCTCATTCATAATTCGGACATACATGTTCAAACTACACAAGAGCATCAGGGACCTCATTTGTCCTTGGTCTGACAATTGCATTCCTCACTGCCATACATCAGGGTTGGCATCAAAACTCCACTATGAAGCTGTTAAAAGAAGCGAGACTAGCAATCCACCACAAAATATTTATCACTAATTTAAAATTTCACTCCCAAAACCATTCTGTTAAATATGCATTATTTAATTTTTTTAAAGTTTAATTTAGTAATTATTTAGCATTTTTCAATTGATAGGACATTACAGTGCCACAGGTGCAGATAGAAGCGGTGCGATAGCGGACAGAGATAGCGATAAAAGTCTAGGCCCAGTTGTTTCGCAGAAATTCAAATGTAACATTGCCATCAAAAAGCCATTTGATTTTCTTTATATTTGAAATGTCCACATTAAATGCCGATTCTAGGTGCTTTTCAGTTTTATATCAAATTGTAATAAGCTGACAAGCTTAACAACATGATAGTTGTCCTCTTCTGCTGGTCACAATTTGTTCAAAAGCTGGAACGTACTTAGAATCGGCATTTAACGGGAATCTCTCAACTGTCAAAAAACAAAATGGCGCTGGAGGACCTTTGATGACAATGTTACATTTGAATTTTTGCGATACAACTAGGCCTTAGTGATTTATAAAACCAAAATTAAAGAGGAGTTTTTAAAAGCTTCAAAATGAATAATATGTTCAATTTCTAGATTAAACTAGAGATTAAAATGATTACAATTATTCAATAACATCAATCAAGTCTGGTTCTTTTTCATATTTTCATTTAGATTTATTAGTATTATCTTCTTCTTTAAATTTAAATGAATTATTGTAATAGCTGCTTAACTAGTTTTTGAAAACATAACCTTTGAAAATATGTTATCTTTCAATCAAAAGTAAAATACAGATTGAAAATGTAACAAAAGAGTTACACTTTCATTGCCTCTTGTCCTGGTTGTACGAATCATTAATACTAGCGAATATAATATATTTATGTAATAAGTATATTACACCAATAAAAATTATCTTGAATAATGTCTGAAATTTTCCTTTGAAAAATTAAGCCAATTTTTTATTTTAATATTTACAGTTCTACAAGTATAAGTTGGTGAAAAAGGAGGGCGCTGTCGTCTATGATATAATGATAGTAGGTGTGGTAGCCAGATTAAAATATAAATTTATAGCATTAGTTCATGTTTACGCCACCGCCAACATATACGTGTAGCAATGTATTAGGAATTTTTTAATTGTTTGTATTAACAGCTTAGGTGTTATTAACAAATATATTAAAACAATGATTATTATTTATTATTCATAAATTCTAAATATTTCACAAATCAGGTGACCGCTGTATCCATTGAGCTAATAGGTCAATCTATTAATCAGCTAAATTGATTGGTAAATCCCAATATGTATTGTAAGACTTTTGTTTACATTATTTCTAGAAGTCTTTGAGAGAAAGGCATCCAAATCATCCATCCAAATTAAGGTAAGAGAAAGGTTGGTATGAATTTAGATCTGGCTACCGAACATGGCTAAATCTAAATCCATTTCAAGTAACATCTCGATTCTGGATAGCGGTCTCTAACCAGAATTCGAAGATACACATAAAAATTGAAAAAAACCCTTCTTTTTACATTGGGTCCACACGGTAGACCATTAGGAAAATAATCTCCTTTAGGGACTACGTCATCATCAGTTTTGGGAAGGAAAAAGGTATGAGGGGAGGGTAAGAATCTGGGGGTCAGTGTATCCAGGAGTGACGGACGTACAAATCCATCCGATAGAATCGATAGAATCCTGTTGGAGTGGTCAAAAGGTCTCCTTCCCGATTCAACCCACCATGCCGGTGGGCAGACAGATACGCCGAGACCCGGACAAACCTCACCTCATGAACCCAGGCTAAGTCATTAAACCTAGCATACCACTTGGGGTGACCTATGGTCATCCAATAAATGGTTCCCGGGACAGCGATACCCACATCCGCCTCCCAAATTGAATTTTATTATTTTCATTTGCCATACGCAGTGTTCATAATATGACAAAATACTTAAATAATAAAAATGTCCCAAGAACTCTCCAAATAAATACAAAAGAATAATCATTGTTTTAAAATATACAGAAATATTATGTTAAAACCACATTTACAGCACCCAACTAGCAAATACAGTAAAACCCTTGTATAAGGTTACCGAATAGTTCTGTGTTTTGATTCCTTGAAAAACCTTATACGAGGGTTTTACTGCATGCATACTGTTGTCAGATTTTTAGCATCTTTAGCTCATCACCAATGTCCGAACCTCATTAAGGTTGGATTGTTTCAAACTTTTGACACATTTAATGACAATCAAATCAATGACAATTAAATGCCGATTCTCGGTACGTAATAGCTCTTAACAAATTGCAATCAGTTGTCAGTTGAATCTAAAGCTGAAACGAACCTAGAATCAGCGTTAAGCAAGAACCGTTCCAATGTCAAACATTTAAAATGGCACGGTCATCAAATGTAACAATATTTGAAACATTCCAATCATTAATATCATTAAATGGGTCACCGAATAAAACAGAACAATAAAAAAACAGAACATGATATAAATAATAGATTAGGTTAGGTGAGTTTAGGTTAGGTAAGAATAGATTAGGTTAGGTTAGGAGTAGTGGTGGCATGTGACTTTTGGTGTGTTAGAGGGCTAATATTAAAAAAAAAATAGCATTGACGTTGTTGTAGGCAAATTTTTTTTTTTTTCGAAAATCGGTTTTTTGTATGAAGATTGTCAAGAAATCCGTGTGCGGTGCACTGCCAACCTGAAATTTCCTGAAAATCTTCATACAAAAAACCGATTTTCTAAAAAAAAAAACATTTTCGGCTACAACAACAGCATTGTGCCATTTTTTTAATATTAGCACTCTAGCACACCCAAAAGATACGAGCAGCCACTGGCTACGAGAAGCTGAGGAAAATCACCAATACTTGAATTGATCAAATGTCACAGGCGTCGGGAACATCGGTATCCGCAGCTCTAAATGCTGCGCAGGACTGTGATAATTGGATAAAGAAGAAAGATAGGTTAGGTTAAAAGCGTTGTTTATTCTTTTACTTCACTTTTCAATGTTCTGTGTTATCATTGAGCTGTTCGTGGAACCCATTAAATTAATATAACTACCGCCATTACCGCAAAGCGACCACAATACCAATACAGAGTTGTTACTAACGTGTGACTTTGACCTTCTCCTTGACGACTCGGTCAGCAGCCAGCTTGTGGAGCTTGGCCAAGATGGGCGAAGGCTTCACCAGGAACTCTCGCAGGCAGTTGATGGACGTGCCCGCGATGTTAGGGAACTTCACTGCCAGCTTGCCCAGGCCCTGCCATAGGAAAATAATAATATATTTACACAAAAGAGTCAGCACTTAAAAATACATCTCTCGCTAATTCTCCACCCCAAAAACCCGGTAAGTATTCAATCAGTGAAAGCGGCGGAGGTAAGTATTGCCGTTTTCTGACATTAAAGTAGGTTTACGGGTTATATTTACTTCAATTTTCTACATTTTAAAGACATAAATAGGAATTATAGTAGAAACACTACCTGTGGACCCCTGGGGGTCCACCTGAAGAGCTATTCTCTATCTTTTGTGAGATCGAGATAGATCTCAGGCGAGATCTCCTGTCAGATTTGTGTGATTTTCTACAGTTGTTATTTGCTTTTTCTATGGGCCGATGTCAGAATTTCAGCTGTGAGCTGTCACATATTTTAGTTAAGGTCGTTTTGAACATGAATTCCTGCAAGTATGCATGATTATTTATTCTTTTAACAGCCATAGAAAATCACACAAATCTGACAGGAGATCTCGCCCGAGATCTATCTCGATCTCACAAAAGATATAGAATCGCTCTTCTGCACCACTTTGAGAATCACTGATTTATATGCACAACCTCCCTCCATGGCTACCAATGTTTTGATAAATTTTTGTTTTGTAATTTTTCGTTTAAAAATTTTTTTTGTTTAAAAAAAAATTGTTTTGTATAATGTTAGATTCATATTCCTTTATCATAAATTTAATTTACTTATTCCTTATTATGCTGTCTCAGTAGAGGTAAAGTCACAAGGAGGAAATGCGTAATTGGTTTTATTTTGGCTATATAATACTTACAGTTTGGCAATGAAGTCTAGAAATGTATTCAATTGGAACTAAATTTTTTCATTACTGTGGCAACACCGAATTACTCGCTTTGTCTAAGACGTTTTGTACGGCTGTCATTGTTATGGTTGTGTTCAGTTGTGTTGCTCCGATTAACTGTCTTAAATCCCTGTAGAATACCCTAAAGATTGCTCATTTAATAATTTTTTTTTTTCATTGTTTGCCTGTGCATTGTTTGAATTGATTGAAGTGGTGCAAGAGAAGTTAAATATCGTGCGAAGAAGCTCCTATCTAATTTGAAGGATGTTTACAAACGAACTACAGAAATGACTGGTATGTAGTATAGTTTTTTTTTATAAATTTCATTAGTATTATAAGATTTATGCTAATTTTCGAGCGATTATAACCATTACAATATGATTTGAGGTTATGCTTAAAAATCCTAATTTGATAGTTCCATTTGACAGTTCATATGAGGCCACAAGAAAAAGGAAATAACTCAATTTAAAAAATTAATGATAATATGCAACTTCTTTAAACTCATAGAAAAGTAATTTTTTCTTTCTTTCTTTCTAAATTAATTTTATCTGGTGTGTTTTTTTTAACTACCTTTTATAATAATAATTTTAATGATGTTTTTCACACACAGGTCTCAATCAACGGTATCAATCAACAAATCTCAATCAACTGTAAGGGGCCATCCATAAATTACGTCACACGAATTTCATGATTTTTTGACCCCCCCCCCCCCTGTCACATTTGTGAGACCCCCTCCCGCCTAGAATTTCATGTTTTTTTTTTAACCCCCCCATACCCTAGTCACACTTCTCTACTCCCCCCCCCCCCCCCCCCCCCCCCTTAAGGTGTGACGTTATTTATGGATGGCCCCTAAGAGGAGTCGTCAAGGAAGGGGAAAAGGCAGGTGGAAAATTTGAAACACCGGGAAAACAGAAAATGGGGCGCCCTAAAAATTAGTTGGATGATTTTAATATTTGTGCCATTTGACAAAAAAAAAATTTTTTTTTATAGTGCGTAAAGAAGTCCCAACTTTAAGAACATGGTCAATATAAAAGAGCTGACAGAAAATGCTTTTAATAGCATAAGTGCTGATGATT
The DNA here is from genome assembly GCA_936435175.1 of Glyphotaelius pellucidus. NCBI lineage: Eukaryota > Metazoa > Arthropoda > Insecta > Trichoptera > Limnephilidae > Glyphotaelius > Glyphotaelius pellucidus. The sequence continues at coordinate 23,202,364 of OW386556.1, forward strand.
GGAAAAATTGTTGCAAACACGTGATGAAAATTGAGGCAGAATATTATGCACGAGGCAGTACTCTATGATGATATCGATGAACGTTTAGATGAAGATAAAGATCGGCAGAAGAAGAATCACGTGAGGACGAAGGCAAAATTACATGTCGGGTGTTGAATTAATAGACTCAGATTTTTAAATACCTGTTGCACTTACGTTTTTATAACAAAATAGACGCCCACTTAACCGGTTGAATGCCTCGGTTTTATGGATGAAACTCGAAAATTTCGCGATGTTTTGACTTTTGACGTAAATTTTGTGGGTTAATTTTATGCTCTGGTATATAATGTTTACCGAAATACGTTCCTAGAACAACAAACTACGCCTACAAACAACTTTACTTGCGTTTATTTGACAAATTGAAAGGTTTATCGATCTTTTTATTACCCGCGGCGCAACCAGTTTGACAGTTGAAAATCGGGGGAGAAGTGACATTTAGAAAGTCAGAGAAACCGTTCAAAATAATAATTCGAGTGGCTAGGTGTGTTTCTTATATCTGTTACGTCAAGAACAAGAATGCCCCAAGCGATTCTGACCTTGTTCTTCATACATTTTCTTTATACATAAGGTTTAAAATCGCATATCAAAAAGTTTTATTTTTAATTTTTTATTCGGCTATAGGGCGCGCACCGGCGCGCAATCGGCACGCGACCTGTTAAACCTGTTTTGTTATATTTTACTTCTATTAAATTACAGTTGTTTGTACAAAATTTTTGAAAATACATATCCGTTATGAAATAAAATAGTGTTTTTTTAAACATACATTCATTGTCTTATTAGCCATCTTGGTGCTGCCATTTAAAACCCAGAAAGGGATTGCAGCGCCATCATTTAATTTCTACACTTAATTGCCAAACTGTATGTACAAACTGAAATAAATGTAAAATGTCAATTTTCCGAAAATTAATAAATAAATAGATACAATACACATAAATAAAATATTCTGACTTTAATCGATAAAAAAATGAACAAACCTCTAAACAAACCATCAGCAATGGCATATGGGCCAGTACAAGTTTATGATTGTGTGTTGAAGTCAGTTTTTCATTCAAGCGGCCACACAAAGAGTCAGCACCTAAAAACAATATTCAAATAAAAGAACAAAACAAACAAGAGACTATTTAAAAAAAAAATCATATGAGAAAACAAAACAAATGCTGCTATCGGAGCTGTCAAACCTCGGGAAGCAAAACCAGCAAGCATGGATTTAAAACCAAAAATGGCATCAAATTGGCTAAGGAAAAGGAAGGCCGAAATTTAAAAAAAATCAAACATTTTTATTTGTAGCAAAGGGACGATGAACAATTATTTTTAGTTATGCGAGCAGGTACTGGACTGAAAAAATCATGGCTGAAAAAACATATAATTTTATAGCCTGTCAAATTGGCACTTTTATCTATGGGTTATTATTTTTTTATGCTTGCAACAGGGGCCACACTAAACTGACAGAACATTTTCACCTATTTCATACATAAGGACTTGGGCCAAGTCTAAAACGTCATATTCATCTTCAACTGGAAAATAAGATAAAATATAAAATACCTACATAGAAATATACAATATGAGAGGAATACAATTCAACAAACGGGGTAAAGTTATGAATGTAAAAAAAATACTGATTGAAAAACACCCAACCTTGGTTGACTTTGCCTTACTGGGAAAGGAATATGTTGAAAAATGGGAGCCTGCGGTTTCCTATAATTTACTGTAAAATAAATCAATAAATTATCTAGGAAAATTACTGTTCAGAATTTTAATTTTAGTTAAAATAAAAAAGATTTGCGACGAAAATACTTCAGTTTGCCTATTTATTTACGGTTTTACAAACTAATATATTTTATATATTTTTACACACTTATTTTGCTTATTGAAAAATTATTAATACTTATAAAAAATAATTACATAATTTTACTTATTTTATCATTGGGCTTTTGAGCAATTTTATTTTTTAACTTGGCGGTAGGTATGCATTAAAGCAAATTTTGAATGAAATAAAATCGATATTGAGTTATTAGTTAAAAATGCTGTTACAGAGAATAACTAATCTTTCTCATTGAAACCGTCCTGTATAGTTAAAAGTTTTGCAACTTGAATTCTCAGCCGCTGGTTAATGAGCTGATTGATTTACATTTGGATCGTGTTAAACCATAGTGAACTAACTTTTTGCCGTTTCTGAGTTAGAGTTTGAAATGAGGGCTACAAATCATAATCTAGCTCTGTCAGAGAGAACCAATCACAGAAATACTGTCTTGACCAATCATAGACTATATTTCTCTGATTGGTTCTTCTCTCTGACAGAGCTAGATTATGGTTTGGAGCCCTCATTTCAAGCTTTGACTCAAAAATTGCAAAGTGAGTTAGTTTACTATGGTTTAAGACGATCCATTTGGCTCTGCTACTGGGAGCTCCGTTGCAATCTCTCTTTCTTTTACAATCGCCGTTTACGAGGGAGCCATTTAAAAGCCACATAGTTCTCACCGGTTTCGTCGCCGATGGCCCACACGAGCAGGTCGACACAGGCTGAGTTGGCCATGACGTTGACCTTGAACTTGTTGACCGTGGCGTAGTTGGACTCGCGGTCCTCCCGCTCTGACGCATCGTGATGGCGGCTCTGCAGCTCCGTCTGCCCGTTCAAGAAGAGGCACTTGACAAATTCCTGGAAAAAAAATTATAAGGTTTTCACACCTTGTGAGAGAAAAATCAACCCATTTTTTCGATTTTTTTTTGGTTTGACTGAGGATTGAATCTTTCTCCGCAGGGACTGACTAAAATAAGAAATCATCGCTGACGGGGCTAACACCTAAGACAAATAAATCCTATGATTTCAATTTGGGAGGCGGATATGGGTACCGCCGCCCCGGGAACCATTTATTGGATAACCAAAACCTCTGCCATATGTCACCCCAAGTGGTTTGCTTCTTAGCAGGGGTGCCCTTAGGGTTCGTGGGGTGAGGTTTGTCCGGGTCTTAGTGGTGGATGCGTCTGCTCACCGGTCGCACGGCAGGCCGGATCGGAAAAAAATGATTGAGGAAGTCCCTTTGTCGTACTACTTTTCCCCTTTAGCCGTGCTCTCTCGGAACATCGCCTTGCACAGCAATGGATTTATACGTCCTTCACTCCTGGACACACTGATCCCCAGATTCCTACCCATCCCTCATACCATTTTCCTTCCCAGAACTTCCTCTTCTTCCTTTCCTAAAAAGACCCTCCACACAGCATCCCCAAAGATGGGGGGGAATTATTATCAGGGCCTCTTGTGTGGAACTACTGTAAAAAAAAGAGAAAAGTGAAAAGGACTGAGATTTATTCCATATATTAGCTGCTGTAATTTTTAAATATAATGTTATCCAATTTCAGAAAAATGCATATACATCCGAGTGTGTATGCGTGATTGATACCAAAATTTGATAGAATGCATTGTCATCGACAACGAGTCTATCTGTTGAGATTCAGCTCAATCGGATGTTGGGAAGTGGGTTAATTTCCACTTCAAAAATTCCATTTCATTTATTCATTCAAGAAAAGAAAATTGATATTCAAAAAGCTGTATTTAAAAATAGGACATCCCTTGTTATTTAAACTTGAATGATCTTAACATGAAAATTGCGCCAATCGTAAAGTATTCAAAAGTCTGTTTAACGTTCATTACTGTCACCCAAAAATCATAATTTTTTATTTCTAATGTGGTGATTATATTCTCTACTTTAACAGAACAGAAAAGAAAATATATGATGTGAAAGTGAATAGAAGTTGGGGAAGCCCGAGAAAGATATGGAACGATCAAGTGAATCAAATACTTAATTCGGGGCGTATCAAGAGTCAGAATAATGGAAAAGTTTGTATCAGACGAGTTATGAATGTGAATGAAGCAAAGAAGCGTGTGCCAAGACAGAGTTGTGTGGTGGTTCATCCTCTCTGCTTTCTCTGGCTGTCTCGTGTTGGTTAGTTTCAAAATAAGATGATCAATTCATATTACCTGAACATCTTTGGTAAAAGGAACAGGCAAGTCCTTTTGACTCTGCAGTAACTCTCTGAGGAGTGTCACCATGGCCAAGTTCAGAGTCTCGGAGAAGGATCGGTACGGGAACACCTAAATACATTAAAAACAAACACAAAAGCAATCAATATTTTTAGTGGAATGACTTAATGCATAAAACCTCAAATTGTAATATTTAATTATTAAAGACAAAATTAATGACTCACAAACAAAAAATCTTAAACAGAAAAGACCGAAAAAGATTCAATTGCATCTAGGCATTGAACCCAGGACCTCTTCCTTGCCGGGAAGTGCTTTGACCACTGTAATGATTTGACCATATAAATTTACATCATTTTTAACTGTATCATACTTCTACTGAGAGCTACCAACGCTATCTCCACTTTCTTAATGCATTAAGAAAATGAAGATAGTGTTGGTAGCTCTCAGCTGAAGTTGCTATGGTCGAATTAGCTCAGGGATCAGGGCACTTCCCCGGCGAGGAAGAGGTCCTGGGTTCAATCCCCAGACGCGACTAAATCCTTTTAAGTCTTTCAAGTATTTTTTTATTATTTTTCGTTTGATAGTTGTTAATATTGTAATCACTTTTCTGACGGTTATTTTATGTCATCCGAAGTCCAACAAAACGTCTCCCTAGTGCTTAAGATGAAGCTATACGCGAAATCCTATTTAGATACTATTTAGATAAATACGACAAATCGTTTTGCATTATGAACATCAAAAAATATTTTATGGATAAATTGAAGCTTTTACTAGCTTTTCTATGTATTGGAATTACAATAAAATTATTATTTACATAACAAAAAATATAAGTGTAAACCACTAAAAAAAATGTTTTTGCATGACTCAACTATGAAGAAACAATTTTTTTTAAATACCCCTTTTTGGCTAAGACTATTTTTGAGGTTTTGTATGTTCTAACTTTTTTCATTCTTATAAAATTATGCACAAAATAAATCAAAACCACTTTTTCCGCTTACTTGCCTCGTACAAATAAGACGCTCGATTTCAAATTTTGAAGGCAAGAGAATCAAAATATTTCTAGTGTTTATATTCCTCTTAATTATTCAATCGACCATTTTAGTTTTTGTTCAATCTCCATTTTAAATTAATAATAAAGTATCAAAAACGATAATTAATCACTTAACTAAGAATTATTTAAACTAATGACACATTTACATTACCTAAATAGCTTCATCTTAAACACCTATCATAATGTTTCATTGAGATAATGGAAAAACACCTCCTCTTCCTGTCAAATTTGCTAATGGTCTGGAAAATTAAGAACTAAGGCTAAGAAATGAAGGCATAATAAAATACCTGAATCTGTCCTGATGCAAAAATATCCTCTGCTTCCTCATCTAAATAGTTTAGCAGATCCTTGACCAACAACTTCTTTGCCACAGCCAAGATGGTTTGCAGATGCATCAGCGGAAACTGCAAATTCGCTCTCTTTTCTGGCGACTCCATCGCAAACCTCATGTTCGGGAACTGGTTGAAACTCGACCCGTACTTCGTGAAGAAATATACCGTCGGATCGTAAGGGACAGAGTTATGACTCTGAAGATAACCCTTCTTAAGAGAATTTGTCGAATTTATCCCGTCGCTTATATCTTGCGAGTTCACGCTTAAGGTTTCTATCGCCGCCGGATTCAAGTTACCAGAAAGCGAGCGCGGGATGATCGATCGAAACTGACTGAAGCTCCGTTTCTTATTTAGAGTGTCGTGCATCACTGAGTTGACAATCTTAATTTGAACAGGTGGGTCTGGTTCAGGAAATATTCGGCAAAGAAGTGGTGGATTGTTTGTGCAAAACCGTCCCATGGACCGTGCAAGGCCAATCAGTACGGGAATGGTGCATTTGCAGAGTTGCAACTTGGAGAGGGCGTTCTCCTTGCTGTCGTGGCATTCGGTGATGTGCTTGGTGAGGTTGTTCATAAGTTCCACTTGAGCCGAGATGATCTCATCGCGTAGGTCGGCGTGACGCGTGGCGATGTCCGACAGGAGCGTGTTGAGGCAGAAGCTGAATTTCTCCGCTGCGGGAATACCTGGAATCAGAATTCGAACATTTCTTAAAATGGAGAATACGTGAGAACACCCCAGGCATGGCATGACCAAGTGAATCAGATATTATGATAATTTGTTTATAAATCCTACGAATATGTGATCATTGACAAAAGATAGGTGAATTCATTGGCTATATAGATCTATAATCAGTTTTAAATTGCGTTGTCGCTCCATTGGATATAGACCATATCTTTTTCTGATTTTTCTGTTTCCAGATTTTCGATTGAGTTTCGCTAACATTGTCTTCATTTAATTAAATATAACAATTAGAGGTTTTACTCATTAAGTTGAAAAATTTAAATAAACATGTAATAAGTATTAGAAGTGTGTATTAAAACTTAAAATTGTATGTAAGTTTAAAAAATAATTTTATTTTTTTTAATTGGTCAGTGCATTCTGCATTTAATTATGGCCAGTAATTATCGCCGATGTTGTGTGAAAATAAATCTAACAACAACTAAGCAGCCTCACATGTCCAATAATTAACATAATGTATGGCTTAGGCACAATCAGATAAAATAGTGCATGAAATTCCTGTCATTACGTTCATTATCACGTTGAGAATTATTCAGAATGGTGCGAGGACTGTTATTTTAAATAAAGATCTAGGCTAACTTTAATAACTCTATAAATGGGGCAAAAAATGTAATACAATATAATGACATTGGAAACAGGGAAATTGAAATAATATACAGTGGAATCTTGATTGATCCTTCCTCAAATAATCGTTTTCCAATTTTGTGTCTCGTTCATTGCTTCCAGTCCAGAATTAATTTCAAGCCAGCAAAAAAAAGATAGATCGCATCGTTCGTTCCTCTACCCATTAAGTAAATGCACAACAGGATACTCTGACGAAATTGCTGCTCGGTGGTTGACAGCGATTAAGCCATACGGTTCATTAGAAAAATAAAATAAAAATATATTTAGAAACTAGACATATATTTATTTTTTTATTTTTTAAGTGTCCTTACTGGGTAGCTATTCTCCAAGCCCTCGTCGTTCGCAATCGCCGTTGAAAGTACGTACATTGGTTGACGTGGTTATTCTTGAGCCTGGTTGACCGGAACATTCTTAGATGCCAAAAGTCAATTGGCACAACGAGTGGGGTAGACCAGTCGTTGCTGGCGCATGGCGAGTAACGATTGATCGTTGCTCGGGAATAGCTACCCTGGGGTATCCCGTTCTAAGGTCATATTTTACATGTTTTTGTGTTTGAATTATAAGTTAATACCTAATTTTAAATATTACAAGAGGAAAATTATAAAGTTATATCTAAAAGTAGCACAATACAAGCATTAATCTTTATTTGGTTGCAAAATTGTATCTATGTTCTTCCTTCCCAAGTGCCATAATCCATATCTTAATTCTTCTTTTGAAGTCGTTTATTTTTTTAACGGTTTTTATTGCAAGAGGGAGTATATTAAATAATTTTATAGAGAAGTATAAATCTTAAAAATTAAATCTTAGTAAATATGGATCTTGTGAATCTGCCCGAGTTTGTCTGTGCAAAGTTATCCTGGTTTATGAATGCGTATATTAGAATATATTTTGCATATAATTGTTTTAGTGACATTAGTACCCTTTACACACAGAGTTCGGAGCGGGACGCGCCACTTCAGGCCGCCGCGCAGAAAAGTCTCACAGTAAACTGCGCTGTAAACCGTTATCATACTTTCGGTCTTTACTTTTCTGCGCGGTGGCCTGAAGTGGCGTGGGGCACGTCCCGCTCCGAACTCTGCGTGTAAAGGGTACTATTTGATATAGATATAGGTTTATAGCACTTTGATATAGAATTATGATATCTAAAAAAAAATATAGTCCTTTATAAAAAAAATCCCTATGTGGTGCCATAGAGACTGGATTTTCAAACAGTTTAAGACTTGGTGCATGCAAATCGGATGTACAGTTTTTTTAATATGTTGTCAACCAGGTTGAAAAAAGTAGTTTCAACAAAAATGCGTTCAAAGTTTGCTGAAGGATGATTCAACATACAAACTGTTTCAAACGGTTTTACATAAAATGCTGTATCTCCGTCAATTTTACGAATTTCTTTAAAACACTTGGTGAGAAATAAAAAAATAAGAAAACCACATAAATAATTGTTGAAAGGTCATCAAATCAACGACTTATTGATTCCTGACCAATGCCAATTAATAAAATGACAGTTCTGGCAGTTATGACTAGACAAGAAAGGTTTAAATTAAAACTATATTGATTCATAAATTTTGTTAAAATGTCATCAAATCAATGAGTTATCGATCCTTGACCATTGTCAATAAATGAAATGACAGTTTTGACTTAACATCTATTAGAAGAAAAATAAAATGGATTATATGCATTTACATACTTGCATACTATGCCTAATGCATATTGCGCCATTTTGGTCATTAGCACATTTTTGAGCCTTTTTGGTTTGTTTGTGAATTTTTTTTTTTACATTAAATCCACACAGGAGGCCCTGAGGGAAATAATTTCCCTCAGGGCCTATGTCATCTGGGATGCTGTTTGGAGGGTCTTTTTGAGGATAGGAAGGAATGAACATTGGTCTTGAGGAGACCCATGTTGTAGGAAGGAGGAAACACAGAGGCCGGCAAATCGTTCCACAGCCGAGCAGTTGAACACAAGAATGAGTCTGAAGAAGCGACCCATTCTCATGTGACAAGTGTCAACCGTGTTCATATGAGCATCTTCCATTGAAATACCGGTAGAACAAGGACAGCATTCTCACCCGACGCCTGTGCTCTAAAGATTGCAATCCGTCTGTTAAGAATCTATCAAACGGACCGCCCGTTTCTGCACAGAGTCGAGGGTATTTTTCAGGTATGTTGGAGCTCCAGACCAGAGGTGGCTGCCAAATTCAACCGTGGGGGGCACTTGTGATTTGTACAGGGTAAGCAGTTGTGTACTATTAAAGTATATGCGGGCCCTGTACAGTGAGAGGATTCCTATCAATGTAATATATCATTGTATAAATCTAAATTAAGTGATATATTATATTGATGGGAATAACCTTAATAATATTAAAAAGTTATTATATAATTATTCTAATAAAAAATTGAATTATATTTTTGCAATGAATGTAGCCTGTGGCATGAAAAGATGCAAATTATAATTTATTTTTATAGCACCAATGTTCACATCAAGTGTAAAGATAAATACATAATCAATTTTATAAATTACACTATTGTAATTTCATTCAAACCCTTGGATGTCGCACTAGAAATGGATTGCTCTATGGACTTTTAACAGAATTATTTTTTTTCTATTCTTATTACAGAGAATTTAAATAAAGGTAATACAAAAATTATAACTAAGTTTTTATATTATGGAGTGTGAAGAAATTGGTATTGTAAATGGTTTATCTGTTATACTGTCTCATGAACACCTCAATAGGAAAACCTGTGCTGAGGTGTTCACCAGGGGCAGTCCGTTTTCAATCTCAGCTCGCTGAAAAGTCACTGGTGTTCACATGTTTTTTAATCTGTGTGACAAAGCAGCAAAAACTCTTGAATAGCAGGTATCATGAAATATGTAAAACTTTTCGATCTTGCATTTTTAGAAAAACGCAACTATTTTCAGTTTGTAATGTTAATTCCATCATGGGTCATGGGGCTCCACTTAACATTCAGTCAAAATATAAAATTCAATTTGGGAGGCGGGTATGGGTACTGCTGCCCGGGGAACCGTTTATTGGATAACCAACACCTTTGCCATAAGTCAAGTGGTGGTGCTCTCCAAGTGGTTTGCTATGTTTGGTGACTTAGCAGGGGTGTAGGTTCAATTCCTCCACTGGCTAAGTCCTCCACTGTTGCACATGGAACGCTATATTCCCGCTTATAATGATAGTAGTAGGAAATATTAAAATATTTTCTAGTTATTTACAAACTGGTAATATTTGTACACATTTTCTTTGGATTGTCGTAATATTGGCAAGATCTATTGCAGAGTGATGAGAGAAGAAAAAAATAATGTAATAATGAATGCAGCGTTTTCCATAGCCCCAGATGCAGATAATTGTCTACATTATATCAAAAGGTTTTTTTTTTTAAATATTTGTATCAACCTGTTTAATCACGGGAGACCATATTTATCCCAGCTCATATAGGCCTCTGTATCTCATCTAGTATGATCTAAACAGTATTGAAAAGAGAAAACAACACCCTTTATATTCAAATCTAAAAGTTAACCACAAAATAATTAAAATGTACACCTTTACGAAAACAAAGTTTACGACTGCGATTTGAAAAAAAATTATAAAACTTTGTGAAATTTTTAATAATTATTTTTACATGAAACTTCAAAAAAGTGAGGTAACTATAACATTTATAATTCATTTGCCTAATAAAATATGTGAGTGTTTTTATTTTTGTTCATTTTCAGTAGTTTTAGTTAGAAAAAATGTAAGGTAAACTATTTTTGAAACTTTTAAAAGTTTGCATTCGTGGTTATTTCTAATAATAAAATTTGAAAGCGCATTTCATCACCTTTCGAAAACAGTTTTTAATTTTCGGATACATTCACAAATATTCCATTTATTTGAATTTTATTGCAAAGCAGAAGTATTTTTACATACTGACAAAGTACGCCCGAATTTCAAAGGGTTAAGTATGTCCAGTCATCCTGAGAGTTTACCATACATTTTAAAATACAATTTTACACATGGATCACTTCAATATTCATCCGTACATAGCGCCAATAATGCCCTCACATGAAGAATTTATATAAATAAAATTGTTGAGAGCAAGACCAACCAGTTCACTTTCCGAGAGTGTTACAAGAAGCACAGCATGTACAAGATTGTAATCTTTTCTCTGGTGGCCATCTGCCTGTTGGTTGGGGTAAGTTTGCGCATTTCATTAAAAAAATAATTTAATAATCTCTTTATACGCGGGAACATTTAAATAATGTCGCATTTAAAAAAATTTACGACGATTTTCATATTTTTGTATCGATTTCCGCAGCGGTAAGTAAAATTTTTCGTAAACCCTTTACATTGCCAGAAAAAGTTATATCCAGTTAAAGTTACTACACTAGTTTTGGTTTGCGATAATGCCGAGTGTTAAAAAGAATTGAATTGTTAAAATGTGCCTAAAATCTGAAATCATTTTATCTATGGAAAATGTTAAATACAGGAATGTACAAAGAAGAAAAACAATGATAAAAAATAAAAAAATTATCATAACGTTCTACATTACATCATAACAGAATAAAAGTTTTGTAGTTCATCCATATTCATGGATTTTTAATCGAAAATGAGGCAGTCTCTCACAACAAACGTTTTATTTTTTTTTTTTTTTATTTGTTTGCGATCTACTTGAATTCCGATTTTGTTTTCTTGAATGAATGAATGAGATGGAATTTAACCTACTTCCTGACATCCGATCGAGCTGAAACTCGACAGATAGACTCGTTGTCGGTGATAACGCATTCCATCAACTTTTGGTGGCAATCACGCATACAAGTATAAGCATTTCTCTGAGATTGAATGACATTATATTTGAAAATTTGCAACAATTAATAAATTAAATAAATCTCAGTCTTATCCAACTTCGATGTTAGCGGTGTTTACTTATTTTTACATCCCTGGGGAGGAAGGTTCAATTCTCAGTCGAATAAAAAAAAAAAAAAAGTTCAAGCTTTGTATTTTACTTTGATTTTTTATTTAACCACTCCAACGGTCTATCCCATTTGTGCAAGTTTTTTGTCTTAAACGAACTGTCAGATTTGAAAAATTTTGTGTAATTTCCGCTTGGCAAATAAAGCTCAATAAATTAAATACTTCTGAACATAGCTAAATACTAAAAATTGTTTTTGAGAGGTGACGAAATATGCTTTCAAATTGTATTATTACAAATAAATTTAAATTACTGGTTTTTATGTGAAAACAGTACTAAAATCACGGTTTACTTAAAAAAAAAAACACTTATTTTATTAGAAAAATGTAAAATAAACAATTTTATCATCTCATTCTTTTACCATTTCATACAAAAATATTTAATAAAAAATTAACTAAGTCTAAACTTAAATACTTACTTCCCATTTTTATCTAACTGATATTAAGTGTTTTGAAATAAAAAGTGCATTTAAGCGTGTCCCTTTTTTATAAATATTTACAGATCGGAGTGCTACCCTACACTTTCAATATTTATTGTGATCCATCAATATTTATCACATATCTTGATATTTATTAAACGTGTAGGCTAGCATACTGTCGGATCACAGGATTTCTAGATTAAAATATTGATTGATTTGAATTCGGAATTCCGGATTGTAATGTGGATCATGATAAATATTGAACATGCAGCCTATGCCTCAATATTTATCACGATCCGTGGGTTCAATCTAGACATCTGTGATCTATCAACACGCTGCTTACACATTCAATAAATATCACAATATATGATAAATATTGACTGATCACAAATTGAATAGAATGTGTAGGGGTAATAAATTGAACTATATTTTATTAGCTTTAAATCATTCAAATCTATTGCTAAACAGTATACAATATTTAATAATAATTACGCAGCATTTATCGTTACGTCAATAACTAACATTTTAATGCATGCAATAGATTACCCTGAGAGATTAAAAAAAAACTCTGCCAGTCACAATATGTTATATCATTTCATTCTATTGTGAGAATGACACGAGGGAAAAACTACAAGTGAAAATCACAATTAACACTGGTATAAACAATCTACCATATCAGGTATTTCGTGGTGATGTAGAAATAAATCAAAAGAGATGATGTTATGCAACCTAACCTAACCTAACATTTTCAACAAAATTTAATAAAAATATAAGTTTTATATAGATAAGTACATAAAATCAATTAAAGTTAGACACAACTAAAGACCATATACAAATTCAAATAAATTATTAAGGCCCCGTAACCGCTCTCGAAAAGAAGAAGATGGAGAGATATGTAATTACGAATGTTGGACAGAGCGCGCTAATATTTAAATCGATAAAATTTAAGCGAAAATTACGAAAAAGCTTAATAAAACATGACTGTTTAAAATAGAGCAAAAATATCGTGGAACGTATCTTAAGTATCATTTAAAGAACATTGTGAATTTTATCACAAATATAACTTGTAAAATAATAGAAATAGACTTGTTTTAAATAATTTTCGGAGCATACTTTGCGATTTTTTTCTATCGAGGGAATTTCATATAATTTGCGTTTCGGCGTGGAACGTATCTAGATATTATCTTCAAAAATAACATGTATTTTTTTAAGAGCTTAAAACCTTCAAATGTTTAAGGGAGATTTGTAAGAAATCGGTCGAAATTCGAAAAGCGGTGGCTTAAGATTTAGAAATATTCATAAGAAAAGGATATCGATCAATTTTAGAGTGCATCTATTGGTTGCTTAATTTTTTTTCGCGGTACTTTGGTGGCGCGGGCGAGCTAGTGATGCTCCGGGTATTCCCGCATTTTGTTAAGCAAGAAAGTACTTTTTTCGTGGCGCTGGCGGACTAGCGACGCATGGTGTTAGGGGAATCCCGAATTTCTATTTTTTAAGTACAGAGGGCTCTTCTACGCATGCTTCGTTAGATGGTTATGACAATTTATTGGTATTTTGTATTTTTTATTTTTCGTAGTTTTTGTTTCATTGAACCTGCAATTAGAGGCAAAGTAAAGTTCAAAATTAAAATCATAATTTACCTAAAATTAGTCCGTACTTTAAGAATGGTGACTTTATTGATGAAAAAGCGAGTGAACAGTGCTCCGAAAGTGAAGAATTGGACGTAACTAAAAGTAACAGTATAGCAGTTGGTGCACCACCGAGATCCGGACAAACCTCATCCCATGAATCCAGGCACCCCTGCTATGACACCAAACATAGCAAACCATTGGGGTGACCTTTGGCAGAGGTGTCGGTTATCCAATAAATGGTTCCCGCGGCGTTGGTACCCATACCTGCCTCCAAAATAGTTAAAAACTATGTATGAAATTCTGCTAAACAGATATAACTAAATTTTACTAATTTATAACAATAATTGTGAAACTTGTGTTACAAGATGGGAACTGGTGATCACATTGGAGTTGATTTTCATTTTAGAGTAAATCGAGTCCAAAGTAAGAATTTTTTTTGGTCAAATTTGAAAAAAATCGGTCACAAGAGAATTACTATCGGCTGTTTATAGTCTTTTAAAAACTTAGACCCAGCTCCAAACTTTTAAATGCCGAAAAGAAAAAATCCTTCAGAGAGACGGTGAAAGGCTCCAAAGAGAAGTTCAGAGAGAAAGTGAAGTTTGTACGTAAATAAGAATATGTAACATTGTTATTACAAAAGAGTTAAAATGAATTTCCTTTTCCTTCCAGAGCGACGCCCAGACCACTAACGGAGATGCGGGAGCTGGAGCGGGAGGTAAGAAATTTGCCACAAATGTAGCTTAATCTATACCAGTGATTCCCAAAGTGGTCCAGGTGGACCCCCAGGGGTCCACGGGAGACTCGACGGGGGTCCACGTAGACGTGATAAAAAAATGGGGGTCCACAAGTTGTAAGTGGGGGTCCACGAAAATTTATCTGCAGGCTTATTCTCTATCTCTTGTGGAATCATTATCGCATTGCAAATACAGCAAATTTATTTTTGAGAATAATTTTAGTTGTATTTCATCAGACAAATTTGCACTTGAAGTTTACAAATCTTACAATATAAAATTGGATGTATGAGCAGAAGATTTGTACCAAGATGATCGTATTTCAACATGGTTCAAAAGAGCAACAGCCAGAAAAAAGCCAACATTATACTAATATAGGTTGTTTTTCCGCAGCGGGAATGGGTTTCAACTTGGGCGCTAAAGCAGGAGCAGGAAGCGGGGCCAACGGGGGCCAAGATGGGGCCCAAGGGGATGCAGGAGGTAATGCTTTAACTTTATTTTATTCATCTGACTTCTGTGTAAAAATGCCTGGTGCCAGAAGCCAGTGGAACTGTGGTATTTCCAATTCTGGAATGCTGTTGGCAGTGGTGGTTCGTTGCCTATCTCAATGTGAGTTCAATCAATTCAGTTCATTGGTCAGACCCAGACAAACATGAACCCGGGCATCCCTGTTAAGTCACCAAATGTAACGTACCACTTGGGGTGACCTAGGCAGAGGGGTTGGTAATCCAATATGTACAATCCAATGGTACCTGGGGCAGTGGTACCCATACCCACCTTCCAAATTACTGATACTACCTACTGACGGCCGGTGTGGTCAAGGGGTAAGACTCTTGACTCGCAATCCGAAGGTTGCGAGATCGAATCCCGGCGTTAGAAAATAAATTTTATTTAACTAATTTGTGTAATTTCACAATTAATTCATTTAAAAATAATATAAGGTATATTTATCGCCACCATTCAGAATTGAAACGTTGCTTGAAATGGCTTTGGCCATGTTTGGTGACCAGATCTGAATAGCCGAATTCCTCGCCTTCCTCTTCCCCTCCCCACTACCTGCACAGCCCCACAAAATACTGGGGATAATAATAATGGGGATGGGGGAGTCTTGCTGGCTTCAGACGGGAGCATTTGATACTCTTGTGCGGTATTCACATAAATATTTTTAAAAAATTGTGCACACAAATAAACATTTCAAAATGAGACATTTCTTAAATTCCAACTGAATATTACTCGGTTGAAATACAATTAAAAACAAACAAACAAAAAAATATCTAAAAAATATAATAATTTTTTTGTTTATGAGTATACCTACTGTGTTTATGCATTTCACTTGTATCTATTTATGTATAGGCTCTTCGATATACAAATTACAAATACAAATACACATTACAAATACTACTTATTCAGAAAAAATTCTGGAAACAAGAATTCAACATCAATTTCACCTGAATCATACTATAGGCTTTAGCTCTGCGTCAGCTGTGCAAAATCTAGTTCCAAAACCATCCGCTTGTAAGCGCCCATGTATGAGCGCTGATGACAAAATCGGAGTTATGGTTTGCTGGTAAAGCGCGCTTAACCAGTAAGCGGAGTGAGACACAAATAATAAAATTAATTTTTCTTATTCTTTCTGTTAATTTTCTTCATGAACTATTTTTTTGTCAGTTTATATTTAGTAATTTTATTCACCAGTTGTATGTTCACCACGTCTATTAGTAAGTGTTTATGTATAAGTAGATAATAATGTAAGGAATCTCTGGTTAAATTAACTCAATACCCATATTATATTGCAGCTGGCATGAAATTTGGTCTAGGAGGGAAGGCAGACACCGCCGGAGCACAGAGAGTAGGAAATGGAGGAGTTTGTAAGTATTTAACTAATTCGATTGCCACATTATAATACTAGTACAGACCCGTGAAGTATTTAGCTCATTAGCCCGATACGGAATATGGCATTTAAAAAAACTGTTCAAATGTGTCATATACAGCCAATTTAAAACGCGTTAGGCTGTCGCCAAAGATACATTATCACCCTTCAGATACATTATCACCCTTCAGATACATTATCACCCTTCAGATACATTATCACCCTTCAGATACATTATCACCCTTCAGATACATTATCACCCTTCAGATACATTATCACCCTTCAGATACATTATCACCCTTCACCCTTCCTTTTTCTGCCGACCACCCACTGGATACCACGACAGGGTTACATTTGCCACATCAGAGCGGGCGTAATGGGATAGGGAAAATATTTTTGTGGATGGATGGCCCCTAATGGGATGGGGTGGGATGGGTTTCTCTGGGTCTCCTATCGCCCCCCCCCGAGAGTCTGAAACTCCCCCCAATTTTCTCTTGGAAACGCCCCCAAGGGTATGAATCCACACCTCCCGCTGCGGTACAGGGCGATGAGCTGAGAGATTCCGGCTAGAGATGTTAAAGGGCCTCCCAAACTGATGGGCAGTCGCATACGCCGCCAAGACCTGGACAAACCTCACCTTTGCCAAGTCACCGACCTTTGCTTGCCAAACTACTGAACTAAGACAGAGATATTCATTATCCAATAAATAGTTCCCGCGGCCTCTACATCCTTACTGTAATATCACACTTCTGCCCGTTTAAATGTTTCTGTAAACAGACTCGCGCATAGATTCCTTATTAAATTAAAAACCATTTTGTGTTTGGAATGCAAAAAAATAATAGTTCGGCGGCTTCATCTCATAAGGCTGGTTGAGTAGAGGTGAAATTGCAATTGATGACTGAAGAGCCGAAGAGCTGCATACGCCTACGCAAAGAGCCGCAAATTTCCTGACCTAACCTAACAGCTCTACCTTTTGAGTTCTGATTAATATAAACCAATTAATATTGTTTTCTTTGTTTCAGAAATGGACAAATCAACAATCGCGATAAGAGAAGAGCACCTCATTAAAAAATGACAAAAAAGTATGGAATTAATTCTGTAGTAATTCAGTAATAAAATGTACTTAATCATAAAATTGTGTTGTTTTTGATTTAATTTATGGTCAAGATTCCTTAATCCGCTTACTGCTAAATATGCTCAAATTATTGAAGAAATATTTCATTTTAACTTAATTAGTAGGTACATTGAAGCAATCACTTAAATGTCTCAGTTTTGTATTAAGATCGTCCAAAGATCTAATGTGTACTAATACACTCAAAACACTATACATAACACTAGTCCGAAGCAATCTTGAATATAATTCCTCTCTCTGGTCGCCTTTATGCAATATACATCCACAAAAAATTGAAAGAGTACAGCATAGATTTTTAAGGCATATAAATTATAAATTAAACATTCCAGTAGAAAATTTAAATTATAATTATTTAATGCAATTATCACAGTGAAGAGAAATCTGTGATGTTTTATTATTATTTAAAATCATCAACGGATATTTGGATAGCCCTGAACTAGTGAATATGATAAATTATCAAGTGCCCAATAATTACAACATTAGACTCCATGCTCCATTTAATATAGTTACTTTTCGCACTAATTTCATGTTCAACTCTTGACTTCAGAGATTACATCGTGTGGGGAATGAAACTTGCTCTGTTGATGTATTTTTTTTTTAAAAACATTGCTTCATTTAAAAAACGCATATGTTTGTAGATATTATGCTACAATCCTTAAATATCAAATTGTTTACAGTAACAAATTCACTAAACACTGCTCTGTAACTACTTTAAGATGTAATTGTTGTGTATCTTTTATTTTTGTACTATATATACTTGTTATGTTGCTCCTGTACAACTTACCAATGTTACATGTAAAAGCCATCAAGGTGTAAATAAATAAATACATGAAATAACTATTTTCATCAGGGGAAAAGTATAGTGCATGTGAATATGTATGTAGCTTCAATGTCTTTCAACAGATGTCATTGATATAGATAGTTATACGTAGTTTTAAGGAGTCTCAACAGAAGTCAATGGTTGTACTGTATGAGAGGTAACTGTTGCCCGTTCGGGTCAATACCGAACAGTTACGAAGACAGCCGATCTACAGGTGGGCACCTTCAGTGAGCGTAACGTAGTAACTTAACATCCGTATGAATAAAAATGTGTCACATTTTTTTTATTTTATATTAAACCTTGCGTGGACCCCCTGACGCTGTTCAGGAACCCCCAACTCAATTTTAATTTTCCACGGACCCCCTGAATGATCCTGGTAACCCCTGGGGGTCTGGGGGGACCACTTTGGGAACCACTGATCTAGACAAACCAAAGAAATTATTGAAACTCTCGATCCACAAAATAGGTTCTCAGTTTGGGTTTTTTAAATAATCAGTGCAATTAGATTGAAACATTTTATTTAATTTACTGAAAAATTAAATTTTGCCAAATGTTACTTAATACTAACAAAATTTGGTGGCAAAAGATCTTTTGACATGAGAAATTTTGAACTTTGAAAAATAACTCAAACGGTTACTGATGTTGTCAACAGAGTTAGTTATTTCACAATATCTGTTATTTGTACTTTGACACAAATACACAAGGACAGAAAGAAAGATGACTCACGGTCATTTGTGGAGACGCTGCAAGTTGACTCCTCCCATTGTGCCGTTGGCAGGCTGCCCAGGAGCTTTAGGAAGTATGGCAGGAGGTGATCTCTGTGTTGGAGTCCACTCTGAAGGAAATAAATACCCAAGGCAAAAGTAGCCTCCTGGGACCTGGCCGTCACCATCACGTTCCCAGACACAGAGGGACATAGCATCATCAAAGTATTGATCTAAAACAAAATCAAATAAATCATTGAACACTTTTAAAAACATCAGGTTTCATCGATTTTTGACAGCTGTAAATTCTGAGGTGAGATCATAACAAGATCAAGTTGAATTAACGGTACCTTGTCCCATGGCGTCGGCTTTATGTTAGCCAAGGACCTTGCTAAGTGTTGCACTGTTTTCTTGAAGAATGTCGTTTGATCTCCGGCCATGTTTACTGAGGATAATTTTCAATCCATTTTCAATATTTCCAAAGGTCCATCAACCGATTACTCATTTGACAATTTTGACATTTCGACAGTGATCTTATCAACAAGGAGCTAGAAACGTGCATAGGCATATTAAATAATAGCTTAAAGCTCACCAAGTTTTGGATTAAGCTAGTATTTTTTTACAGGACTACTGCAAGAGTCAGTAAGGAATTAGGATCCCCAAATTGATACTGACTCTTTTGCGATAGTCTTGTTAAACCAAACTATACAGATACCAAGTGCAATCCCAAAATTTCAAACGGGGAAGAACGTTCTTCCCCGTTTGAAATTTTGGGAGTGCACTTGGTTTTTGTTTGACTATAATTGATTTTACTCATACATTATACAAAAACGAACAGCTATCTTCCAAATTTTATACTTTTTTTTAATAGAAATTCACATATTATTATCAATTATGTACATATTGAACAGTTATACAAACAAAAAATACAATGCAGTACATAGCGAAAATCCCACAAAGGCAAAGCCTGTGCGTGGATATTATACTTAGTAATAATTTTATATGAAAATAAAACATTAATTTCAGGTGAACATTATTTTTGAAGTTGAATAATTCACAAATTAAATAAAAAAAAACAACAACAATTGAAATGAAAACAAAAAATAACAAATTAGCAAATTAAATTGAATTCCAATGACATTTATGATATTCTTATAAAAAGATATTATTAAAAAAAATATATGTATGTAATTAACTTTAAGAAATGACCAAGATCACACTTAATGGGTGAAAGCCAAAAAAATAATTTTAAAAAAATTAAAAATTTCAAGTTATTTTTCATGTTTTCGACTTCTAAAATTAAAAAAAAAAAACGGCTTGCTGTGGTTAAGAATGTCCCAAATATTTTTTATGTAGTGAAATCTCCCTGCCAAGGAGGTCATTGTGTGATAATCAAAAATAATAAAACCTTGGTGGAAATAGAAACACCTTGGAGGAAAAATTTTCTCAATTGTTTTTCTTGAGAGAAAAATCCTATTCTGCAAACTGCAAATATCTATGAACTCGCGCGAGATGTCAAGGTTGTCAATGTCAGTTATTGTTTTGGAAAAAAATACTTCATAACAGAGTCAATAATCCCATCAAAAACGCATTTAAAATACTGTCAAGTCCTCAGCTACTGATAAACTATGGGATATTTTCAAATCCATTCTGTAAATTAACACTAACCAGTGAGAATGCCTCCGAGAAAGCAGCCGCAGCTTCTTTTCGATATCGCAGTGAAAGCAACCATCGTCACAATAAACACTGCCTGTCATAATATTTTCGATGAGTGCCATGAATACGAGTATCCTAGTTGTCAGCAACATATACTGGAGCTCAGAAATTATTTGTTTTCATTGCTTCCAGCCAGGTAAATAGACAAATTTACGCGCATGAAAAAATATTAATATTTTCAAGAAAAACAAATAATAAAAAAAAATTAATTTTTCTAAAATAATAAATTGTCTATGGAATTTTTAAACTAGTTTTTTTTTAAAATCTTATGGGCTATATTTTTCCTGACTTATTTTTATTATTCCTTGTGGAAATTATTATGAGCACAAACGTTTTTTTTTAAATGTTAATTTTATTTTGTAGATTATTTGATGTATTATGCGCGCAGCGGAGGTTTCATGCCCTCCACGCTGATCCGAGAATACAGCTCTCCATCATGGCGCACCCCAACATAACCTGCTTCCTCAAGTCCGACATGGACAACAGCATCCCGCACTACTTCTGGATCGACCACCTTCCCAACCTCACCCGGCTGCGAGTCCTCGACCTCAAACTCATCTGCACCGACGAAATCCTCGAAACCATCGGACAGCACTGCGTAAACCTCGAAGAGGTCAACGCAGTCTCAAGAGTAGATTTGCGAAAATCGCCGTTTAACGCTTCTGTCCTCATCAGGAATGTTTCAGACGCTGGTTTGAACCATCTTTTAAATCTTAAGCATCTCAGGATCTTGGCTATCGACCCCCCGAGGAATGAGAGGCTAAGTGTTCGGGTGGGAAGATGTATCTCGCAAGCGGGTATCAGAAGAATCGTCAGTCAATTACCGGCGTTAGAAGAATTGCGGGTAGAGTCGTGCGATATCGGATCGACGCTTGTTGCCGGGGATCACGAATACGGTCCCCTCACATTAAAGAAGATAAATTGCCACTTTGTTTACCTCGACAGTGTGCAAAAGCTCTTAACACTTTGTCCTTGCTTACGAGATCTCAGTCTCACTCATCTGTCAGAATTTAACAAGGATGAAATCCTCCAACAGCTAGCGCAAAGCGACGTGAGATTAAACCGACTGGATTTATCCTTTTTCGGATTCTCTGATAACATGCAAGAACTTTTAAAGATCAAAGGCAGCCACATAACTAATTTCTCCGTTTTAGAAACAGACACGTCACTTTCGTTCGAGTCTATCCTAACCGTAGGTAAATACTGCCCAAACATTGTGAAATTCAGACTTATAACTCAATCGAAACTCTTAATCGTGCCGGCAAATTTCAAGAGTAAAACCGGGCCAATCTTCAGTGAGTTGAAAAGTTTAACTTTGGGCTGTGACAATTTTGTGATTGAGAATATCCTCGTGTTCTTTTTGACGCACGCCCAGTGTTTGTCTCGGTTGTCTGTCAAGTACCAGACGAAGATATCCGTGAACGATACGCTAATGAGGCTGCTGAGTCGTGGCCTGCTGAAGCATCTGGTCTTCCTGTGGCTGGACTGCACCCTGATCGTCTCCAACGATGTCATCAAAAACATCATAGACCATTGCAACCTGCTGAATAATTTTGTAGTCAGTTATGACTGCGATGGAACACTTCAGTCGTACATCAAACAAAATAATTTTGACTTGAAATTAGATAGTAATTATTAATTTTAAGAGTTTCAATGTTTAATATTGTTCCTACTTTAAGATTTGATCAAATTTTTATTGAACAAAAATTTGATCAACTTTGATTGTGAAATTATATTAAGTAGCTTCCATCAATTAAATCTTTCCGATTATTGACATCTTTAAAAAAAAAAATATGCGAGTACCGCACAAGAGTTCCAACTGCTCTCAATCGTCTAGAGCCAGCGAGACTACGGCATCCCCAATTGTTGTGAGGCTGAAGGTGAAAGGTAATGTGGGTGAGGAGGGGAAGGAGACGGGAAGAGGTAGGTGGAAAGTTACTTGGCAATTCAGGTCTGGTCACCAAAGACGGCTAAAGCCAATGTTTCGATTTCAAGCAATGCTTCAATTCTGAATGGTGGTCTTTTACTAGAGAGATTCTGAAATATCTACAAATCTGGAATGTGCCGAAAATATAATGTAATATATTATTGTAAATGAATAAATTGTGAAATAACATAAATTAATCAAATGAAATTTATATGCTGGGATTTAAACCCACGACATCAGGATTGGTAGCCAAGGATTGCAACCACTATACGGAGGATGTCTGTGTGTTGGGTCACCATTTTGAAGATTTGCGGACACTTTTTTGAACATATGTATGGATATCACTATTGATTTCCTAGGTCAGAAAACTATGTTCTTTATAAGGTATGGTATATTCAATAAATATAATTATTATAGATCCATTATTTGACAAGTCTTCTAAGCTTCGGAAGTAGTTTCTTCGTTCTTCAGAGGAACCAAGAAACATTGCAATGTTTGCGTGTTCCTATCCCTGGTAATTTTATTACAAGTTCTGGGCAGGAATACTCCCAAAGGAATAAACTAAGATATGGGCTTTTGCTTGAGGGCTTACAGGAGCTATCCATCTTATTCCCACATCTAAAAATCCATAAATAATTAGAGAAAAAGGACAATGAATCAAAGCTGCGGTTGCCTCGCAACACCTCGTGGGTCAGAAGGGAGCATGGTGTCCTGTCTGCACTTTCGACTGTCTATGGTCCCCGATGAATTGCCTGTCACAAACCAACAGGAACAAAAGGAATATATTGAGATATGGGCTTTCGCTTGAGTGCTTGCTTCCAGGAGTTATCCTTCTCGTCTCTGCATAAAAAATCCATAAATGAGGGGTGCCAAACCATAACGTTTTAAGCGCCAGAAAATGAAATTTTCAGGAGACACAAAAAACATTTTTAATGGAAAAATAAAAGAAAAGTAATTTTTAAAAAATGGATTATCAAATTATCATTTATTATTAATAATTTAAAACAAATTTTGTGCTCTGCCAAAATATGGAAATAATTTAAAAAAAAATGAAAAGAACAAAACGTTTTAAGTGCGATTATTTATGCAAGTCATAACGTTTTAAGTGTTGTATTACTTGCACATAACTCAACTCTTTCAATATCTTTATTTTAAAAGGTTTTCATAAAAAAATTTGCTTTCTCGACTAAATACGGCAACATGCCATTAATGTCTTTCTTTTCTTCGGCAGAAAAAGGTACTGGTGTCTCGACCATGTCAACTTGGAGGTCCTCAAAATTTGCCTTATTAATTCCAAGTTTAAGCACTGGAGTTGATATCCATGGAACAAATTCGCCGTAACTTTTCTTTGTACGAATTACACCAAAATCTTCAGATGTTAGGCAAATCATCGTTGTCGAAGAAATTTGCAGCTTTTTGGTATTAACCATAGTTTTAGCCAAATTCATCTAATAAAAAAAGGTTTTATTATCCATTACCAAGAATGGGGTTTTTTTGCCAGCCAGTTATTTTTGTTTAAAACGCATTTTCTCAATGTTGACGCACCGTCTTCTCTGACATTTTTAATAAACTAACATTTGCAGCTCAATTGGCACTTAAAACGTTATGGCATGCTGTTTCACAATATTTAGGCTTTAGTGGCAATAATGGCGTTAGTTAGCCTTCTACTTTAGAGTACAAGTAAACATCAGCACATACAACGTTTTTCTGTAATAAAACGCATTTGAGTTCGTATGGCACTTAAAACGTTATGGTTTGGCACCCCTCAAATAACTTTGAAAAAACGGACAATGAACCAAGGACATTGAATTAGAACAAGATAGGGACATTTATTATTGTAAATATTTTTCACAAAATTGTGATTTTCGTTAAGTTGCAAGTCAAAATATCAATGAATTATTTTTAGTTAAGAATCCTTTTCTCATTTATTAGTTATCTACAGCTACCCAAGAGAATATTTTTATATTATATTATTATTAAAATAATTTGTAAAGATAAATTTAATTCTCTCTTGCTTTTTAACATTAATCCCTAGGGGCCGGAGCCCTGCAATAGCAGTGTTGAAGAATCATGCCTATACACGATGCGAACCACTGCAATTGCAGTGTCAACTTTATATATTTAGTTTGTCTTTGACTATTACCTCTACTAGATTAGTTAAAGATAAAAAAATGTCACTTTATCAATTAAGGTATTGTCTAAGTGTTCACTTTAACAAAAAAATATTTTTATTTATTGAAATTTTTTGCTGTCCGGGTTAAGGCGATGCGCCACGTCGTGTAAGATTCGGAATCAGGCTGCTACTCCTCCTTACGAAGACGACGATAAGGTTTAAATTCTTATTTAACATCAGCCGCCTGTTTTGATTTATTCACACAAAAAACATTGCCAAAAAGCTTGTTTTATTTTATTTTTGAAGCCGAGCACAAATATTAAAATGTTTTACACTCATTTTCTAAAGAATTTAATTTTTCACATTATAAAATAAAACCATAACCGAAAAGGGCTGTAAGTAGGAGGTTTGTAACTTTAAAGCATTTTTTACGTCTGATACTTAAATCTTTCTGGGCTTATAAAACAACTAATCAAAAAAGAACTTGATTATTTCAATGGGAAATGTGCTACTAGCAGTATTTAATTAAAGCATCTAAAATATTTCTAAGCTATCTAATTTTCAAACCAAAATCACATGATTTTGCATTGCTTAGTGGTGTGTCTTGAAGATTTTTTTTATAAACATATTTTTGAATAACTTATGTGCTTCCAAATGATAAAAAAATCATATCGTTCCTTAGCTAACAACACTGCATAAGTAATTTTTACCAACTTTACAGGAGACGAAAAAAAATGTGCGGTGTTGAGAGGCCAATCGACTTGCGCGCTGTCACTACTTTTCGAATTACGGCTTCTGATTGACTGAAATGACCAATGGTTAGACGCGCAATGAGCAGCTCCATCTAAAGGTATTAAAATGTGAAAACTGCCAATTTTCGACTTGGTGGTGTTGTAAGCTAAGGGATGATATTCATCTCATAACATTCTCACATTAGGCGTCCCTTAAATTTGTCCAGCTTTGGCGATTGTTGACAGCTCACACCTATCCGAAGCCACCTGACTCATGGACAACCTCTGTTTCTCTTATTCTGCCAGATTGCAGTCCATCGGTCATCCTTTATGCTACATACCCCCCCACAAGGTCCTTTTTTTGTTGTGTTGTGCCAAATTTGTGTCGTTTCCAATACATCTATCTCACAAGGAGTTATCCGAGTTACCTAGCCAAACTCTTTATGAAATTTGTGACTACTTGCTATAAATTATGTTTATAATTTACACTATTACAATTGAAAAGTGATTGGTTGTAATATTGGTTGCAATTGCAAAGTGATGTTTATTTATTGTTTTAATTTAGGCGAGTTTATTTTTTTGAAATATTCTTTGTTTGTTTTGTTGAATAAAAATATTTATTAAAAAAAAAAATTGCCTTACATATTTTCAATTTTATATCAGCTGCACCTCTTTCCAGATACTCGCTGTAATCATCTTTGTGAGAGACTAACATTGATCAAAATATTGCTTAAAATTTCATTAGCTAGTTTTTAGTTATCAGATCTGAATAGCTAAAATCTTCCAACCTAAATGGGAACGCCAGTTTCACTATTATTTCTAATGTGAATATCGCACAAGAGTCTCAAATGCTCTCAAATGTCTGAAGTCAGTGAGACTATGGCATACCCATTTTTTTTTACACTAACTCCACATAGGAGGCCCTGAGGAAAATAATTTCCCTCAGGGCCTATCAGCCATCTAACTGAGGTGCTGTGTGGAGGGTCTAATTGAGGAGAGGAAGGACAACATTGGCCTTGAAGAGACCCATTTTGTAGAAAGGAGGAAACACAGAGGCCGGCAAATCGTTCCACAGCCACAATTGGGGTATATTGTGAGGCTGAAGATAGCGTGTAGAAGGTGTAGAAGGTGAACATTGGTTTTCAAGAGACCCATGTTGTAGAAAGGAGGAAACACAGAGACCGGAAAATCGTTCCACAGCCACAATTGGGGGGCTGAAGGTAGTGTGCAGGAGAAGGAGATAGGATGATAGGGGAAGAGGTAGGCTCTGGTCTCCAAACTTGGCTAAAGCCATTTCAAGAAAGGTTTTAATTCTGAATGTTTTAGTATCTTACACTCTTAGACAAGCTACAAATTCAGTATGATTTATGGTAAAATATATATTATTTTATAGTTGGATGCGTGTCAATCTTACCAAATTAACACTTCTATGTCACAGGAGTTAAATGAGAATATGAATTAATTATTAACAGAGATTCATTTTATTTTAAAATTTTGAAAACACAATTACGTGACACAAATTATATTCAGAAAGAAGATTAGCAAAGCAACTGACAGCCAGGAAGCTCGAAACGGAATCATTTGTAGCCGTGATCCGAACCAGAGTTCGGCTCTGCTTGGTGTTGTCAACCGCCACATTGCCGGTATAAAAACATTAAATAATTCACTAAATGGCTTGCCAGTACCTTGCTACATTTTAATCAGTACGGCTGGCGCGATTGCCTCACACACACCAAGGGTCAGAAAGGAGTATGGTGTCCTATTTGTCCTTTCGAATATCTGTGGTCATTTGATTCATAGTCGATAGCCTTACAGCTCAGCCACGGAGGCTTTCACTAGCCGGGGATGAAACTCTCGTGTACAAATTATAAGTAAGGGATCGGATAGAAAATCAAATATAAATGTTTTAACACATTCCTGTATTTAAAATTTATTTAATCCTGTATTTACAGAATATAATTATTGACAGTAATTTTATGAAGCGTTATAATTATAATTTTTCTTACAATATAAATAAAATTGTTAAAAATATTTTTTATGTATATACATTAAAAGTAAGTATAAAATATTTACAGAGGCTTATAATTAAATAAATTTAAATACATAATCACAAATATAATTCAGTGTTTTTACTATAGCAATCCAATTAATGTCCAATTTGCAAGGGCCAGTATGCCGCCATCTTGTGCAGTTTGTCATGTTATGGAAATTCATTACAAAGGCAATATGTTGCTTATCGCTGTAATGCTGCAGCTCTTTCTTACACATTAAATAATGGCGAGACAAAAGATGAGACACACAAAATATGTGAGACTGTTTCCTCCAAAGCACGACTTTTTGCGACGGAAATTGCGTTTCATTTTCTTTACATGTGTGAGGGAGATGTATGATAATGATTGTTTGTTTCCTTTGGGGGGGGGGGGTGCAGATATAAGTTCACCGTTTGTCTCATTTTTGACTGTTGTTATTAAGTGTGTAAGAAAGAGCTGCAGCATTATATGTTTAAGAACAAAAGCAAAACCATCAGCGCATTGACATTTGACGTTTTTGAATTTTTGGAATTCACTCACACTTCAATATTATCCTTGTAACTATATTCCATACTTTCAAAATTGTTGTCACCCCTATCGTATTGTAGGGGTGTACAGAGATGCAAGAAAATGATGACTTTTTCCTTTGGAGGAAAAAGACCTACGTACATTGTGTATCTCATCTTTTGAAAGAGCTGTAGCATTATTGCGATAAGTAACGTATGTTTATTGCTTTTTTTATGCCGTCATAGTAATGTAACCATGAATCGACACGGTAATAATAAAAGCGCGTTAGATGTGTTTTCAAAACAAATGCATATAAATATGCAAGCTATGTTCATAAATGATGTCATTACATAAAAATAGTTAGGTTAACCCCTCAGGCTAATTTGTTCGCTTTTGGAAACGGCTCACATAGGTTTCATATATGTATCTCCCTTACTGTCATGGTGAGAAATATGATCTAAACAGTGTTAGAAAGAGAAAACACCATGTTTTATATTCAAACCTAGAAGTTAGTCGCAGAAAAATTTATGAAACTTCACATATTTTTTTATGATAATTAAAAATTACATTTTTAATAATAACATTTGAAAGCTTATTTTATCACATTCAAAACAGTTCTTAGTTTTCGGATACATTCAGAAATATAGCATTTATTTGGATTTTACTGCAAAGCTGAAATTTTCTGACCTTCTGAAAGAATATGCCCGAGGCCTGAGGGGTTGAGAATGTAAATTTTACTTGAAATAGTTTTAGCTATGTTTGGTGACCAGGTCCTCCGACAGCCAGGTACTTTTCAATCTTCCTTCTTATTCCACAACTTCCCCGGGTGGGGATGCCATAGGTGGTGGTGCCAAATTAGATAGAATGCAGTTAGCATAGTTTAATTAAAGCAGTTGAGTATAATATTTATTGAATTGCGCGAATAAAATTAAGGTTCTAAATTATTTAATCTTACTGTCTGTACAAGGTTTTAGCACGTACCCGAAAGGTTATATAACCAGCGATTTGACGTTAAGTCCAGTCAGATTCTTTGTAAATACGATACGATAACAAACAATCATAATCTCGACGAACCAAGTATTATTGAAAATTACTGATCATCAGAATTGTATTGCTGATCAGAGGCATTAACAGTACGCTATATAATACTCTGTATAAATAAGGTAAATATACTATGAGAGGAACACGTTTAACAAGCACATTTTGTGATAAAAACACTTACACAATCAGTTAGACAACAATGCTAAACAATTATTTCAGAAAGCTGAAATGTAAATTAATGTATTTTAATAGTTATTTCATTGAAATATGTGATAATTTAATAATTATGTAAAATATAAAAATCATTTCTTAGGTTAGTTTATTATATTTCAACCATTGATTGACCTCTGAATCGTTAAGCTACAAAATCGACCCTCACTTTCGAATTCCTTTTGTACCAAATATTTTAAATCTGCAGTGGTGTACTAAATCTAATATAACTTTTAACCTGTCTTTTAACCAGTCTATTTGTTCGGTTTTCAGAACAACTCATGCAGGTCTCATGGAAATTGTTGTGTCTCCCTTACTATCGTAGTGAGAACAATGATATAAACGGTGTTAGTAAGAGAAAAGACCACGCTTTACGTACACTTTTATGAAACCAAAGTTTCAAATCGCAATTTGAAATAAATTTATGAAACTTTGGGAATTTTTTATCAATTACTTTTACACGAAACAATAAAAAACTGTGGTGACAGTAACGTTTATAATACATTTGTCTCATAAAATACTATTTTTTCATTATCAGTAATTTTAGTTAGAAAAAACGTAGGGTGAGCCATTTTTAAAACTTTTTATGCTTGCGTGCAAAATTTTCATATTTCAAAAATAATACGTTTATTTTGATTTATAAAATTTGAAAGCATATTTTATCACCTTTCAAAAACAGTTTTTAGTTTTCGGATAATTTCAGAAATATTCCATTTATTTGGATTTTATTGTAAAGTGGAGATATTTTGACCTTGACATGATAAATAATAATTTTTTGAAATTTCTTTAGCGCCATTTTTGTGAGAAAATCACCTCAAGGGCGCTTTACAAATTCATTTATGGTCGAGGCCTGAGGAGTTATGTCATTTGTCCACCGTGCTGGCATAGTTGGAGGCCAATGGATTAATTAACCGCCCTACATATACGAACGTACGTGATACGTCCGCAATTTTGTCGCCCGAATGCAACAAACCGTATCACATACATTCAGATACAAAAAAACTATACCCGAAACCCACAAAACGTGAGCGATACGATCGTATACATAAAGTTTGTTTCTGCGCTATTGCAAAGCTAAGGGACATGGGACGGGTATTGTCGTCTCTTCCGTACAAGTAACGCCGCCAGTCAGCGGTACACTCCACGCAAGTGGCGCGGTTTATAAAACCGTTTAAAAAACCCGATGTATCTACTTTTTGAAAAATAACCCAAAGGTGGGGCGGTTAAGCCCAAACTAAGAACCTATTTTAGATTCTCAGATTCACAGTTTGGGTTAAATAAGAGAATAAAAAAACTAACCTTAAAACATACCACAAAATAACAATGGCTGCCAAGTGAACAATCAATTTTAATTTTAATGAAATAACTATCAAAACAAATTATTTTCAATTTTGGGTTACCAATTTCCTTGTTTCTCACTGTTAACCAACTGACACAGTTTTTTTAAATAAAATTTGCCCATAAACTGTATCCACTTACCAGATACTCAATTATCAAACCAGAAGAGCTATTCTCTATCTTTTGTGAGAACGAGATCGTTCTCCCGCGAGATGTCCTGTCAGATTTGTGTGATTTTCTACGGCTGTTATTTGCTTTTTCTATCGGCCGATGTCAAAATTTCAGCTGTGAGCTGTCACGTATTTTAGTTTGGGTCGTTTTAAACACGAATTCCTGCAAATATGCATGATTATTTATTCATTTAACAGCTGTAGAAAATCACACAAATCTGAAAGGACATCTCGCAGGAGAACAATTTCGTTCTCATAAAAGATAGTGAATAGCTCTTCAGAGGTTGCGGGTTTGAATCCCGGCGCGTAAATAAATTTTCCAAGCAAAAATTTGCAGTTTTATTTTCAACTGTACATATTATAAAGCTGTATAACACATTAATGTACCAAAATCAGTGAGTTCCGTCTTAGCGGGAAACAGTCACATGAATCACTTCCTTCTGTGCAGATGGAATTCTGAACGATGGCTATTACGCTGGTGGCTCAACGTTGGGTTTGTCATTGTCTTTTTCGCTGTCGTAGAACTCGTTCTTGCAATCCACCATCTTGTCGGCGTCGTCCTGGCTGATTCGCACATCCGGGTCGGGCTCCTCTTTTATGCATTCTTCTTTATTAAAAGCGTCGCCTGAAACATACATGATAAACATAATACTTTTCATTGATTCACAACTCACATGGAATCACCAATTTAAACATGTTCTATCCAAAATTACTCCTATAACTGGTGTTTTATATAGACTTCGCGGGTTACTTCCTCCCTCTCTATTAAAATCGATTTACCATGCTATGATTCACTCACATCTAATATATCTCGCCGGAATTTGGGGATTTGCTACAAAAAAAATGATTTCAGAAGTCCAAGTCGTTCAAAATAGAGCCCTGCGAAATATTTTCAGTCTACCTTGGGACACACATGTCAAAGATATCTACAGAAACACCCAAATACTTCCTTTTAATACCATTCCCACTTTTGAAATAACTAAAACTATATTACAAGTAATTCAACACTCGGCACATTCCAACACTACACTCTATTACAATTGCGACGTACACCAACACAACACAAGAAATCACAACAAACTTCTTATATCAAAAATCAAATCAACAAAATATGGACTAAGATCCCTAGAATACATAGCTCACACAAAATATAATCAACTACCCAACGAGATCAAACGTGCAAGTCAATGTAAAAAGACCCAAACTAACATGCTCAAACTTCATCTTATTAATGACTATCTGAAATAATAATGTTGTGTATGTCCCCATCATATGTCCATTTAATACATACAGCTATATGTTTCATGTAATGCGTATCATTCCCGCAATGAGTTTATTAACTCCTGGGAGTACAATGCTTTATATAATATACTATATTCTGTATTGTATACTTTTGATAAATAAATAAAAAAAAATAAATAAATAAAAAATATCAAAAAAATTTGAATCGATGATCTTAATACTAATTCAATAATTAACAACTAAAAAAAACCTACAGACCGTCACAAAACAATGTTAGAATCGGATTCCCCAATGATGTAAAAAGCTTAGAGAGAAATTCCACAAAAATAAACCAACATCGAAAAAAGTCCATACAAAAAAACTGCTTCCTTCCTCTGACCGCTAAATGATGCAAAAATAATTTTTAAACTAAAACTGTGAAGTTGGTATTGTAGGTATTAGTCTGTAGTATTAGGTATTGTAGGTATTAGTCTTGTAGGTATGTCTTCCAAAACTTCAACAAACTACGCGCAGTTGTCAATAGAAGCCACTTCAAGTCAAATAGTTTCATTAAATATGACGGTATTTGAATAATAGCTCGTGGAAAGGTTAATCAATCACTTGGTGAGCCTCAGTAAGCGATCCACTGGCGAAATGATCAGGTTGAGAATACTCGCTCTTTGATTGGATAATTTTACGCACGGAAAGAATGTCATAGAGAAGATAGATCGATGCACTGCCGGCCGCCATAAGCCGAAATACCTATCATACCCGAGACCCGAGTGAGTTGTCAATACGGTTTCACTTACCTGAGACAGACACGTGGATTACATGGAACTTATTACTGACTGATTATATACCGATTACCTATCAGCATTCCTGTCATCGGGAACCTTTCCCATATCGAGCTGACGATCAAATCTTATTTGAAAAAGTAACACAATCGATCATTGGTGATTCGTGAGCTGATTACAATGATCGGGTAGCTCACTATCAACCCAGGACTATTTTACAGTAATATTAAGATGACGGAATAATCATCAGTAGACTGAAATTAACACATTATATTATCTCGGATAAGAGGTGGTATGAAAAAAGACTGAAGGAATGAAAGGAACTTTAAAAGACTGAAGGAATGAAAGGAACTTTAAAGGACTGAAGGAAAAAAAATACTGAAGGAATGAAAGGAACTTTAAAGGACTGAAGGAAAAAAAAGACCGAAGGAATGAAAGGAACTTTAAAGGACTGAAGGAAGAAAAAGACTGAAGGAATGAAAGGAACTTTAAAGGAATGAAGGGAAAAAAGACTGAAGGAATGAAAGGAACTTTAAAGGACTGAAGGAAAAAAGATTGAAGGAATGAAAGGAACTTTAAAGGAATGAAGGAAAAAAAGACTGAAGGAATGAAAGGAACTTTAAAGGACTGAAGGAAAAAAAAGACTGAAGGAATGAAAGGAACTTTGAAAGACTGAAGGAAAAAAGACTGAAGGAATGAAAGGAACTTTAAAGGACTGAAAGAAAAAAAGACTGAAGGAATGAAAGGAACTTTAAAGGACTGAAGGAAAAAAAAGACTGAAGGAATGAAAGGAACTTTGAAAGACTGAAGGAAAAAAGACTGAAGGAATGAAAGGAGCTTTAAAGGACTGAAGGAAAAAAAGACTGAAGGAATGAAAGGAACTTTAAAGGACTGAAGGAATGAAAGGAACTTTAAAGGACTGAAGGAAAAAAAAGACTAAAGGAATGAAAGGAACTTTACAGGAATGAAGGAAAAAAAATACCGAAGGAATGTAAGGAACTTTAAAGGACTGAAGGAAAAAAAGACTGAAGGAATGAAAGGAACTTTAAAAGAATGAAGGAAAAAAAAGACTGAAGGAATGAAAAAAAGACCGGACAACTATTCAGACTCTTTATATAACTAAAGTTGTATCTCTCATACAAATGTACATTTGCATATTCATTATGCGGTGTTTACATTATTTACAACTAGTGCAAACTGTTATTCGTAAAAGTTGTTTCGGTTGGCTGTATCCGGTCATAACCAACTTGTGGAAACACATTGAGAATGCCTTTTCTTTAAAATTTCTTGTATAATATCGCAAAAAATTGATTTTCTTAACACAACAGCCTAAAACTGCTTTTCATAACACAAGACTGTTCCTATCAATGTTCCCTGCGTTGATTGCATGAAATTCAAGACACATTTGACCGCATACGATCGACGCATTCGGTCACCGACCTAATAAACAAGCCAATCCGATTGATGAATTCGGTCACCGACCTAATATAAACGCACTTTTACAGCAATGTATTGTTGAGGTGTGCTTGTAGGTGCGCTACATAAGCAGCTTGTGCATGTTCGATCAGCGGTTCCTTAACTCGTCCCGTGCCACCGGAGGAAACTTGTAAATTTCGCGATGTTTTGATTTTGACGTAATATTTTGTGGGTTTATTTTATGCTATCGTATATAATATTTACCGAAACGCATTCCTTGAACAATAAACTATGCCTAAAAACAACATTACTTGCGGTTATTTGACGAATTCATATGTTTACGATCTTTTTTACGAGAATGATGCAACCGAACTGACAGCTGAAATGCTCCGAGAAAAACTCGGCCAGAGATCCATAAAAAATTCATAGAAATTATACGGGTTCCATAGATGTGTTCAAAGTATTATATACTTTAAGAACAAGAATGCTCCTAGCGATTCTGACCTTATCCTTCATACGTTTTCTTCATAATTAAGGTTTAAAATCGCATTTCAAAAAATATTTTTTAGAGTTTAACGCTTAACTTGCCATTCGTCCGCCGGCGTACCATCGACGCAAGCCAAAATAATCACTAAAAAATAATTTTGTTATGCGATTTTAACCCTTATGTATAAAGAAAACGTGTGAAGAAGAAGGTCAGAATCGCTTGGGCATTCTTGTTCATAAGGTATAAGATACCATGAACCCACCTAGAGCAGCGATATAATTTCTTTGAAATTGTTTATGACACGGCCTGCGTGGCTGCGCGCCGCTCGGCTGGACAAAATGGCGGCTGTCAAGTCTCGCGTCGCGGGCGACGAAATGATCGTAAAACGTATAAATTCATCGAATAAACGCAAGTAATATTGTTCTTATGTATAGTTTAGTATTCAAGGAATGTGTTTCAGTAAAGATTACATAAGATAGCATAAAATTAACCTGCAAAATATTACGTTAAAGTTGACATTTTTTCGTTTTTTCCATGTTATTTGAAACGTAGTAAAAAGTATAAATTCATTGAATAAACGCAAGTAATATTGTTCTTATGTATAGTTTAGTATTCAAGGAATGTGTTTCAGTAAAAATTACATTAGATAGCATAAAATTAACCTGCAAAATATTACGTTAAAGTTGACGTTTTTTCGTTTTTTCCTGGCACGTCAGGGGTTAATTTGGCGTGCGCCGGCATGTACACGGCAAGCAACGAGTTAACTGGAAAAACAAAATCAGACATACCTGGTACATGATGCATTTGGACGCTGGGCGCATTTTGGCACATCTTTAAGTTGTCATAAACGTGTTTTGTAATGGCTTCCAAATACTGTTTGCTGTTGGCGTTATCTTGTCTGGAAAAAAAACACAAATTCAACTGACGATAA
Organism: Glyphotaelius pellucidus; assembly: GCA_936435175.1. NCBI lineage: Eukaryota > Metazoa > Arthropoda > Insecta > Trichoptera > Limnephilidae > Glyphotaelius > Glyphotaelius pellucidus. The sequence goes on from OW386556.1 coordinate 23,238,020, forward strand.
GTTTGCAAAATGAATAACCATTTTTTTAAAGAAAAACCAGGGTTAGGAATAACTTGACAATATTTGAAAATCTCCTACTTTGAGATTTGGACAAGATAAACACACAATCAAAGGTAATGTTTTTTATAGACCTTGGACCATAGTTTATTTGAACGTAAAACGGGGAAATAAAATCAAGCGACGTAGATTTACGTATATAAAGATTCAAGGGGTTACGCTACGAACATCTATTGTGAAACAAATCAAGGTTAATTCAGCGACAGTAAAACTAAAAAGTATTATTGTGTTGTTATTATTTGCAACGTTTGGTGACTTGGCAAGAGTGTTCGTGGGGGGAGGTTCATTGAGAGGGACTGGTGAGGGAGGTCTTTTGACCTCTCCAGCCGGACTCTCTCGACCCATTGCTTTGCACTGCAATTGGAGGGATGGATTCATACGTTTGTCACACACCGATCCCCAAGATTCCTACTCACCCCCTAGTACCTTTTTTCTTCCCAGAACTTCCTCTTCTTCTTTTTCCAGAAAAATACCCTCCACACAGCGCCCCCTAAGATGACATAGGCCCTGAGGGATTTCCTAATGGCCTCCTGTGTGGAGCTAATAATTTTTTTTTTTAATAACAAACCTTGTAGCTATTTCAGGGTGCAGCGTGAAGTCAGGGGCGAAGTACTCCAGATATTCCGTGTACGGAAGTTCATTGGATATGTTCTCATCCACCAGCAGAGATGTCTCATAGGTCCAACACCGCGCCACGTTCCTCAGAGTATATCTGCAACAATGCATAAACATAAACACACTTCCTGATAGGTACTACCTCAAATTTAAATTTAATAGCAAAATATATAATTCAAATTTTTTTAGATATTTAAATACCAATAGTGCTAATTGTGATTTAAGTACAAGAGGTCAATACCTAATATCAATAGAGGCACTTTATCTATTCTGCTTACCCTCCTCCGCCGACAACGAGCGTGGGCACGTTGAGCTCCTTGACAAACTTCACGCACTCCCCGTGGCCCCGCGTAGAGAGCGAGAAGCAGCCCAGCCTGTCTCCGGCCAGCGAGTCAGCCCCGCACTGCAGCACGATGGCCGTGGGCTTGTAGAACTCCATCTCGTTGGATATCACCGGCTTGAACACCTGGAGGCCAAATCTGAGTTAAGAATGCTGTTACATATATTATGTAAAAGTGGGCCCTCTATCTGGTTCAATACTCAAATTACTCGTAAACAATTATAATACATATAAACTTGTAGTTAACTAAAATATATGTTGATGTTTTCTGGGTCACCAATAGGATATTTCAAAATGACATTTTTACTTAACTAACTGTTAAAAGTAAATAAATATATAAAAAATTCATATAAAACTTTCTATTACAACACATAAATACTTGTCATACATAAACATAAATAAACACGTAAACACCTCAGCACAGGTTCTCCTAGTGAGGTGTTCACGAAACATACAACAATACCTATCCACAGTTTCACCTTCACAAACCTACCTTACACCCAACAATAAAATTACAAAATATATTATGTAAAAATGTTTTCGAAATTGATCTATAGGTAAATACTGTAATATATAGAAATAAATAAATAAATTTATAAGCAATGAAAAGATGGCCTACGTGGTAGGGGGGTATCGTTCTCAACTAGCAATCCGCAGGTTGCGGGTTCAAATCTCGGCACACGCAAGTAAATTTTATTTGAGTGATTTGTGTTATTTTACAATTTAATTTGTTTAAAAATAATATAAGGTATATTTGCTGCACGTTCCAGAATGGAAGATAATCTCAGTATCGCCCTGATGTAAGGCGACTAGATCCGAATGGTCAGGTACTACCCCACCTTTCTCTTCCCCATCTCCTTCCCCTCTCCACCTTCAACTTCACAAAATACCCCAATTTGGGATGACATAGTCTCTTTGGCTCTAGACAGTTGGAAACAGTTGGGACTCTTGTGCGGTATTCACACAAAGCAATCAAAATCGTGGGACATGACCAAAACGCAATGGTGAAAATGCAGACATCAGTTTTAATTGTCACTCACAATGATTCGCATTCATCATAGTCTTTTAGGGCCTGATACCTCAAAAGTGAAGGCACGCCAAATGTTAGGTTAGGTTAAGATTATTGTTAAATATAAAGGCGTTGTATAAACCAGCACCAGCGAGAGCTCGTATCATAGATGTCCGTCCTCTTCCTTCTCAAGCATCTTCTTTGAAAACGTAAAAAACTGAAGATACTAGAATGATGACGTCATGTACAATACCTCGTTGGCACTAGCATGTGTGTTTACCTGCACGTAGCTCTGGTCGTCGATGCCCTCCTTGAGCGGCACGTTGACCGAATAGTAGCGCCCGCTCTCAGCGCCCATCTCGTACATGTCTCCCGTGCCGGGGAAGAAGTAGTTGCCGTACTTGTGGAAGCTGACGGTCATCACGCGGTCCGTGAAGTAGAAGGCCTCCTGCACTCCGTCGCCGTGGTGCACGTCAATGTCGATGTACAGCACGCGCGGGTGCTTTTTCAGCAGCTCCAGGATGCTGATCACAATGTCGTTCACGTAGCAGAAACCTGGAATAACCACAATACTAGTAGTACCTTCTTTTGTAACAACTAGATGACGTTTGTCCCGCCTTGCTAAGGATTAAGGAGTAATTATTTTAGGTTATGAATTCTAGTGTATCTACCTGAAAATTGGGTGCATTTTAAAGGTGGAAATATCATTGTAAAGAATGTAATGTTAACCTTTTTTAAAGGATTTGTTTTACTTCATCGTGTCATGTCTTCCTCCGGCATCCTCGATTTCTTCTATCATTCACTTCCACATCAAACATTCTTCGTACACCCATTTCTTCTTTCATCGCATATGCCAAATTTTACCACATAAAAATAAAATAAAAAATTAATTCATTTGATCGTGCCATGTCTTCCTTGGGCATACCCGACTTTTTCTATCATTCACTACAGTATACCATATTGATGCCATTAAAAAACTACATTATATCGATTTTAATTTGACAAGGTATCTCACTCCAGCGCAGAGGTAATGCAATAAGTGTTCCTCGGGCTTCCCTGACTTTTTCTTTTATTCATACCATTCTCTAAACACTCATGGCATTAATAAGGACAAACTTCAAAATTTTCAGTGAAATCAGTCCAGTAGTTTTTGAGTCCATAGCCACACACACACCGACATTGCCTTTTATTTATATGGATAATATTATTATTCAATTTATAAAAAACAAGTAAAGCCGTGTAATTATTACATGTGACAGCTGTTTCGCCTTCTGAAGGCCTTCTGTAGTGAAAAGAGCATATTTCAGCAGTTCACAAATAATAAAACAAAATGTTTTACAGAAGTACAGACATTTTAAGTGTTAATTTATTTATTTTTTCATTTAAAATAATGCTATTACTACTTATATGATAATTAAATATTTTATGAATAAACACAATAACCCCTAAACAAAGCAGTTAATAAACAGATTTCACAAAACAGTGAATGTCATTTTCATCAGTCATTTATTTAGTATCCCTCCAGATTCTTAGGCGGCTGCCGCTGACTCAGCACTTTCCAGGATCGATACTGTATAAAAGGATTCTTAAATATGTAATAGATTACCTGAGGCCTCAAATTTCTTTGCATGATGGAGTCCCCCTGACCAATTAATAGCTATATCACAGTCTCCGTTGTTTAGCTGCATGGCCCCCTGCATAGAGGCTCCAGTATACATGGAGCAAAAGTCAAATAGTCCCTCAAACACAGGACAATCATCTCCCACATTAAAATGCTGTAAGTATTTCGTGAAACCTAAAAAAACGAATTTATCAGTACTTATTTAGTGGAATTCAACTGCAGGTACCTACCCACTGAGAAAAATTAGATAAAAATCATTCTAAGTTCAAAATTATTTGAAAACCACCTTTCAAAAACTAATGCACTTTTTAAGGTATGCGATAAGCAAGACAAAAGGCTGTTTCTCATTGACGTTTTGCAAGGACACCACTGTCGGAAGCATAAATATATTTTTTTTTTTAAAAGAAAGACAAACATTCCTGGGTTACGAATAACCCAACAATGTTTGAAAATCTCCTACTACCACCACAGAAAACCGAAAATGTTGCTTGTGTTGTGATGGAGGACTCAGCCAGCCGAGGAATCGAACACGCGACACCCGGGTGGGACCCAAACGCGATGCCCACTCAACCACTGACTGGTCAATATATATGTATATAGGCCCCAAAGCATCCAATCCTCTAAATGTGTTGGTCAACTCAACTCTAATTAAGTGACCTATACGTTAAAAATGCACTGTAATAATGGAATGATTGTAGCCATACGCTGTGATTGGTTTCATCAAAGTTCCCTTTTTACTAGATTTTTCTATTCATCCAAATGGTAGGTAGGTATAACCGGCTTAAAATTTTCCATGAACACAGTGCATTTTTGATATTGTTCAGACACCTTATGCGAATCATTTCGGTAAATATTTCCCTAATAGGGACAGGCTTAATATTCACTTTTTATTTCAGAAACACTTAATATCAGTTAAATAATAACTAAAAGTAAGTATTTCACTTTCCGAAATCGGAAAATAATGCATTTTAGTAGATATTTCATTAAAAAACAGACAATTACACATCTTTTTCACTTGTACCGGGAACACTTAAAAAATCAACTATAACTCCGATTCTAAAAAAACCAAATCTTGATGCTGACAATACGGATAATTACAGGCCTATATCCAACCTACCATTCCTATCAAAACTGCTTGAGAAAATCGTTGCCAAACAATTGGTGGGGTACTTGAACTCCGCCGGTCTATTTGCCAAAAATCAATCTGCTTATCGACAGTTTCATTCAACGGAAACTGTTCTTTTGCGGGTAATTTCAGACTTGATCATCGGGATGGAAGCAGGTAAGGTGGGTTTGGTATCTGTTCTTGACATGAGTGCGGCATTTGACACGGTAGATCATAGTATTTTATTAAATGTGCTTGAAACCGAATTTGGCGTTCGAGGCGATGTACTCCAATGGATGACATCTTACCTGTCTGGACGAGTAGCCTCAGTAACTTTCAATAAATGTACTTCACCTGAAACTCCCATAGAATTCGGCGTTCCCCAGGGTTCTGTCTTGGGTCCCATTCTCTTCATTCTCTATACGAATCGTCTCGAACAACTCATTCACTCAGCTGGCTTTGAATCGCAAGGCTACGCAGACGATCGTTTAATTTTCAAGTTTTGTTCCCCGGACGAAAAAGACGTTCTTAAAAATGAGGTGGTTAGCTTCATTAACACAGTCTCAAGTTGGATGTCTGTCAATAAACTCAAACTTAATCCGACAAAGACGGAATTTATTTGGATAGCTTCTCCTGGGAGGCAAGCCCTCATCGACTCCAGTCCAATCCACATTCAGGGTACAGATATAATCCCATCTACAGAAATAAAATTTCTGGGTTTCACAATAGACAACAGTCTTTCTCTTGAATCACAAATTTCAAAAGCTGTGAGTTCAGGCTTTTTCCATCTAAGGCAGATAAAATCAATCAGGCGATGCCTTCCCTCCGATGGAGCAAAGTCACTCATAAATTCGTTCGTCGTCTCACGTATGGACTATTGTAATAGTGCATATGCTGGCCTGCCTAAAAAACAATTCAATAGAATCCAGTCCGTATTCAATGCAGCGGCGAGAATGATTTTTGGCGAATCTAAGTATTGCCGTATAACCCCGCTTCTAAGGGATCGCCTCCATTGGCTTCGATGCCCTGAAAGAATAGAGTTCAAGATCTGCTTAATGACCTTCAAAGCATTGCAAGGAATGGCGCCAGCCTATATATCGGAACTATGTGTCCGACAAAACTTAAGCGATAGACAGCTTACTCTAAGGTCAGCAGATCTAGATATTACTAATCGCTTAATCGAACTTTCTAGGTCAAATCGAGCCGTTTACTATGATCGATCTTTTCGTGTAACTGGCCCGCTCATTTGGAATAAACTTCCCTCAGCCCTTACTAATATCCAGAACTTGGCTGAATTTAAACGGGCTTTAAAAACAAATTTATTTAAAAAATCGTACCTTTCATGAATCATAACTCTTTTCAATATAATCTAATAAGCCATGTTCTTCAGGTTTCCGGTAATTGTTTGGTTTCGGTTGCCTCTTTACTGTATTTTTATGTTTAATGTGCACTCCGATTTTTTTCTTATTTCTAAACGAAACTGCCTCCTGTTCTATGTTATATTTAACTCTTAATGATTCTTGTTTAAGGGCACCGTTATGGTTTAGCATTATCTATTGTCCTTTGCCAAAACAACGCCGTTGTTTGTATAAACTGTATATTCTTTGTTTCATAGTTTTTGATAAATTTTGTAAGGACTCGTAAGGAACACTATAATATGATTACTCTTAAGTTTATTATAGCTAAGCGCACTTGAAGTGAAATTACACAAAACTGCGCTATATAAATACTAAGTTATTATTATTATTATTATTTTCTTCACGCCATGTTTTGTTATAATAATATTAAAATAGCTTTTTAGGCTAGTTTTTTTTTTCTTTTATAATCAAACCCAAACTAAGAACCTATTTTAGGGTCATATATTAATATTCTGGATTAAAAAAGAGAAGAAAAAAAACTAACCTCAAAACTTTGACATCAATGACAATGGTCGCCGAGCAAATATTCGTTTTTAATTTTAATGAAATAACTATTAAAATTCATTATTTTTCAATTCCGGAAACTGAAATACTTACTTCCCATTATTATCTAACTGATGTTAAGTGTTTTTGTAATAAAAAGTGCATATTGAGCGTGTCCCTATTAGGGAAATAAATACCATCATTTCAGTCCCACCTCAAAATTACAAATTGTCCAATTAGCGGTAAACTGAGAAAAAACAGTTAGCAGAAAAGATCAATAGAATAATAAAATGGGCCACTGCACTGCAAATTAAGTTAATTGATAACTTACTCTGAATATTTTGTGGTGTTACCCTCTGAAGGAATTCAATATATTCATCGCTATGAAACCTTCTCATATCGTGTGCACAGGCCCTGTACGGTCGATATATCTTCATTTTCGTATTTAGACCATAATTCAAAACCAGACTGTGTATTACCGCCAATCTATGTGGTTTCATGGGGTGCCCAGGGCCATAATGGAAGTTTCCAACATCAGCATTGTAAAAATATGACACTTTTTTGCTACTCATTTTGGGATAAATTATTAGAACATAGATGAGTAAAAGTATTCCTTAAGCAGCAGAATTATTAACAAAACGAAAGCAATGCAAAACAATCTTATGGTAAGCTTGAAATCGTTTATCATATCAGGTTTAAGGTTAGATACCACGAACCTCACACCGTTCGGGCCGCTTTGATTTTAGCGCATTTGATGAAATACTCGGCGAAAAATTCATATTTAACTTTTATTATTTCAAAGTGTGCGAAAAAACATACGAATTCAACTTCATTTCTTTATGAAAATAAAATAAACAGCAAAACGACGCTGCGTCAAAATGACTTTCTCTATGGATATTTTGATATTTTATAACAGTACTTCTGTGGAAACGTGCACTGAGTAAAATAACACGCGAGAAATTATATGCCTCCAACGATGACTTAAATCAAATACCCTATACTTATATCCAACAAAAATAGTTAAGTTTTTCAAAATCAATTACAAATATGGAATTTTGCAATTATTTAGAAAAGAATTTTTCAAAATGTAATCAGTTGGTTTGTCATCGTTCAAAAGTACCCCTCAGTGCGTATGTATCATATTTTTAATGTATTTATGGCGTCACAAATTCCTTTCGAAAAAGTATTCGCGATTGTTGTCATTGTGGTTGTCAAGTAGTAAAATCTGACGTTTCTGTTCGATAATTGACGATCAATTAGTGAAATTAGTTTTTACATCGGTTAGGGTAGGCGTCAGGACTCCCGGAAATATTAGCGTAAACATTTACAATTAAATTAGCAAGATGAGCGTCCTCAGCAAGAAGTGCGGGCCGCTGAACTCAAATCATTCCCTAGAAGCTAAGGAAGGAATCACGCCTTGTAGTATCACCCCCGAAGATGTTTTGCGACTCACAAATATAACAGACAACTATCTTTGTAGTCCAGAAGCTAATATATACGACATCGATTTCACGAGGTTCAAAATTCGCGACTTGGAGACGGGAACTGTTCTGTTTGAAATAGCTAAGCCCCCTTGTGAAACCAACAACGAGAGTGGAGAAGGGGGAGAAACGGAAGTACAAGAGGAGCCGCTAGATCCAAATGCCGGGAGATTTGTTCGCTACCAGTTCACACCACAGTTCCTGAAGCTGAAGACTGTAGGAGCAACGTAAGTCCCTCATTGACTAATATGTTATATAAAATATCAGTAGTTTCTGCAAACAAATCTCTACCGGTGGTAGTAATTTGATACCATTTGCAGTTAATATTGTTTAAAAATTCTTGACTTAAATTTTAAACAATCCTTTGTTGTCTGAGTTGATATTGAGATCTAGAAAATATTGTTCGAAATTTGTAGATTCTTTTCATGTACTCCTGTCTCTATTACTGATCGCTTTATTATAATTATTTGACAGAATTAAGTAAATTATTTCATCAAAATCATTCCATCTCACAGTGCATTTTTGACATGTGCAGGTCGCAAAATTAGAGTTGAGATGACCATAATATTTACAGGATTGGGTTTATTGGTACATATGCAATATTCATACACACAATCATTCTCTGTTCAAATGATACTAGTATTGTTTACACAGGCTGTACATCTAATTTATGATTCTGAAAAAGATTGGTGAATAAATATACTAACATTGTTGCAGGGTTGAGTTCACAGTAGGCGGGCGCCCGGTGAACCACTTTCGCATGATTGAGCGCCACTTTTTCCGTGACACGCTGCTGAAGACCTTTGATTTTGAGTTTGGCTTCTGCATCCCGTACTCACGCAACACCTGCGAACACATTTACGAATTTCCTACTCTGCCGCCTGACCTGGGTAAGCCACTATTTTATCTTCTTCCCTTTGTCTTATTCGGGTCCCTTGACTACTTCAGCTGCTTCCATCCATTGCAGACCCATCCTCCTCGCACTGCCTATGGAGTTGCTTTTCCCAACATGGCCTTGGCTCCAAACTGGTCATATTTAAAAAAAAAGTTTATTTAGGAAACATACAGTTATATATCGATCGTCTAGTGACCGATTAGTCGGGAAAGCCGACTATTCAGCTGCATTTATTGTTTCTGGATAAAAGAGTATATCGAATTGTTCGTAGCTGTTAGCTTTTGATTTAATTTTGGGCGCCACCGGTGTTGAGATCAGTGCCAACAGCGGTGAGCAAAATCTTCTTGAATAGGGCCGTGGAAAAACAAACATACTTTATTGTGTCAATAAGGATTTCAAAGACAAAGCGGTATTCGTATTGAATATATACTTCCGTATATTTATATTTTTACAAATTCCTTATTGTAATTTGTAAAAGTAACATAAATGTACAGTTATATTTAGAAGACGCTTATCCCGGGATTGACCATTTAATAATCATAGTAGAAATACTCTGTACGGTATTTAGCTAGACTGTAGCTAGATAAAGTCTGGTAGTGTCTCACTCGAAGAGACCACTCCAACCAATGGACGATTTTGAGTCTTGGCGAGTCAAATTCCCTCGAGGAATGTTGTAATCTCTATACACCAAGATTGATTGAACAGGGGGTCAGTCATCCTGATGGTGGACTTCGAATTGCACGGGCGCTCGGCTCGCGTATGATTTAAAAGCGGATAGCGTGATCCAGCAAGTTATGTAAATAATAAAACAACGGTTCGCAGAGTAATTCGTGCATTTAAAATTCTAGAAAATCTTGTTTTGGTTTTGAATTCCCTGCGAGGGCCACTTGTGATAAAATCACTTTACTTTACGTAACAATTCAACATAATGTGAATGACAGTATCGCCAATTGACTTTACAATTGATTCTACATTTTTAGAGACGGAAATAAGATCACGTTTGACCGTCGATAAGGGATCTGCCTCGAAAGGCCTCTTCTCAACAAGTGACTGACTTTTTTTTCTGATCGTAAAATTTGCATTATTTTCTTGGTGTTTAAAAAAAAAACAATTGCTTACTTTCCACATTTAAAATTAAGAATTTATAATTAAAATTGAATTAAGAATTTACTGTAAACAAAAGAGTGTTTCTTACTTGCCAAATTGTATCTTGAGTTTGTGAGACAATGGCGAGTCTAGATGTAACATATAGGGTGTCTCAATAAGAGCCCAAGATTAAAGGTTCAATTAAACACAGTCTTCTGTGGCAAATTATTGAAATATTTATTGATTTAAAATGTATACATTTGGGAGTTTCGTATGAAATATGTCTAGCAAATGGTCGCCGCTGCTTCGCTGACATGCGTACTCTTTTGGCAAAATGTGCATAACATTGTTATATACATGTGGCGGCTTCTTGGCATACCAGTTTTTTGTACTTCAATTGGAAGATATTGCTCTTGACGAAATGTGGTTTCAGCAGGACGATGCCACTTGCCATACTACCTGTGAAACATTGACTGTCTTTGACTTTGCTCCTGGTTGTGTCATCTCCTGGTTTGTGGAGTTTGTGGATCCCAACATCTATGGATTTTTGGCTGTGGGGTTATCTGAAGTCACGGGTTTATGCCAACAAGCCCGCGACCACCAAAGCTCTGTTAATTAAATACCGCCACATTTATGCAGCAACGTTATTGCGAATTTTGTCAAAAGAGTATGCATCTGCTAGCGAAGCCATAGCAACATCGATATAATAACTAAAGATTAGCCCTTCCATACTTAATTTCAATCCAAAAGTAACACCACCTAAGTATGACCTACGAGTAATTTCATAATACTACCCATCGAATTCCGTTTCATCTCTTACACAACGTACATTGTTTTTAGGGATTGCAATCCCGCAAAACGGGATCACGCATTCCCGCGGGATCCTGCTGCTTTTATTAATCTGCTGGATCCCGCACCTTCAAAGCGCAGATGCGCGAATCCCGCAAATTAAAAATTTTAAGAAAGAAATGACATTCTTTGAATCCGATGGTATCAGAGGAGAGTACCTGACGCTCGCCTCTGAATATATCCTGACGGTTCAGCCTACTAGCGTAGAAGCCGAGAGAGCGTTTTCAGCATCAGGATATATTTGCAGTTCACTCAGAAGCAGGCTCGGAGATGATATTATAAATGCCATTTGCTACTTGAGAGCGTATTTTCAAAAGTTATTACCATAGGTTGATATAGTAATATTATAGCATCTAAGAGAAAGTTGTGATTTGATTATTAGTCATTATATGAATAAGACTGAATTAAAAATATAAAACTGTTGTTAGGAGTAAGGGTAAAATTAAACAAAACTATTTATTTATTTATTTGACGCCCAGAGGGCTTTTACATGATTTGTAGTGTAATTTTAATTTGACTATGCCAAATTAAAATTACATATTAAACTTATTATATATTAAACTATGCCAAACATTTAAAGGAATCTAAGAAAACAGATTACTAATTACTTAAACTTAATTAATAGAAAAGAAATAATTTCTGATGCTTAATGTAAGAAATGTTTGATAAAAGTTGATTTTTACAAAAATCTGTAGTTTCAATTTGATTTAATAACAAAATTTCAAAGATGCGGGATCCCGCGCGGGATTAAGTAATCCCGCATATCAATTCCGCGGGTTTGAATGAGCTGCGGGATTGCAATCCCCAGTTGTTTTGCTAGGAAGAATTTTTTTTTAATAAAATGTAATTTTTTTCAATATGCTGCCTCGAATCTATATGTTTTGTATATATTTTGTTAAGTATTCACATAACTGATTAAATTGTTAATAAAAAAAGTTCACAATAGTCCATACCTAAAATATTTTTAACTGCCTCAAATCTGTGTTTTAAAAATGATCTTCACAAAGCTAGTGATTCCATTGCTGCGAACTTACTGGAAAACAAATTAGTTCAACGCAGACCAACGAAAGGTAAAAACCAAGGCTTCTTGCAATCTTTTGACTGTGTACATAATTCCCAAATGTAAACAAAATCAATAATTCAATAATTTGCCACAGAAAACTACATTCTTTTGAACCTTGAAATCTTGCACTCTCATTGAGACACCTTTTCTAATGTCATTCATTGTATGGTACTAATACGTAAAAAAAGTTATACAACTACTTTCACAAACAATCGTTAACTCAGTGTTTTAACTGGACAGTCATTCTGTCTCAAACCCTGACCATATTTCTTTTCTGAATTATTGATAAAGCAGGCTATATTTTCTTATTTATTTGGTAAGGGTTTGATGACTTGTTGTTCGGTCGTATGGAATTGAGCATGCATGTCCTGCGCATGTTAGAACTATTGATGTGGGTGAATTAATGGTTCCAAGAGGTAATAAACTTAACGACTGGTCAAATAGTCCGGCTGTGTAAACAATTTTCAATGGATTATTTCAATCACAATAAGAAGCAAATGTGTTTAGTGGGGCTGACATGCAATAGTTTGCCAGCAATACCAATAAATTTGTTAATTTTATGTTTATCAATGTATTGTTTGACTGTTTGTGTTTTTGTGAGTTTGAATTTAAAATTTTTAAACCATGGATAAAGCTTTTATGAAGATTACGAATTATCTGAGATGTTTACTTATTCATTTATTTATGAACACAAGCTCGCTAGCAAGCGTTGCTAGCGCAGGGAGTGTGGCGAACCCATCACTCAGGGAGTGGAAACACAAACCTGCAATAGCCATCCCAAGCCAAGGTATGAGCTACTGTGCTCAGGCTGAATGTCCTGGGGAACAGTGTCAAGAACGGTGCCTCCGAGAAACAAGGTCGCATCTCGGAGTATTTAGACCTTACTCCAACATTCGGGGCTCTGCTGGAGTGGACCTTCTATTTCCCTGGTCACTTGTGGGACAAAAAAAATTGGACCATTCGAAAACTAGGGGCCTTTTGGGAACTTAGGAGTGCTAAGGCCACCTCTGGACTTTCTTCCTGGGGCCTTTAGGAGGAACCAAGAGGAGAAGCCGTGGAGAGGAGAGCTGAGGCCACCTCCATGAACTCTTCCCTTGTGGGGCCTTCACGGAACCAAGGGGAAGGGCACTCTTCCGGCATGGAGCCTTTGGGGGACCAAGGAGGAGTGAAGTGGAGAGATGATGTCCTCTTCCCATGTGGGGCCTTCAGGGAACCATGTAGGAGTGAAGAGGAGAAATAAGGCCATCTCCGTAAACTCTTTCTTATGGGGCCTTTAGGGAACCAAGGAGGAGTGAAGAGGAGAGATAAGTCCTCTTCCCTCCTGGGGCCCTCGGGGAGCCAAGGTGGAGTGGGCTCTTCTCTTGTGGGGCCTTTAGGGAACCAAAGGGAGGTGGACTCTCCGTCGTGGAGCCTTCAGGGAACTAAGGAGTGGAGAGGAGAGATGAAGCCCTCTTCCCTCGTGGGGCCTTCAGGGAACCGCGGAGGAGTGAAGAGGAGAAATGAGACCTGGGAAGGCACATTGTCGAACCAGAAGATATAGCTTCATTTCCAATGACAATCCTGGTGAACTTTGTAAAAGGGACTGGATTACTGTCAAAGGAATGAGGTAAAATGGGAGATAGCACAATGGGCCTACGGCCTAAGTGCTCGCGGGAACTTTATTTATGTAAACCGTCTCCGCTCTTGAAAAAAAAAAATATATATATGAACACAAGGTTTTTCTTTTAGGGCGGGTAACTTTTCCCAATTCATTGGGCTTCGAAAAACCCTTAGAAAACGGTTTTTTTAATTTTGTTGTATTTGTGTTTTTTTTTCCAATCTCCACGCAAGAGGCCCTGAAAAAAAAAATTCTCTCATGACCTTTGTCATCTTTGGGGATGCTGTGTGGAGGGCCTTTTTAGAGAAAGGAAAGAGAGGAAGTTCTGAAAAAAAAAGTTATGAGGGGTGGGTAGGAATCTGGGGGTCAAAGCGTCCAGGAGTGACAGATGTATGAATCCATCCAGCTTAAGAGTTCTATGTTAGGTCTCCTCAACCAATCTCTCCCGATCCGGCCCGCCACGCATTAAATGGGCAAACGCATTCGCCACCCCACGATCCCAGGCACCCCTGCTAAGTCACCAAACGTAGTGAATAACTTGGGGTGACATATGGAAAATTGACCTTAATTCGAGAACACCAGACACATATTGAGTGTATTGACACTTCTATTGGTTTATCTCTCGGTGGTTAATATGAATTTGTGTTTAATTTCCAGTGGAAGAGATGATCACGGCCCCGTTTGAGACCTGCTCTGACAGCTTCTACTTCGTGGAGAACCGGCTGGTAATGCACAACAAGGCCGACTATGCTTACAACGGCGGAGTCAACATTTAAACACCACCTCCCTCCTTTTTATTACCCTCGTATTAATACACTTCTTTATACACCATCGCCACTGCTAAAGTCATACAACTGTCATGATCACAGACCATAGAGGTATTTATCATTTTGGCATTCATTATTAATATTTATTGTCTACGGTCTATTGAGAAAGTGTAGAATTTTAATAAAATGGAACAAAAAATTTCTTTACTGGCAACACCGAGTAATTTTGGAACAAATTTTAGTTCATTTAAATGTGAGGTCATGTTTGATATCTGAATACTACACAACAGTTTGACATTTACAAGTAAAAACAGCATTACCATTTATAATGTGACTCTTGAAAATTCATAGAATAATCATACTGCGTACTAATTCTCGTCGAAACTTCTTCCACTATTATCACGCAAGTAGCGGTGCGAGGGGACCGGATTCGGTAGTTTCCAGTCATTCAGTGTCAGGATGTCAAATCGAAATAATTGGAAGCAAAAAAAATGAGGGCAATTTTTTCGCCTCTTGTCTCGCTTAAATATTAAGGAGGATAGTCAGAATTCTCGACAAATCAGTTCCAATTTTGGAATTGATGTTTAAAACAATTTTTGCTAAAAATTTTGTATTATAAGATACTGTCAGAATTCTCCCAAAAACACTTGAAACCAAATTTTGAAAATGAAGCTTGCAAAAGTTCTAGAGTTCAATGAACTGGATTTACAGATAGAGGGACAACCGAAATTAGTATTTTTAATATTTTTGCTTAGAGTCCATGTTTCTTCACTGGCTCTGGGTAGTTGACATTTTTTTTAAAGAAAGACAAACATTTCCGGGATATGAATAACATGGCAATATTTTATCCTGGCAAAATTTGAAAAACTTTTACTACTATCGTTATGGTGAGAATATGTTGTTCACTTAACCCTCCACCCGTTGCGTCTTTTTTTAATGCAAGGTGTCGCGTGGGGTCTCCAAAGACCCCAAAAATAAATATGATTAAATTGTTGTTATAGAATACATTTTATTTGTTGTTATACCTGATTATAGTCATGTGACAGGGGCTGCATCGAAATAAAAAGAAATAATTAAAAATTAGATATTTATTATATAATACAAAAGCTTAAAAATTAACAAGGAACATTTTTTTTATAATTTTGAATCATCTGTTTTTAATAGTTAACTGGAAAAAAAAATCTAAAAAATTTCTATCAAACTTAAAACTTTTTGAAATTGATACAGACTTATTATTATTACAAAAAAAAACAACCAAATACATAATAAAAAAACGTATAAACTTAGTTTTTTATTGCCTTTTTTTGATTTTTGTTGAATCTCACGCCGTAACGCACGTCTGTATCTAACTGCGCACATGCGCAGACTGAATGTCGGCAGAGCTAGCGTCAAGTGTGGTTCCTTTTAGGAAGGTACCCAAAGTAAGGAATCAGTGGGAAAATTAAAATGTACATAATTAGCATTTCTGTACAACCTGGGCTTTTAAAGACCCCATGCGACGGGTTGAGGGTTAACGAAGAAGAATTTAGCGAGCAGAAAAATTGAACCCAAGCAACAATTGAACAGTGTTGCAATATAATTAAAAAAACAGTGTTCAGTTTACAAATGATTTAAGTTCCAATTTTCTCTGGAGCTTTGACAAATGAAAATACTTCTATGGTCTTGATTCTCAACAGACACGCTTATTTATTCACAAAAAATTGATAATAGGTTAAAAAAGCAATTTATTCATTTGCATCAAAAATTCACATTTTTGTGTGATTTTTATAACGTGCATCAGAATTCTGAAAAAAATTTCTTATTGTGTTATCTTTTATTTTAGCAAACTGACTTTTTAAAATTTTTCAATAGTAATAAAGTTATCTAAACTACGTTCACCGAGAAGAAGTCATTATCAAAAATAACAACCAAAATTCCAACATTAAGTCTAAAGTCATGGTGTTTGAAAGAGAGAGAGTATGAAAACAGTGTGAATTATGAATACTTGGAGCAAGTGGATGAGTGTGTATTTAGGAAACATATTTACGAGAGATGGGAAGTTCATTAATGGAGGAGTGAACGCGGTTGGAGCTAACAAAAAATTGCTCAAATAAGCAAAGTTGGCAGTCCACAATGGAGAACTAGTGCCTACCTTGATTGAGGCGTGGAACTGGCAGAGGAAGGATGAAAGTAGATTGGATGCTGTAGAAATGAGATCCGCATTCAAAGAATACAAGGCTGATGTGAGCGTAATGAGCAGGATTAAGAAAGGGACGCTCAGATGGTTTGGGTGTGTAGAGCGAATGAACAAAGAAAGGTGCGTCAAGAGAGTATATGACGCAAATGTGATTGTTAGAAAAAGTCAGGGACAGCCGAGGAAGGTAGGGCACGATCAAGTGAATCGGATACATAAGTCGGGCCATGTCAAAAGTAGAATAATAGAAGAGTATGTATGAGACGATGTGTGAATGTGAATGAGGCAAGGAGTGTATGTTTTTTACATTAGCTCCACACAGGAGGCCCTGAGGAAAATAATTTCCCCCACGGCCTTTGTCATCTTAGGGGATGCTGTGGAGGGTCTTTTTTAAGGAAGGGAAGGATAGGAAGTTCTGGGAAGAAAAAAGGTTATGAGGGGTGGGTAGGAATCGGGGTTCAGTGTGTCCGGGAATGTATGAATTCATCCCTCCAACTGCGGTGCAAGGCGATGGGTCGAGAGAGTCCGGCTGGAAACGTCAAAAGGTCTCCCTCAACCAGTCTCTCTTGATCCGGCCTATGGCAGAGGTGTTAGTTAGTTAATCAACTCCTACCATTATGAAAAGTGGAAAACGTTTTGTGCAATGTTGGAGGACTTAACTAGCAGAGGAATTGAATCCAAATCACCCGGGTAGGAACTCTTAGCATTTATCCCCCCAGGTACTATCTTTAAGGGAATATTGTCCTTAGGGATTTTTATGAGAATGCAGCACTTTATGTATTAAATTACAAGTGCCCATGCGAGATGGACGGTAAAATGAATCATACTAAATTCGAGACACTTCAAAATATAAATCTTATTCCTATGCACGTCATATTTCGTTAATCCTTTTATGAATTTTATTGCTTTGATTGATTCCTTCTCGATGAACAGAGTATAGCTAATTTCGGGTAAGTACTCGCCGGTTTAATAAAGAGTTTTTTAATTTTCTGTATGTAACGATCTTTCAAAGAACTATTTATGATTAAGTTGCATTCCGTGCTACCAGGATTGCTGTTTTATATTTTGTGACAGACTTTCCTGCGTTAATTTGACATATTTAAAGTAAAGGATCTCTTAAACTAGCAAGTTTTAACGGCAATAAATTGCTTGTTTACGAGGGCCAGCACCTGTTAATGATATACATACATTCCAAAATCAAGCCTGAATTTAATTTTGCATAGGAAATAACAGATTTGGTTTAAAACACTACTTTTAAAAATAATTTTTTTAATTTTACATTCCAATTTATTTTTAAGTTAACTTAGTCATTATTATTTCATTTAGTACACTGGTTTTCAAAATGTTACCATTAGTTATTTAAAAAAAAATACCACCAAATATTTCATAAAACTCACAATGTGCAAGTAATTAAAAATATTTACTATAAAAAGCAAAAATATGCATTGTATAACCGTTGATTCACTATTTTGCAACATTTTCTACAATTATGTTAGTATATATCTCATTTAATTTTGAGTTCGCTGTCATTTTGTTTCAAGAAAACCTTCTTTAAATAAATGACGAGACACAGCCATTGTGACCGCTTGTTCAAACATTATTTCTTACACGGTTGATAATTATTATATCTAGATCTTATCCCAATAACATAACAACCATTTAAAAAGAATTGTACTTAAAAAAAAAACAAAATAAAATCAAATTATAAATATTCTAATAAGTTCTCTCATCTGCCACAAGAGGCCCTGCAGTGTCTACCATTTATCTAGAAAGGTTTTGATTTTTGACAGAATTGTAATTGTTTTCATTGCTGTGTGTGAGTTTTAGTTTTTGTGTTGAAATGAATATGTTTAGTCAATTAGTAACTTTCTGTGTGTCTCAATATAATTTTTTTGTGTGTATCATTGAAATACATAGTAATTTTACGATTAAATGCAAATCGGAATTATCTATAAATATTATTAAGTAGAAAGATTGGAAATTGCAGTTAACTATTAATAATTCACAGTATGATTTGTCATTATTAACCTCAAAGGTATAAGGTAAGAATGTATAATGTATAGTAAAAGAGCTTAAATGAAATGAGATATTTCATATTTTGGAAAGAGAATAATAATTAAGAGAAGGAAAAAAATAACTTTATATTTTACCAGTAGGTACCTACTGTATTAATTGCTCATCTGGCGATATTTAAGTGCGAATCTTTTTTTGCTTGCTTCCGTGGAATTTCGGAAGGTTTAATTTTTATCTCAATGAGCAATTATTGTCTATGGAATTTATTTTAAAATATAAAAATACATTCCTTAATTGTTTAAAAAATTATTATCAATAGGTAAGTGACAAAGGTATTGATTTTTCTGCAATGTTATTCATAAATGTAATGTTTATTTGTATGCAAAAGAAAACTCTTTTAGGCAGCATTAAGAATTCTTCAGTAAAAATAATAAATTGTAGTGTGTCAGTCACATCTCAAAATCAAATGAAATATTAGATTTCTTCTCTTTTAATCTATCATTAGTGTTTCAAAGTCTCGATAACATTAGGATTCAACAAGTTTTGTTTTTCTTCTAGACTACTGTATGAACAGAATTCTTTAGTACATAGTATGTCTCATGTAAAAACTTAATTATTACAATTCATTGAAAAAATTAATTGGACAGTGTTTCAAGATAAAATCTAGTTATCGGTTGTGATTAAGGTTCTATTGCATCCCCTCGATAAATTGTTATGACATTTTCCCCAAAACCATTTCATTTATTATTTTCAGACATTCTTTCAACAATAATTATTATTGTTATTGAGATATTATTTAACACTATGCATTTTGCCTCATTTGATCTTGATGTTATCAAAGTAAATTTAAAAACGCCCTTCGAAATACATACCATTATTATTTATATTTAAATGTCATCTTTAGCTGTAAGATGCGAGTTAAAATTAAGTTATTTATTTAAAATAATATCTTTTCAGTTTCAAAAAGTTATAAATAGTATTTAGCAAGGACTTTTATGCTCTCTAAATTATGTCAAAACCGCATTAAAAAAAAACTTCTAGTCATCATAGAGTACTACCTATTTAATAGAATATAGTGTGTGATGTGTTTTTTTTTGTTTGAAATCATTTATTTTAGTACTTTAATAATCAGGTTTCAATTTATTATCAATATTATTATATTTATCTCTCCCCACCCCATATTTACCCCTTTAAAGGCATGTGGCTGTGCATATCTTAAGCAAAATCGTCTTTTATGTATTTATACCCTTTATATAAAAGGGTTAACAACTAAAAACTGGCCTAGTAATAGGAAGAAAAATTATCTTTGATTGTCAGACATACTTTTCGATGGCAACATTTTTGTAATGTTTTTAATGCTAGGCCAGTTAGTTGAGCTGATAACTTTAAAATACAAATTTACTTTCACATTACAATAATGAATCAAGTCTGATAAAATATTCAGTCATGTTAATAATATCTCAACTTCCACCATAATATGCCTTATTTCATGGTGTTCTTGATGAAAATCAATCTTAAAATATTCTACAAAAAATGTGTATACTATACAAGAGATTCGAATTTTTAAATATGACTTTGATTTAAAAAAATTCCGTGGTAACAAAGATTTGCTTTTATCTGTGGAATTTAATTAAATTATTTGCAAGTACCTACCTACTTAAAATTTTAGGAGTAGGTTCACAAATATAGTGTTTTATTTAAAAATGTTTTGAGTAGATAGGGTAAGTTTGTGTATTCATTGTCATCGAATAGAAGAAAATAATAATTCATTTTGAATTTTGCTATTTGTTGTGTCTTTAGTGGTAAATAATTATGTTCCTATCGAAATTAATTCTCCAAGTTCTTTACTGTGATAACATTATTTAGCTAATTTCAGGCATAGAAACTCTCCGTATAGCCCTGATGAGAGACCATCATGCTTGAAATGGTCTTAGCCGTATTTAGTGACCAGATCTGTTTAGCAAAAATACTTCCAAACCTTCCTCTTACCAGCTTCCTTCCCCCCATTCCTCTCACAACATACAGCAATTGTGTATGCCACGGTCACACTGTTTCTGGACAGCTGGGAGCAGTTGAGACTCTTGTGCAGTATTCACAATAACAAAATCTAAATAGATTACGTTTATTACAATTGGAATATTATTCTTGTATTTATACAAACTCTAAAAATATTTTTCAAAGTGAAATTTGTTTACTTTTTATTTAATTTTGAAAAGAAAAACAGAAATTTGCAAATACCACCCTCCTTACTAATAAATGCGTTTTAAATTTTACACAACTGATAAAAAACCGTATGGCCTACACGAAGCCCTCGTAGCTTGCTTGTTAGTGTACTTGCCATTTGTCTATGTAATTCCAAATTTGGCCCTATAAAAAGTTAACGGTTGTTTATCAGTTATGTAAAATTTAAAGTATGCGAAACCGGTCGAATCAAAAAATTTAAGCAAATGGAATAAAGCTTAAAATTGGTTTCATCATTCATTCATTCATTTCATGACTGGGAAGATTAGTAAAAAAAAAAATCGTTAGAATAAGTACCTACTTGACGATTAAAATGTTTTTGGTTTACGTTGATGGCAAGACACAATATTGTGACAAAATTCAAAATGAATAGGTTTGATGGCTGTAATTTGATGGTGAAATATTATATTTATTTATTATGACTTTGAGGATTTGATCAGAAAACAGATTAGACGCATTTAACTTGCGTAGTTAGCAATGCTTGTATAGATGTAGTTTTTTGTTTTGAAAATAAAAAATTTATTGTCAATAAAAATAAACACATGGTTGGGCCGTCCGGTGACAGCGGATGACAGATTACAAAAGTGACTCCATTTTATAAGTTGCGCAATTAGAGTTGGTGAGAACATCACTTGTGTGTATTGGTGCATATGTATACGCACTCTCAACAGTGGTGTTGTTGAAAATCATCGCAAACAAACCTTTTGTCTTGTTGACACATACTTATTCTTTCTAGTGAAAAGGGTATAAAAGTTATAATTAAGAACGAATATTCGCTTGGCGGCCATTGTCATTGATGTCAAAGTTTTGAGGTTAGTTTTTTTCTTTTCTTTTTTAATCCAAAATATTAACACATGATCCTAAAATAGGTTCTTAGTTTGGGTTTAATTAAAAAAAGAAAAAAAAAACTAGCCTAAAAAGCTATTTTAATATTATTATATCAAAACATGGCGTGAAGTAAAGATGTGAAATTGTCTGTTTTTTAATGAAATATCTACTAAAATGCATTATTTTCCAATTCCGGAAATGAAATACTTACTTCTCATTATTATTTTACTGATATTAAGTGTTTTTGTAATAAAAAGTGCGTATTGAGCGTGTCCCTAATAGGGAAATATTTACCAAAAGTTTTACAGTGTGTTCTTAACCATATTTTTTTTAATTTTACCAGCATTTATTTTTATCTGTCGAATTCTGTCTGAAGTTGAATAACAATTTTGAAACATCTGTGTTGGCATCAAAATTTGTTGCAATATTTATAACAATGGGCTCACTTTTAAAACTAACTACAAATTTAACGTCTAAATTTGTCGCGAAAATAATATTTTACATCCATCCAATGAGATACGTAATAAATTATACATTTTTTGATTGTGTGAAATTTATTAGATTATAAAATAAATATTATATTATAAGTGACATTAAATTTGGGTTCATCCGTTTTGGGACTTTGATAATAAAAATATAAGCAGGGTGTTTATGATAAACATTGTTTACCCAAATTTGTGAAAAATTATGTGAATTTTTTACAGCACTTTTTTTCCCATTGCATTAACTCTCAACTAAGGTTGGAGTGTTCCACAAAAATTCAAATGTAACATTGTTAGCAATTACAGGTTGATTGGCTCCATTTTTTTTTTGATGTTTGAAAGGTTCCTGTTAAACTTCAATTCTTGGTCTGTTCCTCCATTGATATGCTTGGTGTAACTATAAGTGACCAGCTCAGGTATGGGGGCTCCATCGAAGCCAGAGTAAAGTTAGCCTCTCAAAAACTGGGCGTACTCTACAGGGCCCGCAGATACTTTAATAGTATACAACTGCTAACCCTGTACAAATCGCAAGTGCACCCCACGGTTGAATTTGGCAGCCACCTCTGGTCTGGAGCTCCAAAATACTTGAAAAATACCATCGACTCCCAGAAACGGGCGGACCGTTTGATAGATTCTCCCACCTTAACGATCGGATTGCGGAGAGGAAGGAATGAACATGGGTCTCTTCAAGACCCATATGTTCATTCCTTCCTCTCCTCAAAAAGACCCTCCACACAGTATCCCAGATGACATAGGCCCTGAGGGAAATTGTCTTCCTCAGGGCCTCCTGTGTGGAGTTAATGTAAAAAAAAAGTTCTATAAAATTGTGGATCGGATGACAAACGAAACATTGTGGATCGGATGGCAATTGTACTTTTCTGCTGATCAAAAATTGTTCAGCGGCTGAAACGGACCGAGAATCAGTGCTCAACTGAGACCTTTCAAAAGTTCAAAATGATCATCAATGTGATAACCATAGGCCCAGTTAAATTCAAATGTAACATTGTTATCGAATGGCGATTCAGCGCCATTTTGTATTTTTGACATTTGAAAGGTCCCTGTTCGAAGCCAATGCTAAGTGCGTTTCAGCTTTCTATCAAATTGTATTAAGCAATTGATAATGATAGTCGTCCTGTTCTGCTAATCAGAATTTGTTCAAATACTGAAACAGAATTAGAATCGGCATTTAACGGGAACCTTTCAAATGTGAAAAAAAAAAGTGCAGCTGAATGGGCATTTTATGACTTTGTCACATGTGAATTTCTGCAAAACAACTGTGCCTAAATGTAATGGAGTTTTTAACAACACCTCTATCTAAGCATTCCTTATTTTTAAGTATTTTTACGTTGCATAAACTCTAAACTAACAGTAATATTTGGATAATTTTCACAGCACTGTTTAGTTATAAATACATGATAAATGTAATTAATATAATGCAGTCACATTATATTGTTATGCAATACATATTGAATTTGTGCAAATTTCAACTGAATCACCCTACTTTTAGAAAAAAAACATTGATTACTTCTTTATCTTCTGAAAATGTCACTAATAATAAACATGATTTGGTTCCTTATTTGTTTATTTATTCAGAACCCTAATTTCCAGTGAAACCTCTTTCTATTGTTGTGTAATGCCCGAGTTGAAGTTAAATGGATTGTAAAACACGTAACGAACAAAGACCATTTGATTGCATTTTTATCACTAGGAAACAAGGAAGATGGGATGAAGCCTTACCTTCAAATGATTGATGATTTTCTTCCTTCATCCATTGGTCACTTTGGAGGCACAGTTACATGGATGTTTCAGAATCATATAAAAAACGTACATGAGAGCGATTTAGCAAGAATTTCAATAACTATGGCAATATTTCAACCACAAATGTGGGTATTTTCACATGTATATACAAAAAAATATTTTAGAACTGGCATCTGTGGGTAGTATTTAGTCATCTTCTTTTTCTTCTGCTTCCCAAGTAGGGTTTGTGAGGAAGGAGAGGACATATAAATTAATGTGTTCATATAAATATGTTGCGATTCCTAATCGCTTGTGGGATTTTTCCCGCTTTGACAATTTTAATCTTTCTTGAATAGTACCCACTTTCACTGGAAGGTTCATTTTTAAGGTTGAAATGCTCAACACTAGAAAGTAAAAAGGTAAACCCTTACGCGCACCACTGTGTTTGAATGTCTAATTTTTTTTATTCATCATATAACTTTTTATTAGTTTTTACAGGTTATTTGACAGGAATTAAAGTCGAGATTTCAATAAAGACCATAATTTTTAGTAAGAATCCAAAATTTCATAAGGTTCTGTGTCAAAGCCTTAAAAAATGTCTATTCTACCCCAGATTCCTACCCATCCCGCATACATTTTTCCTTCCCAGAACTTCCACTCCATCCTTCCTTCCCTGAAAAAACCCTCCACACAGCATTTTACATGGGCCTTAAGTGAAATTCTTTTCCCCAAGGCATCCTGTGTGGAGCTAATGAAATTTTTTTTTTTTGAAATGCAGAAATGCACCAAAAGTAACGCTCGTGTCAAACCACGCTGTATGCGCGCAATACTTTTAGTGGCTTGGCCTATTTCAGCATATCGCTCACCAAACATTCCCATTGGGAATGTATATGCTGAAAGAGGCCAAACCGCGTAGCGTAGTCTGACATTAACGTAAGGAAGAATTGGGCTTACTTTGAGCACACAGACACGCCCAAAATACGATGCTTCTATTGGTTTATTTCTTTAATGATTTTCCTAGATACATTGGACATTCTATTTTTTTAAGACATTCAAATCCATAAATGAAAACACCATATTTATTTATTTGAAGAATATTTATCATCATTGCATATAAAAAATTGCACTTGCTTCGTTAACAAAATATGGTTGTATCAATAAAAGTTATTTATCCAAAAATTAAATAACAATATGTTAACATAAAATAATATCTCGGACAAGTAGGAGTAGGTACCCGTAGCTGTAGGTAAAATTCGTGGGTCGGCCATTTTAAATCAACCATAGATAAAAAGAGCAAGTTGAAATAATAATCTCTGGTTTTATTTCTATCTAGTCTATGATATTATACTAGTGCACAGAAAAAGGTTTGTAGAAAATGCGTTTAACAAAGTTATCTCATCGAGGGGGTAGAGCGGTGATTAGCTGAAAATTTGTGATGCAGCTTGTAGTCCATGTTCCACTGGGAGATTTGAATTAACTGTAATACAAGTGGCAGTGATTTATTTCAAGCGACGTCATGCATTCAAAATTTTGAAAGCAGCCTGACTAGTTTTTTTCTGAAAAAGATCTGTATAACTTTTTTAAACGCATTTTCTACCTTGAGTAATGATGAAGTAAACACAGTATAGGTGGAGTTCCGAGTAAAGAGACAGTAGCCTCAACGTAACACTCTGCATCAGTGTCGCCGCGATAGAACGATAGTATGACGCACCAAAGAAATGTATGGGAGCATATTCGAAGACAGCGTTACTTAGGCTCAGCATCAGTTACAATTACTAGTATTGTGTGTATTGGTGCAGATGAATGCACTTTCAACAGGGACATCCTTGCGAAACATCACTGAGAGACAGGCTACTTGTTTTTAGTGGTAGAGGACAACAATTAATACAAACTGATCGAATTTGAAAATTCAAAAAGTTTATAGGGCATTATTATTTTTATAATCCACATACAGGGCTGGGCAGTATTTGAATTACTTGTAATTGAAATACATATTTTGTATTTGTATTTCAATTACTTCCTAAAAAGTATTTTGTAATTGGTATTTAAATTACCTGATGCTGAGGTATTTTTTAATTTGTATTTCAAATACATGGCTTCAAAGTACATTTTCAAATACATTTAGCAATCTTAACAATGATAATGAAAAATAAGCTGACATAGATAATACATAGACTAAAATCAGAGCAATCAATATACGTTAATATTTAGAGTTGGCAACACTGTACATCAAAGCAAGTATCTTGTCAATTGTCATTTTCATCGTTTCGCGGTATTATTTATTCATGAATACGTGAGTTAATTGATAATTGATAATTGGGTGATCAAATTCCGTCAAAACCACAAAACTTTACAAGTGGAGCGGAGATGAGATGTGCCTTCTGAGCAATATGATTGGTCAATTATTGCACATCTCTGCTCAGCTTTGCTTCTATGAAAACGCACCCTTGGAAAAGGGCACTCAATATGCCCACATAAAAAATACTGTATTTTTTACTTTGTATTTCAAATACACAACTTGAAAGTATTTTGTATTACGTATTTTAAAAACATGCGAAAAAGTATTTTGCAATTTGTATTGTAATTACAGCAAAGCATGTATTTTGCCCAGCCCTGCCGGCATAATATATTATTAAAATTAAAATTTTCAATTAAACTGGATTTTTGTTTCCTGAAGTTGAATTACAAGTTTGAAACGTACTGCATGCAAACAATGCATCTGTGCAAGTACTATAATCGCATCAAAATTCGCTGCAAATCTATAAACACTACCCGGATGTGTGAATTATTTGACTGCACACAATAATACATATTTTTTTTTAAATTGATTAAAAAATATTTTCATTGGAAGCAGACCTAACACAACCCACGAATTGATTATAAATAATAATGTTAAATATATGATACACGGCAACTCACATTTTAAAACATTAAAAAATATAATATTCCAGTAAAATGTAAGACAAAAGGATTTCAAATCACAGAAGGACACAGAAAAGAAAAAAAGAAATTTGCACCAGTAGCCTAATGAAGCATAATTCGACAAAGGTTTCCCGCCTATTCTCACAGAGACTTATGGTACTGGAGTGTTGTAGAAAACAATGAGGAATCAAACCATTTTGCATACTTATTTGAATAAGATTAAAATTGAAGTGCGTAGTAATATTATTTTATTATGCTTTGAACACACGAAATTAATTTTATTTTGCTTAAAACCTCGAATTTAATGACACACAACTTTAAACCTTTATGCCTGGATCACACGTACCAGGTAGATGGGCGAGACAGTGCTCTTGGCCGAGTGCTCAGTATGTGTAAACACATCACCGAGCGCTCGGCATAAATAAAGAGCGAGACAGTCACTCGGACCCTTTCTACTAGGCCGAGTGCCCACTCCCCCGCTTCCCCGCTCTGACTCGCTTGCCCTCCCGGCAGATATAAACATGCACTCGGCACACTTACGTCACTCGCAACACTTTATAAAATTATCTTTTTGCGATCCATTATCTCACTAGTTTGCAACGTTGAAACAAAACTGACTGACTCGGTGCCGAGATAAAAAATACGTTTAAACACCTACTTGTCTACCGAACTCTCTTAGCCTAGATCATTTTGCTGTCTTGCCCATCTACTCGGTACGTATGATCCAGGCATTATTTTGCTTGAAAACACGCTTTAAATACATTATTTTTACTCCTTCAATTATTTTTTAGATTATAACCGTCTTTTTTTAATTGCAGTAAAATAAAATATATTCAATGTGAAATTGAGGACGCAGATGGAACACCTAACCCACAGAAGTGTTTTCTATACATGTTTTGATTATTTAGTATTTCGTTTTTTATAAAAGTTTTTTTTTTATTTTGAGCTATTAAAAATGAGGTTTGGTCTTATTTAATACAGCCTTTTGAACGAGTCAATGCCTCAAGTTGTTTTCCATCCGAAGAATAAAAATGAGTTAATCTAAGAAGTTTCTCTAGCAAAATCAGGGGTTTTTAAAAAAAAAAGTGTACCCTATACATCTTCTTTTTCAATATACAACTGAATCAAATTATTAATTAATAAAATTTTATGACCTGCTACCGAAATGCTGACTTTTTAACAAATCTGACAGAAGAATAGCTAAAATGGCGATAAGTGGGGATTGTTTATAGCAGCAACTTGAGAGGCATGTTGATAATCTTGCGTGCAGGGGCAAAGGTTGACAAAGTAGAGTGACTATAGCCCGGTATATCAGCCAGTCCGTATCCTTGCTATGTACGACGTTCCTCGCTCCAATTTAAGCGTGCTAAATCTACCGCTCAAGCTTTGCTAAGCTGCAGAATAGTTCCTATTTTAGACATCGAGGCACCAGCAGTCATTTTATGCCAGATCTGACATTTACGTAAATAATGTTTGAATACTTCCCACCGAAATTTATGTAAATTGTCTAATTTTACAAGTATAGACTATTACATTCATCGGGCGATGAGGAATGATGATGTTATCAATTGATAATCAATCAAAAATAGTCTGATGAAGGATTTTAAAAATTTCAAAGACAGGACAGTTTTTTTCCAGAGGTTAATTTCGCACGGACTCGAGCTAAACAAATACTAATTAAAATAAGTGCACATAGCATGACGCTGATTGAAGTGGGAACTTTAACAAAAATTAAACCCACCTGAAAATAAACTGCCATCATTTTTGAAAGATTGCGATCATAATACCGCGATTTGGATTCAGTATATTTGTTTTTCAAAGAAAAAAGGAACACATTCCTCTATTAAATTCATAAACAATAATAATATTGGTGACATCTAGATCTGATTATGTTCCAAACTGTGCTAAGCTCGACATTCCAACCAAGCCGAGCTTATAATCTGGCTGTGATAACTAAGGCGTGCGGTGTACAGCTGATGGATAAACAACTTAAAGTACCTAAGTCATTCTTACACCTGTGTCCTCAATTTTAAATATATAATGTGAAAAGCTAATTTTTTTAATTTCATTAAAAAGACGGGTGTCACGCAAAGATAAAAGATCATTTGGCTTGGCGTACTTCGACATATCGCTCACCATTCGCACATTCGCAATGGGAATTTATGGCGAGCAATTAGCTGAAATAGGCCAAAATAAGTCCAATGATCTTTTATCTTTTACAGCTAAGTGTGACACAAGTCTTAAGTGTTATATTTTTATGGCTTTTCACAGGCTGGCTTTACATTCGTAAGTTTTTTCCCGTAATTCGCTTGTGTAAGCGAATTATGGCCAAATTACCAATGAAAACGACACCAAAAGTCACTTAACGTAATTTAAAGCATGTTACAGAACTTCTTCTTCTGGAAGTTTTTTGACAGGTCTAATTGCGTCCGCACGAAATTCCAACCTTCTTACAGCTTATAAAATCAGTTTGATAAGCTGAGGGACTTTTTGTAAGAAATAGTACCAAAATGCGCCGTTGCGAAATGTCAAAAATCAAAAGACATGTCTTTATTGGCTTTTTTTTTCTATAAAACCAGTATTTACTTCCACTTATTGGAGTTTTCTGAAAATGAGCTTTCTTCTATTCAATTATCGGTCCAAACCTTTATAATCTCAATGTTTCTGTTTTTAAAATTACGTATTTGAATACGAAGTCGGTTGCTGTCGGCAGCTGTCAGGTAGCTGTCATTCGAATAAAATGAAAGTAATCCATTAATTTTCGCCTTTGACGGCACAAAAGTGCGTGGAGAATTGTTTAATTAAAGCCAAAATCTATTTCAGCACTCTACTTGGTCCTTTTCGTCTTTATTGACAAAATCGCGTAAATTTGACAGTAGCAGGTCGTTGTTGAAAGGAAGCCATCTTACCGCAAATAAATTTACAGATGTAAACGGTCGCATGAGCAATTACACAGGTTGAACTTCCGAAAAACTTCCGTGATCATTAATTACTACAAGTCAGATGCATATGTAAACGCTCCTGGGAGTAACCTGTCAAAATCTTACATAATCCGTAATTTTTAATTACGAGTGTAAAGCTAGCCATAGAAATAATTTATTACTAAGGAACAATATCCACACATTATAGTAGTTCCAAAGAGGGGTCACACGTACGTCATCAGCGAAAAATCTTCCTTCTCATACATCTTGTATAAAAATGAAAAAGACAAAAGATACTACATCAATGAAGTCATCACATGCAATCTCTCTCTGGGCCTACTTTATAATACTAATTCAAGCATATACGGACTTCACGCTCAGGATTGAAATCTTTTACATAGCACCAAATGCATAATGTATTACCCGAACATTTCGTTTTTCAAACAGTAAAAAGTTACATTAAGGCGACGCATCACGTCGTGTAAAATTAGAAATCGGGCCACTAACAATTACAATCCTTAAGTAGATGGCCGTAAGGTTTAAATTCCTTCATAATTCCAGCCGTATTTCTTGATTTACACAAGAAAAAAACATTACAAAAAAGCATGTTATATTTTATTTTGCGTTCGTGCACAAATATTTAACAATCATTTTCTAAAGCACTTCATTTTCCACATTATACAATAAAACCATAACCCAAAAGGGGTTTGTAAGTAGGAGATTTTGAACTTTAAAGAATTTTTCATCGGCCCGAAACTTTATTTTTTTCGGGGCTTGTAAAAAGACCTGTCAAAAAAATACTCGATTATTTCAAAAGCCAAGATATGTTCTACTCAGAGTATTTAATTAAAGCATCTGATTTTTCTAAGTGATATAATTATCAAACCAAAAAGACATGATTTTGCAATATTTCGTAGTGTTTCGCCTTAATCTACATCAATTTAGAATCCAACAGCCTTAATTTAAGCTAACAATTTTTATGCAGTCATTTTATAACTAATATTTTATACATAGACTCTTGACACTCTTGTCTTGCAATATTGTGTTTGAAATTTGGGAATACAGTGATGTGAAAAACGTACTTCCCTTGTGAAAAGATTTCCAAAATTGAAAACGTGGTCCCACAACAAAATCATTATTCTTTAAAAAATCTTACAGCACCAAAACTAAGTGCATCGTCTGATATTAGCATCCTTTGATATTTTTCGATGCCCAATTACAGTCAAACCCTCTTAAGAAGTTTCGTGACTTAAGAAGTTTGATTTTTTAGGTCCCTCGGCCCAAAATTGGCCCAATTTTTCCCACATATAAGGTTTTCCTACTTAAGAAGTTTGTTTTTTTCTGGTCCCTTGGAAAACTTCTTCAGAGGGTTTCACTGTATAATGCCTAGTAAAATTGCCGCCAATTTGTGTTCCAGTAATGCGGGTGTTTTTCATGTTTTATGTCTCTGAATACGTTCAATAAAATCCTATTTCTTCGCCGTAGATGTCAAGGGAGTTGTCACAAAACCACAAAGCTGAGAAAACGGCCCTCAAAGGGTTTTGGTGACACTAAAGTCACATTTTTTTGTTATAAATTTTTTGTTTTTAAAGATAGAAGGGTGAAACTTTGGACCTGGATATTTTGTGATGTTATTTATGCGGCTTGTCGTCATTGACTGCTATAATTTGTATTAATGTTTTCAGAAATCAAAAGATCTATGCGGCTTTTAGTCATTGACTGTTTTCATCTATGTGTGTTCAATCTATTGGCAATTTTCAAAAAATTCAAATTGAATTGAGTGTTTTATGGCTCAAATCCATCGACCACGGCAACTTTGAAGGTTTAAAAACACTTCTGCATACTTAACTCATTTCGCCGAATTTGTGGCTTGGCTCCCTTGACATCTAAGCGACCATTTGTGATATACGCAAGAACATTGTTTTATTTCTGAAATGCACTCAGTGACACCAGCAATGAAGGTGAATATTCAATACACAGACATTTTAAACACTGACAAAATGACATTTTCAATACAAAAAAAGGGTCTGTCCCAACAATAAGACAAATTAAAAGCTAAATATTTACATAATCAGTTGAAGATTTTCATCACAAAGAATTTAGAGAATATAAATTGGAATTGATTTATGGTGATTTAGAGCACAAATCTTTGCCTGAATCATAAATTTCGGGATACTATATTTTAAGTGCATTTGTTTGTTAGCGTGGAGGAGGATCCTTGAATCAAATTGGGTTAGAATGGATATATCATGATAATCGTTGAGGCTTCCTACACAGGTTATTAAGAGACATACCTGACTTAAATTAACAGAAAAACAGCGCAGATTTTATCTTGTTGCTTTCTGGTCAAATATCCAAATAAAACAAAGGAATTGTTTTTTAGCAATTGTTTACTGTTAACCAGATAATGTATCTTATTTCTCATGTATATTGCGTGATAATATTGTAAGAGGTTTTCAGAATAGCTAACTAAAAAAAAAATGTTAAAAAATCTTCCATTTCGGTAATAATATGTCAAAAAATATAATGACACAAAAATAAATTGTTTTTATTATTTCTACACAAATCTGAATACATACACAACATGAAAAAACACAATTCAAAGGAGTTTGCAAATAAATAAAGACCCTTATAAGCATTTCAAAACATAAAACATTATATTTTTCGCTTTTGACAGTTGGAAAAGTCGATCTGCTAAGTCTTAGATGGTGAATTTAAAAATATTCTAGTGTTGCTATATGAATGAAACCATTGGCTACATCAAGAATGGTATTGGCGCAAGCGATTCTTACTTTGTCCTTCATACAGTTTCTTTATACATAAGATGACATTTTGTTTTTTTCCAATTTTTGTTTTGTTTAACATATCGTAATTGGTTACTTAGCAGAGAAACCGCCCAACCCCCCACCCACCCTAACTGTCCAACATTTATTGATTTTTTTATATTGTGGTTGAAAAAGAAAGTCACTGGTGAAAAAAATTTCATCTTCATTGTTTGTTCCAAATAACATCAGAAATCATCAGTTAAAATAAGTCAGTTGCGTCTCTCAACACCCTGTGTAACCGATTCTTGGGACAAAAGGATTTGCGTCACATCAAAGGGGATTGATTCATCACAACCTCCAAGATCACTTTAATCTTGTGCATATTATATTAATTGGATTAAGGACTCAAGTCCAAATCAGGCACTTTATTAAAAATTTTGTAAAATGAACCATATACTAGAAAATCTAATTGAGCATCATCAGACAAATCACAAGATTTCGTAGGTCCCAAAGAGTGCAGTGGGCTGGATGTGTTGAAAGAATACCAGATGACAGGACACCAAAAGTTATGACTGTGGGTGAACGAGTTGAAGAGACCCAGAGGCAGACCAAGGCAAAGGTGGCTAGACTGCGTGGAAGAAGATTGGGGGACCGCAAACTGATGACTAATGACTCTAAATTAAGGGTGTTTGGGCTGGAAGGGGGTGTTTGACTTCTGGATACATTTCCAAGGGAGCCCTGAATTCCTCCACGCTTAATATGAACTCCGGCGCCGGTTCGTCGCTGACTGGTTTGGTACAACCAGGAATTAAGTTAAGCTGCAGGATTGTGGGATTTGCTTTGGACATCTCCTTTGCGCATTCTATTTTGGGGGCAATCGGTTCGGAAGATTCACCTTTCTTGTTGCCTATCACCTGGCAGAAGAAAAAAAAGCATTAGAAATGTTATAGTTAAACTATCAAAACACAACTCAATTGACTTTCATTTGAAAAACAATTAATTATTATGTATTAATATATAAACAATAAATTACACCGAAAAAAATAGGTTTAACTAAAATTTTCTTTTCATTTTGTTCAAATAATTACTACCCAGATTCATCCAATAATCAACACAATTTTTTTGAAAGCTCGGTAGAAACACAATGAAATGATAGTGAAAATGATTTCATTAACGTAGGAAAAGCTGGAAAGAAAATTGAATTGCAAAAACTGGAATAGAATGAATATAGAAAAAAAATGATATTGTAGTTACCTGTACAGAAAGCTTCCTGAAATTCTTTTTGCTACCCGACATAGAGTGTTCATCGTACCATTGCTGAATCTCCTCAATGGTAATAGTCTTCAAACACTCAATCTGAAATCAAAAAAACAATCAAAAAGGGTTAAAAAATTAGGTACTGAGTATGTACCCACTTCTGCATATAAAAAGCCCTGAAAGAAGAAAAGTAACGGTGCCTACCCAACCAAAGCAGATTTTTTGTTATTGGCGTTATTGTTCCAATATCAAATGGATATATTTGAGTTTTTTTCTACGACTGAAAACTGACATTTGGAGGGGAAATGAAAAAGTTTTTTTCAATTTTGACAATGTCGTCGCAAGAAAGCAATACTGCTGTAACAGCCAAAAACCAAATTGTTCAATTGTTGATTTTGAGGTGTGTACATCAGTTAAAAACTTATTGTTGACAAAAGGGCTAGTTTTTCCAACATCGTACAATTCTTATTTATCGTTGCGGAGTCACGGGACCCAGATAGACAGACATAGGAAAAAAAACTCTGCAAAATGGTGTATGAAAAACATTTACATAGGTAGTGGTGGTTACAGCAGTATTGCTTTCTTGCGACGATATTTTTAGGGTTAGCGAAAATGGACGAATTATATTGAAATCAATGCTTGTTATACAAATGGTATTTGTAAATCAATTAAAAGACTATAAGGTAACCTAAGCCATATAAGTTGTGTTACAAATATTATGTTAGATTGAGTTTGACACAAGGTTACGCTACATTATGCCACAATATACTGTTATAAATGTTAGGTTAGGTTTTATAAAAGATTATGCTGAATTAGTTAGATACTTCAAAATGTTAGTTTAGGTTAGGTTCAATATAAGCTTAATCTAAATGTTGCAGGTACGGTTTGCTTCATTACTTATGGCTCTAGGAACATTCACCGGCCTCAATTCAATACGGAAAATTGACTGCACACAGTAGATAAAATAAAATGTCTGATTGATGCTAAGAATTGTCTGTATTACATTACAATAATTAACAAGTTAACCTGATCTAACCTAACCTAACAGAAATGTGGTTTCCTTAGGCTATTACACTTGGTGGTGAATTTACTTGACACCATTAGAATTGTACTACAAATGCAAGGTTAGTCACCTCTTCCTGTAGCCTGTTGAAGCTGTACTCGGCGGAGCTGATTTCACTCCAGTTGCGGCTGAACTCGTCCTTCAGTTCCACGTCCACGCACCGCTTCATCTTGATGAGGGCTCGTCGAGTCTGCTCAAAGGTCTTCAGCGGAAGCTTCTTCACGTCCTCGCCGAAGGAGGCCAGAAAGCACTCGATGCGCTCGTCTATGTGATCGGCACTGACATGGGAAATCATAACAGTGTCTCAACTAAATTTAATGGAACAAAAAATTTCATTACTATGGTGATTTTAAGAGGGTTGAAACCCTTCCACTAAATGAGAGTTTTGTGCAATATATAAGGGCCAATTGTTTCACAGAATTTGAACAACTCGTCAAATTTCAAAGTTAATTTTCAAGTTCTGTATAACTGGCCAATAATGAATGATATAACTCGAAATTAACCTTTATAGAACTTGAAAATTAACTTTGAAATTTGATGAATTCTATGAAATAACCGGGCCCTAATTGTTTTTTACATCACAAGCCCTGCAATTTAGGTAGTCCTTGAAACACTATTTTAATCGTAATCGAAAAATTAAGATTAAAAAAAAATATATCTATTTATAAATAAAAATTTAATTAACATACAAATCAAAAAAATATTATCGATGATTTTACATTTAAAAAAATTATATTTTCTGAACCATTAACACTTCGTGTGCTGATGCTTAATTTTCGCCGTGCGTCAGCTAATTTCATTGTCCTACTTGTTTTTGACAAAATGATGTTTTTGTAAATTGTACCGTATTACCAGATAATGTGTTTATTTTATTTTTTTTTTTTAATATGTTTATTCAGTTTTAATTTTACAATATTTTATTTTACAAATCTTACGAAACTGATCAATCAGTTTGATTGTAAGAAATTATAATCTACCATAAGTATTTTCTCCAGAATAGCTACTAAACGCAGAGAAATGATTTTTGTGGCACACAACAGATTAAAACTTCCACCATCTTCAATTGGAATGTAACAAACCAATCTACAGATACACGAAATGCCAAATGGTTGAGTTGTCCGAGTTAAGAGCACTTAGCTATACTCAGTCAATAATTTTTAAAATGATCTAAAATGAGGGTTGTTATGTTGGGCATTATTTACATTCAACATCATTAGTACTGTGGGGGACTTCTCAATAACTTTAGGTTCTAGATAATTTGGTTTATTATGAGTTTACGTATTTACAATAACTAGTGGTTGTCTTATTAATTTAATGTGTAATGTTTTTTTTTATTGTTTTAATGTATTTTTTATGAATAATTTTTAAAAAATATTAGCATTCTGCACTCCTTCTCTATATAAACTATAAGTGTGCGAAATTTCATACTCCTTTGTCCGCGCAATTTTGTAAAAAGGGGTACAAAGTTTTTGCTTCATGTATTAATATACTGATAATGCTGCAAATCACACAACCTGTCTACTCTAGTGGTAAATTGAATCTTCAGGACTCGCTCGCCAGAGCCAGTCCCGGCGGCAACTGTCTATTCTATACCCCTGTCGGCCATCGATAGAAGCACTTTCCCTGATAACATCTGACGGCATCACTTAGAAGCTTTTTCAATACATAACAAGGATAAATTAAGTATACCTGTATATTATCGAGGTTTATTTTTGGGGGATTATGCCGTGTTACGCTACCTCATCTAAAGAAGGCTAAACCAATATTTTGGACAGTTCGAGGGAGCCATACGGCATAAAAATAAATCATGATAATACTTTGGTCATGAAAACCTCAAAACAATACCTGTATTTCTCCACCTGCGTATTGACCGTGACCGATAGTCCCAGGACCCCGAAGGTGCTCCTCAGCATGCAGAACACATTGTATCCCAGCTGCTCCTTGGTGCGGAGGGTGTCAAATAGTGGCTCTTCCATCAACATCTGCAAACATCAATCCAAATGAAAAAGATGAGATAATATTTTTTTAATTGTTATGTATTTAACCATAGAATTTTAGACATTACGACTGACACCGCATGCGTTGTATGCTTGTTATAGTGGGGCAGGGGCATGATTGCGTTAAGTTTATCCCCTGACACTCACGTAATTTGAGAGCATAATCATCAGCTGACTGTCCTCTGCCCATTATAGAAAAAGTCAAATATTTGTTTTGTTAACGTAAGTGCAAGTGAGTTTTACTTAAAGCCCATTAAGGGGCCATCCATAAATTACGTCACACCTTAAGGGGGGGGGAGGGGAATAGAGAAGTGTGACATTGTGTGACAAAGGGTATGGGGGGTCATCAGCTCTGTGACCGTCACATGTATAATTCTAAATTATTAAAACGCAAAACTAAAATGTAAAATAAAACCTAAAAATATTACCAAAATTACAAAATATGTGAAGTCACATTAGGGGGGAGGGGGTCTCACATATGTGACGATGTGTAACAGGGACGGGGGGGGGAGTCGAAAAATCATGAAATTTGTGTGGCGTAATTTATGGATGGCCCCTAACCAGCGGCAGAGAATTCAAATTTCGTCAAGAGATGGTCTTAAAACCTAAAATATACTAATTTGTAAGACTCTGAAATGTGCATTATCTAATATACAAGTCTGCCAACGGTATAACCTTATTATAATTAAAAAATAAACATATGTTCAAAATTTAAAACATAACTTTACTAGATAAATAATTAACAATCTTTCAAAAATCAATTTATATTTTTTTGTAGAAAAGAGTTGATACTTCTAGAATTTGATTTAAAAATGATATATTTCCCGTTGTGTCTGGTGTTTCTGTTTTTTTCGTTCGGTCACATTTTTTGTTTGAATAAGTTTACAAAATGGACTCTTCTCGCAATCGTAAACATGACACCTTAGCTTTAATTAAAAAAAATGGAAATTTTACAAAAGATCATTAGCGTGTTTGCTTGTTTTTATGAAATACCTGATAATTATATATTTTTTATGTACGCACTATATATAAGCCGCCATTTTCACCAAAGTGAATACTTGCCCAGTTTTGGGATGGCGGATTAGTGAGAGAGAACTGTAAATGTCATTTTATACAGGTGCGGCAGAGAGGACGGACGGTTTTAAAAAAATCATAAAATAGTTAATTTTAACTCAAAAACAAATTTATTGATGGAATCAGGTTCGCAAGGAAATAGCATTTGAGACAGTCAAGTGTGGAAAATCACATCAGGCATGTGGTGGCTGAAATCGTTGATGCAGTGCTGGAGGCGTTCTTGGAAGTTCGCGTAGACTCTCTCCAACATCGCTCTCTCAACTTGGGCGACTTCCACGCGAATTGCGTCCTTCAATTCGTCCAGAGTTCGGGGCTTGTTTTCGTATACTCTAGCCTTGAGGTGTCACCATAAGAACGCAATTCGCGTGGAAGTCGCCCAAGTTGAGAGAGCGATGTTGGAGAGAGTCTATGCGAACTTCCAAGAACGCCTCCAGCACTGCAATAACGATTTCGGCCACCACATGCCTGATGTGATTTTCCACACTTGACTGTCTCAAATGCTATTTCCTTGCGAACCTGATTCCATCAATAAATTTGTTTTTGAGTAAAAATGAACTATTTTATGATTTTTTTAAAACCGTCCATCCTCTCTGCCGCACCCTGTACAAATGCGATTTCAGCAAAAAGTATGATGATTTTTCGTACAAGTTTGTTGGCAATGGATGACGGACAGAAAGCTTACCACAATAGTTTCGATGATGCAGGACTCCCTCAGGCTGTAGGCTCCGCTCTGGTAGTAGTTGGTGATATTACTGTTACTATTATCCTTGTTGAGGCCAATCACACGGCAGAACTTGGAGCCAGCGGGAATTTGCAATACACGGACCTGGAAACCAATTTAACACATGAGAAAGGTATTTGAAATAATCATTGAAACAATGGGAAAGCTCAATAACTGTAGTCCAGAACAGAGGTGTAACAAATTTAGATTCGGGTGTTTCACACAAATGTAACACTATCATCAAACCTCCAATCGGCACTGAAGCCCCAAAACACTTGATTCTGTGCAAAGGAGGGCAGTTTGTGTCATTGAAAATCCTTTGGTAACAGACCGATTGCCATCTCTATTGCACAGACGCAATGTAGACACACTGAGTGTGTTCTACAGGTATTTCAATGGAGTCTCTAAGGAGCTAGAAGAATTGATCCTTTAGGCACCGGTGCACGTATGAGAAACTCTTCGGTCACAAGTGGAATACATGTTCGCAGTTGATGTTGGCTTCATGAGAACGGATTGCTTCTTCAACTCGATCTTGTGTAAGTCGGTTCCTGTGTGATGAGCTACCGACATCTGTTTTCCTACTTAGTGTAATCTGGGTTTCTTCAAGACCCGCATTAAAAAATCCACTCCCATCCTTAAATCAATTCCCTTGTCTCTATACTGTACAGTAGCAATGAGTAAATTCAACTGGAGTGGGCTCTTGTTTTTGAGCGGGAATCGCGGATCTCCTACTCCTTTTTAAAATCGACTACTCCCAGAGAACCCGGTACAGTACTTGGACCCAAACCCAGAACTCGACGATCTGAGCCAGTCGGGAGCAAGTCCCTGGTTCATCGGCTTCGGTCGAAACCCGTGCGTCTCGGTCCGAGCCACTTCCAAGTCGGGAGCAGATCCCGGGTTCGAGTTCTTTTGCTCGGATTCGGGTTCCGGCTCCCAGATCTGGCTCCGGTCAAATCCGTGCACCTCGATCCGAGCCATTCACGAGTCGGGAGTTCTTTTGCGGGTTCCGGCTCCGAGATCCGGCTCCGGTTGAACCCACACTTCTTAGTCCGAGCCACACGCGCGTCGGGCGTGGCTCCCGGGACCTGTTCCATGAACTTGAGTACTTATAAAAGGAAGCACATCTCGGAGGCCTCCGGCAAAATGCAGAACTTACCCATCTCCACTGTACAGACAGGGGCGCTCTTATGAGATGACACATAAAAAATAAATTTTGGTATTTGTTACATGAAAGGTAACACAGTAGGCTCATGGTAATCATCAAACAGTATTAATATCCTTGGATCTGTGTGGTTGAATTTCAGAACCCCACTTCGATTGCATACCTGACGCCACGCCTTACGCACCATGCCACAAATAACATCTGTGTTCATGAAATTTAAAGCAAAACTACTGTTGTAATTCGGTTATTAATTCAAGAATCTGTCAAAAGATGTCGCTACTTCCGTCAGCAGCTCGCATGTAGAAATTTCCCCCCTAGGATTTATAGAATTAATGTATCTTTCTGGATATGGGAAGATGATACTTGACGAGTTGTGAGTAATAGTATCACGCGGCTATATGCTATATATTACATATGACGTCATTGCTTGTCTCGGTTACTTTGTCACGGTTACTTTGTCTCGGTGACTAGCTGTTACTGATCACAGTGGATCCGAGGAACTGGCTATTTTTGGAACCAGTACCTATCGGATTTATAAAATGGTCAAACTAAAAGTCGCCCGCAGAGCCTAGCAGCAAAAACCTGCGAGTATCAATTATTAGTATTGAATCAAATGGACAATTTTGACCTAATCTAATAAATTAAACTTTGTATAACATACCTTGGGTTTTTCTTCTTCCTTGAGCAACTTCCAATCCAGGTTATTCCGCATTGTTTTCCCGAGGGCCAGGGCGTCTTCCTTAATCAGGTTTCCCTGGACCAACATCTGCACCAGCAGCTTCTCGAGGAAGCGTTCTCCGATGGCCTCCACATCCTCGTACTTGATCTCTTCCAGGGCCTCCAGCTTCTGCATGTTGGTCCAATAGGTATCCAGCGTGAGGGCGAACCTGAGATCTCTAATTACCCAATTGTTGGAGAGAATGACAATGATTTTAGTTTACTAAGGATGGGTTATTTCACAGAAATTTAAATGTAACATTATTATCAAATGGCCATACGGCCCTATTCTGTATTTTTTTTTTGACAGTTGAAAGGTCCCTGTTAACAGGTCGCGTGCCGCTGGCGCGCCGGTGCGCGCCCTATAGCCAAATAAAAAATTTAAAAAAAAAACTTTTTGATATGCGATTTTAAACCTTATGTATAAAGAAAATGTATGAAGAACAAGGTCAGAATCGCTTGGGGCATTCTTGTTCTTGACGTAACAGATATAAGGAACACACCTAGCCACTCAAATAATTGTCTTTGGACATTTTTATGACTTTGGAAATGGGAATTTCTGCCGTGATTCGAGCTGTCAAACTTTGAGCGTCGCGTGGCATAAAAAGATCTATCAATTTGTCTAATAAACGCAAGTAAAGTTGTTTGTAAGCGTAGTTTGTTGTTCAAGGAACGTTTTTCGGTAAATATTATTTACCAAAGCATAAAATTAACCCACAAAATTTACGTCAAAAGTCAAAACATCGCGAAATTTTCGAGTTTCATCCGTAAGTACCGAGGCATTCAACCGGTTAAATGATGATTCTAAGTCTGTTTTAGGTTTTGAACAAATTGTAATCAGCAGAAGAGGCCAACTATCGTGTTATTAAGCTTGTCGGCTTATTCAAATTTGATAGAAAGCTGAAACGCACCTAGATTCAGCGTTAACGGGGACCCTTCAAATGTCAAAAAAAACAAAATGGCACTGAGTGGCCTGAATGAAAAATTAGCCCATAACCTAATCTAAGGTAACCTATATTTAACCAATTTTTAATTAAAAAAAATTAATCACTGAGGTGTTGAAGTTGCATGATTCTGAGTTGTCCGGTCACCAGAAAAATAATTGCGGTATATCATTTTTTTTTTTTTTTTACGTTAACTCCACACAGGAGGCCCTGAGGAAAAAATAATTTCCCTCAGGGCCTATGTCATCTTTGAGGATGCTGTGTGGAGGGTGTTTTTGAGGAGAGGAAGGAGTGAACATGGGTCTTGAAGAGACCCATATTGTAGGAGGGAGGAAACACAGAGGCCGGCAAATCGTTCCACAGCCGAGCTGTTGAACTCAAGAACGAGTCGTAGAAACGACCCGTTCTCATGTGACTAATGTCAACCGTGTACAAATGTTGAGCGCGCGTTTGGCGTGTTTCCCGACTATGCACCGGTGCCGAGGGGATCAATGACGCTAGTTCCTCGGAGCATCTTCCATTGTAATACCGGTAGAACAAGGACAGCATTCCCACCTGACGCCTGTGCTCTAAAGATTGCAATCCGTTAGTTAAATTAGGAGAATCTATCAAACGGACCGCCCGTTTCTGCACAGAGTCAAGGGTTTTTTTCAGGTATTTTGGGGCTCCAGACCAGAGGTGGCTGCCAAATTCAACCGTGGGGCGCACTTGCGATTTGTACAGGGCTAGCAGTTGTGTACTATTAAAGTATCTGCGTGCCCTGTACAGTATGCCCAGTTTCTGAGAGGCTAACTTAACTCTGGCCTCGATGGAGCCCCCGTACCTGAGCTGGTCACTTAGAGTTACACCAAGCATATCAATGGAAGGCCTGTTCGGGAGAATGCTTCCGTTGAAGGAGACTAGATTATCATTTCGATCCCTTTTAGACGTGATCAGACATGATTGGGTCTTTGAAACATTAAATTCGACGAGGTTATTCTTACCCCAAGAGGAAACACTCTCGAGGTAACCGTCCATTCTTTGTTTCAAAGCCCTCCGAGCCA
Organism: Glyphotaelius pellucidus; assembly: GCA_936435175.1. NCBI lineage: Eukaryota > Metazoa > Arthropoda > Insecta > Trichoptera > Limnephilidae > Glyphotaelius > Glyphotaelius pellucidus. Next base: position 23,280,466 of record OW386556.1, read on the forward strand.
TTGGGGTTTGTGAGCCCTTTGGAGGTTTGTCAAACAAAAAGCTATCATAGACTGTACTGTCGTCCGCGTAGCAATGAATCGGTGCACACGTCAAGATATCATTACTCTACAATTTGAATCAATAATAAGAAAATGTTTTTTTTGTAAATTTGTATGAATCTGGAAAAATATATTAACGTTTTCAATGCTAGCCTTTTCAACGCAATCCGTTCTACCAGGTGTCAAGTTGTGATACAATGTATGTGTTTTAGTGAAACTATGTGGATCACATATACGACATATGCGTAAGGGATGCTGCAAATGGATCACATAAGCAATAGCCGCATAGGGATTGTAATTATGCCGTTGTACAAAGGTAAAGTGTCACGGAATGTGGGAATCATAGGGCTATTAGTCTGCTTAGTTCAGTCGGCAAGCATATGGTAGAATATTGATTGAAAAGGTAAGATTTGAAACAAAGGATAAAATATGGGATGTGCAAGGTGCTTTAAGATTTCCGATAAATGAACTCAGGGTTCGGAAATATCCAAAAAATATAATATCAAAAAGTGTAATTTATTTTGTAGAGGGTAATAGATACAAAACAGTTTAAATAAGGATGAAAAGTATCTCTTAGAGATACTGATTTGCTGAATGTAGCAGTTAATAATTGCTCACAAAGGGAAACATCAATTAAAACAAAAATCAAGGGGAATTTTATCAATTCAATTCAATTTATTCATTTTAAAAACATTAAAAAATTAATATTTCAAATCGTTTTAAAAAGATAGATAAAGAAAACAATAAGTGCCTTAACGGATAAATGATGAGATAAACCCTTTTAAGTTTTCATGCTTAAGAGGAACGTAAGCGCGGCCCATTTCGGCCAGTTTCATACAAATCTTAAATTTGGATTTGACATCAAAATACCCAACCAAACTGAAAAATAATTTTTTGTTATATAAAGGTATATCAAATATCTAGTACGGATGTGAGCTATTTATTTATTTTTGCTTTAAATTATAAGATATAGGCCATTAAATATTTTAGTGTTTCATGATTTTAGAGGCAACTTGGGCAATTATTTGTGAGTAAATAAAAAAATTATTTTACTATATTTTGTCTATAAGTGACTTTGAAAATGTCGATGCAGAATCGTTAAGCAGTTGAGTCGCTCTGTTTATTGGCGGATTCTGATAGGCAGATAAATCATTTTCAGAACATAAAAAAAGTGCGTGTAATCTCCCACAAGTGTACTTTTAGGGACATAAAAGTTAACGTCTTTCAACATAAGCGGTTGAGTATGGCACCAAAGATTTAACCTAAAAAAATGTTTATTAAAGTGAATTGTAGCTGCAAATAATAACTTACTTGACGAGCTGTGAGGGTTTGTAGATAGAGTTGTGGTATCGCTTGGACTGAATATCCCTGATGGCGAGGTAAAGGGGCTCCGTTAGAACTTGCCGGTAGTCCCTCATTGTTTTAGTGATAACGTCGGCCAATATCTGCAAATATTATAGGCAAATATTCTTATATGGGCCTTTCAGTATCCAAGGGACCGAAAATACCAAACTTCAAACATGAAAACTTTTTCAGAGGGTACTTGCAATAAAATCTTGTACTTGCAATAAAATCCAAATAAATTGAATATTTCTGAAGATATCCGAAAACTAAAAACTGTTTTAGAAAGATGATGAAATACATTTTTCAATTTTATTATTAGAAATAAACATATAATTTTTGAAATATTAAAATTTTGATAATTTTAATATTGGCTGACCTTACGTTTTTACTGAACTAATTTTACTGATAATGAAAAAAATGCATGTTTAACATTAATGAACCACATTTTTTGTTTTTTCGTATAAAAATAATTAATAAAAAATTCACAAAGTTTCAAGAGGCGTAAATCATCAATATATTAATACGTGAAGCCAAAACTTTGTACCCCTTTTTACGAAAATTGCGCGGACGGAGGAGTATGAAATTTCGCACACTTATAGTTTATATAGAGGAGGAGTGCAGAATGCTAATATTTTTTTTAAATTATGCATAAAAATAGATTAAATCAATAACAAAAACATTACACACACTACCATGTATTTGACACACACACTCGCGTCTTTACTCTATTGTTTATTGAGTCTATGGTCAAATTGAGAATAGATTAATATTGTTTGTCTTTAATATTATTTGTCTATGGTCTTACTGAATGTCAAACATAAAAAAAAAACATTACAATTATGGTCGAATTTCGACCATTGGGCGGACCACTAGTTTTAATTATTCTGTCTTAACTAATACTTCTAGATTTGAATATAAAGCACGGTGTATCCTCTTTCTAATACTGTTTAGATCGTATTTCTTATCATGATAGTAAGGGAGACACAAATATAAAGCAAACAAATTAGCCTGAGGGGTTAAGCATATGATATTTTTATAAAAATTAATTAGGAGACAACCCACTATAAGATTCTGCGAACCCACAAAAACTGCGATGGGCCGGACGTGTTGAAAGAATGACAGGACAACAATATGAAAACTGTGTTGACTGCAAACCTCAGTGGAAGCGATCCAGAATTAGGAAGAGGTGGATAGACTGCCTGGGAGAGGAGTGGAGTAGGACGGGAGGGGCTGAGGAAAGGAGGTGAGCGGTGGAATGAGGTAACGCACTAATTGGAAACCCTGGGATGATGACATATTCAAAGGTTCAGTGACTCACCGGCAGCTTCTGGCTGAACCCCCAGAGGCGGATGCTCAGCCCCTTCTCGTAGGGGTACATCTCGTGGTAGAGTCGCGCCATACCAGCGGCATACAGCTTCTCCGTCAACATCTGCTTCAGGATCTGGCACCAGATGTCAAGCAGGGTGGAGCTGAATGAACATGAACATATAATTCCAACCTTGTTGTAAAACAGTATCAATACCAGGATTGTTCATTTAAAAAAAAAAAATTATTGG